>NQII01001041.1:322714-340229 GCA_002778355.1 Clitarchus hookeri
TGTTTGTGTTTGTGTGTTTTTTTTTTAATGCCAGGTGGTTAAGTGGAGGATGGCTTAAAATTAATCTAAAAATGACACGCTCATCATGGATTACGTAGAATTCAGACCTAAAGCTTTGTAGTCGAAAGGTGCCTCAATGCCTTGTTCTAGGTGGTCACCTATTTCTACAACAAAACCCTTCAACTTATCCAATTAAATTTTTTCAAGAACTATGAAAAAAGTTTTATGAATTAATTATGTTAAACTTATCAGCAGTTTTAATGCTAATAAATCAAAGTGCTTTAAAGCAGTCATTATTAAATTATATAATTCTGCATTCAGATAAAATTAGTTTTGATGTAACATGCAAGAACTGTGAACAGAAATTTTTTCTGATAAGTATAGCTTATTTCAGCACAATTCAAATCATAGAGGCAAAAATTTTCTGGTGTCATTAAAAAAATATACATATTGTCTACTTCATTGTTTGTATGGGTATTTCATTTAATATTCAATCTAGCCAAGATTATATTCACTGTACATTGGGATTAACAGTTATTAAAAACTTGCAATTAGCAATGTGTTGGAAGTGTTAATGTGATAATTTATGGTATGTCAGTGTTTGTTGTCATGTTGTCTTGTGGATCTGATTGGTCATAGAGTTGTTGATTGGAATGTCTTCTGGAAAAGAAACAAGAAAACTGTGAGATTTAAATGAGATACTTAAGATATAATGAAGTATGTTTGTTTCTCTAATGGTTTCGTTTGTAGTGTCATCCAGCACGACTGCTGGGTTTAGCAGGACTGTTAGCATGTTGTGTTGGCCACAGCCATTCTCAGATGGTGTCTGTGACAAGCCATTCTAAGTGGACGTCGGCATGTTGTTGCAGCTGGTGTTGCGTCAGGAGAAGGACTGCCGTGAGGAGCTGGCCGATGTGGCTAGGAGGCAGGTGCATGCCCTGGAGCTCTGCCAGTCAAGTCGGCAGCTGCAGCTTGACTTTATGAAGAAGCAGGTCCTAGATCTACAGTCGACCAGTGATGACAAGATGACCATAGGTCGGTGCTTCACCTTCCACATACTATAGTTTGCTATTATCATGATTGTATCATATTGACTTGTTGCTCTTAAACATAAACTTTTACACAAAGCATCAAATAACCTGTGCCTTTAAAAACTTATGACTCTGATGGGTAGTATTTCTATTGACTTGTAAGTTTGTCTAAAAATTATAATAGTTTATGCACAGTACTGTATTATATTTATTTTTTCTCCACTAAAAATGTATTTTGTTTTTGGCATTGGCAGATAAGACATGTTAAAACCTTTATTTAAATGTCAATATAAAAATACTGCTGAAATACCCATCAAATTAGTTTTTCATATTTGGGGATAATCTTATTTTCATGCGACACGTGACGCTTCCTGCTCATTATTATTATTCTACTCTGCATCATCACGTGCCTCCGAGGGAATTAAACCCAGACTGACCGCCTCCAAGGCCAGCACACACAATGATAGGAAGTCACGTCGTCACCCCCCGCAACTTGTAAACCCGCTGAGAAGCAGCCGCATGCATACAAAAATTTGCCCCTAAGCGAGTGGCGGATGCATCCATAACCACACTCAAAATCCCCCGCCACCACTTCGCCAAGAAATGGCAGCAGCGGCGCCGTCCGACCCGAACCTGAAGGGGAAGCGGCCGAAGATTACCAAAAGCAAACAAAGCATGCGGGATCCCTCCAGCTAAAAGGAATATAATGCAGTGCACCCGGCACAAACGCCAGTTTGTCTATGTAGCTCACCTCAGCACAAGTCGTGCTAAGGCTCTTTACTGCACAGCCACAGTCCTCCTCAGGACTCTCCTAGACCTTCCAATCTTCTAGCAGTTCTTCAGCCAACTACGTTTTCCCTAACACGGCAGCCAAAGAGTCGTCGCTACCCCTGACACTTGCAGTCAAGCATCACCACACCCGACACATACACAACACGTGGTACCCCGGGTCCCCTCAGGACTACACACCACAATTAGGGTCCAGTTGTTTTCACAATTACTTAATTGTCAGCTCTCATCNAGCTCTCGTCTGCTCTTCAAGCCAGGCTCCTCAAGCCGACAGGCACCTTCACCTGTCTTGCTCTTGTACAAAGTCTGTTGAACACCGAGTGTGTTTAGAGGTAGGAGGTAGTACAGGTCACCGTGTTTCTACTCTCAAGGGAATAAAACACGTATTCTAGCTACGTCTAGCTTCTGTCTTTCCTTGCTCAGTATTGAACGTGTGCCTTTTCCCCAACCTGGTAAGCGTAACCCTCGAAGGAAGCGGCAGGGGACCGTGAATTGGCAACAAGTTTCCGACGTAGTGTAGGGACTGCGGGCAGCCCCTAACCAGTACTACACATACGTCACACACAAGAAAAAGTTTGACGGCCATCCATACTGTGGACCCAGTATGTAAAGTTACCTGATGCGCAAGTACGAGAGTTCCAACCACTAGAAAGATGCACAACGCAGCATCTTGACTAAGTCAGCTAACTTATTCCCTCCAGAGCGTGTAAACTCACCGGAGAGGGTGCCAGGCCTGACGAGGTTTGACCCAGGTACTTCTGAAGTACACGTTAGCTTGGGGTTTGTTGCCTGCCGCTCTCTACATGATGAACATTAGCACCTTTCCTGTCCATGATGTTCGCTCACCAACGAGGGAGCAGGAGGAACGCCCGGAGGACAGCTGCTATCCGTGCATCTCGCCACCCCCTAAGTAATAAACCCACACCAGCCCTCAGCTGTACGTCCCCACGGGAGAGCACAAGCCTCCTGGCAATTAGTGGAGCCTCACTCCGCTATCCTCCCAGCCAATCTATTTGGCCTTCCAGTTAGGGTTCCTGGAGTTGCTCACCCTGCCGTCGAACTACTCCGCCAGGGTACACTCTCCCCTTGGGAGTGGAACCGTTCGACTCGGAGGACACCAGCAACGCACCAGCACCAGCCGACCACCAGCAGGCAACAGCAGAGCTAGTCTGCTCAGTCATCCGCTCCAGCTGGAGCTTAAGTCAACCAGCCAGGAGCATCTGCCGCAAGAGAGTGACACCAGTGGTAAGCTAGCCCACACCTGTGTGTCCAACGCCCGGAGGCGTCACCTCGCAAGACTTTGTNAAGGGAGCAACACCAGTGGTAAGCTAGCCGGCATCTGTGTGTCCAACGCTCAGGGGCGTCACCTCGCCCTCACAGACTTTGTTCCCAGTAGGCGCCAGACGCGCCCTACGTTATATAAGGGACCAATGCGAGGCCGACGAGTCATTCTACATTCGCCTTTTGCAGTAGAGTCCGCCTGCTACCCATGCAACTGACCTGGCACAAAATTTAAAAACTTCCCCACTCTTGACATGACATCCCTCTCCCTAGGCCATCACGCATCACAAGGTTGCCCTATATTTTAGTGAATACATTGTATATGTGCATGTGGTTCTCAGTTTGCAGCAACCACAGATAGTGCCATGAAGTGCAGGACATTTCTTCCCTTTTAGAATTGACTTTATTTTACAAAATTCCAAAAACTCTTGGTGCACTTCTAATATCTGACAATATTTTTTTGTACATTTAGTTTATTTTACATTAAAATTTGGAATAGAATGGAATTTTGATTTGCAGAATTTACATGTCAGTGGTTAGCTTAGTTAAAATGAGATATTTACCCCAGAAATGTCATTACCCATCCCATATAAACATATGCTGAATGTGGGCATGGACATTAAAAGTGTTTGAATATTTGTGCTATGTGTAAGTGTATATGTGATCATAGATCTGGGGATCAACTGATGATTAGGTTGTTGCGGAACACAAAGAAAGTTTGTAGCTTATAAATTCCATAACATTTGCTTTAGTAACTTTTCTTACAGTAACGAAGCAGGGTGGTCTGTCCAGCCAAATGTTTGTAGATAATGTAATGTAACAAAAGAAGAATCTTAACTCATTTGTAAAATTTATGTGTAGTATTTTATAAAATTGCTTATGTCCTCGTAACGTTTGTCTTTCATATGGCACTTTTAAACCATTCAGTTTAAAGCCTGGTAAGGAGTGAGGCTAGAAATAATAAATCTGCACAGGACTTCTCAGTTAAGTCATGCTACAGCATGGAAATAATGCAATCTTTGAATCATGCAAAGCTTGAGTCCTGTAGCAAAAAAAAAAAAATCACTCATCAAAGTCTTTACCTCAAACTACATTAAATTGGGCAATAAAAGTATGTGTTAAGGCGCAGTTGCAAATATGAATTGGCTGGCCAAATAAACTAACATAACTTATGCTAGGTATGCACATACACGCTAAAAAAAATTGGGGCTATTTGCTTGCTTTGTTTGTGTTAAATCGTCTACATGCCAGGGCTTCAGTGGCGCAGTGGCTAAGAGTGCTCTGCCACCTAGGCAAACTGGGTTCGATTCTGGTAGGGTCGCTCCCGGATTTTCTTTTTNGCAGTGGCTAAGAGTGCTCTGCCACCTAGGCAAACTGGGTTCGATTCTGGTAGGGTCGCTCCCGGATTTTCTTTTTTTGGGAATCGTGCCAGATGATGCCTCTAGTATGCCGGTTTTCTCAGTGATCTCCTGTTTCCCCCAACCTTGCATTCTGATGCTGCTCCGTACTCACCTCGCTTCACACTCATAGACTCTCACGGCCCCGATGTTGAGCTGCGGAAACCTCTCCAGTTCTGTGTGCCAGCTATGTTATACCACTGTTGAACAGCAACGACCATGAGAAAACTCGTCCACAAATAAACACTGCCAAGATAACACTATGAGAAACGGAAGTTGTATGTGTAAAACTGAGTCTAGAATTTTCGTGTACTATAAAAAAACATACAAGAGATGCATAATACGGTATATCATTTCTGGAAATGGGACACTTTCCACTTAGAATGTGTCCACTTTGTTAGCTCGCAGATTAGAATGTGATGTGTGACCCTAACGCAGATGTAAAATATTTTGTAATGCG
This sequence comes from Clitarchus hookeri, assembly GCA_002778355.1. Classification (NCBI taxonomy): domain Eukaryota; kingdom Metazoa; phylum Arthropoda; class Insecta; order Phasmatodea; family Phasmatidae; genus Clitarchus; species Clitarchus hookeri. The sequence continues at coordinate 327,673 of NQII01001041.1, forward strand.
ACATTGCAATTTCGTGACAGGTAAATGAGTGGAGGGATCATGCACACAAACCCCCATTTTTCTTTATTTTGTTGTTGTTATTAATGTTTTTATTGTTAGGTTGAAATGAGAGCTTAAGTTTTTTCAGAGAAGCAAATAGTTGCTTGCAATGTTACAGGGAAACTTGGCCATGAGGTACTGACAGCTAAACTAGCAGAGATGGCAGCCACCAAGAAAACTGAGCACTTGAAGAGTGAAGTCACTCACCTAAAAACTGTGATCTTGAAACAAGACAGCCAATTAGATGAGAAGGAGAAAGAAGTTTCCCAGCTAAGAAGCAAACTTACCAGCTGTTGCAGGTATTGTTTGATTTGGTCATAAATAGTTTAATAGGCTGAGTTTAATTTTATAAAAAGCAGATGCATAATAATGCATGGGTTACTATGTTATAGAAATGAAGTTGTACTGTATTAAAAAATTCATTTTTTACCTAAATAAAAAATTTATTTTCCATCGCGCCAGAAGTCATCTTTTTATACTCTGCGAGGTGGCTTGCTCTTTGCCCGGCTCGGATCCCCTCCCTTTTCCTTCCCTGTTCTCCCTCCCTTGATTTCCCCTCCTCTTGTGCATCATAATTTTTTAGTCAATGGGGCAGTTTATTTAAGTCATTGCACACCTTGAGCCCCTTCTATTCAATGTGCGGTTGTCTGTGCGAGTCCCAGGGGAGCTGCAACATGATTTAAGCTGTCAAATTTGTCGTCCTTCGGACGTTTGCTGTGATGAGGCACCATCTATTATATTTCGTCTCCTGAGTTACCGTGATGTGGGAGAGCAATTTGAAAAGGTTAGTCGTGGACAGCGAGTTGTGTGTTAGCTGGGCCTTTTTTTAAATTGTCTTTAATGTTTGTGTGGCGTAGATGTGTTGTCTTGGGCATGCTGTAAGTTAGTGNGCTGGGCCTTTTTTTAAATTGTCTTTAATGTTTGTGTGGCGTAGATGTGTTGTCTTGGGCATGCTGTAAGTTAGTATTTTTTCAAAATTGTGGTTTCGGGCGCCAGCCCAAATTTGGTTTCAGCTTAACTAAAACCCTAACTTTGCTGTGTGTTTCCAGTTTTAATGTGTAGTGTCTAGTTTTGTTTGCTGCCAAAGAATGTGTCAACCTTTTTCATTATGCTTTGTGTCCACGACTCTCTTGTTGGGTGTAGTAACTTTTAAATGGGTTTGTTTATTATAATCTTAATCGCTGGAGCTTTGACGGGTCATTGGACTNGCTGGGCCTTTTTTTAAATTGTCTTTAATGTTTGTGTGGCGTAGATGTGTTGTCTTGGGCATGCTGTAAGTTAGTGTTTTTTCAAAATTGTGGTTTCGGGCGCCAGCCCAAATTTGGTTTCAGCTTAACTAAAACCCTAACTTTGCTGTGTGTTTCCAGTTTTAATGTGTAGTGTCTAGTTTTGTTTGCTGCCAAAGAATGTGTCAACCTTTTTCAATATGCTTTGTGTCCACGACTCTCGTGTTGGGTGTAGTAACTTTTAAATGGGTTTGTTTATTATAATCTTAATCGCTGGAGCTTTGACGGGTCATTGGACTNTGTTGGGTGTAGTAACTTTTAAATGGGTTTGTTTATTATAATCTTAATCGCTGGAGCTTTGACGGGTCATTGGACTGCCTCCACTGATACTACATTTTTTAGCTGTTCATTTTATAAAAGGGGGCTTTACTGGGCTCTTAAGGCTTCCTTCCTTTTTTGTAATTGCTCATATTTACAAGTCTAATCAGCATAATGCTTTAATTTTATTCTGCAAGCTATAATTGTTTTAAATTATTGTATTCTATTGGTAATTTGCATATCATGTTTTAAATATTCTCTATTTTATGAAGTAATTCCTTGATTTATTTTACATTTTGTTATTTGTTTTGTTAAATTTAAAATATTTTGTATGGATCTAGAATCTAGTAACGTTTGTGATTATCAGCTTTAATAAATGCCAAAGTTCTTTGTAACCATTTTTAGGGTGCTGTCTGTCATTATAAACATATATTTGGCAAAATACAGGTATTAAATCAGTTTTGTAGTTTGTAGTTATTTGTGCTCCGGCACAATATAAAAGAAAACGGACAAGGTGACTACTGTTATTGTGTGCACTCGGCAAATTATGTAGTGTGTGTCTCAAATATTTGGTCCTTTAATTTACAGTCCACTACACCAACTCAACATAATAAGATAATAAAAATGGGCACATATGTTTTTCACAGTAATTTTTACTGGCATGTGAATTTTTTTTGTCTCCTCTTCCTTTAACATTATGATTTAACCCTAATGTTAGTATTCATTTTCTTCATTCCCTGAACACATGAACCCAGTTTGTATTTTATATTCTTAATTTGTACACATGCAATTTTTGCACATTTTTACTTTTTTTTGCTTGAGTTCTGTGTACACTGATTCAAATATTTTTCATTAATTCATTTACATATTTACTTATCGCATTTTCTCAGCACCAGTGTATCATTTTACTGAAATCAAGAAGATTCTTCAAAATACCATTCATTTACTAGCATAATGTTTTGTGTGTTTATGTGACAAAACTGTAAAGGGATTGAGATGGACCTTCATCTTGTTGAGCTTATTCTTTAATGTACCTTATGTAGATTGCAGTTGATGTTTACTGTGATGAGTTTGGTAGCTCTGTTACTTCTGAAGTAATACAGTAATTGAAGTGCCAGTGAATGAGGAGGTTAGGTGACAGTAAGAAATTTTACTTCCTTACAAACAAGGCTGATAGTGGCAACTTTGCTGTTGAGTCAGTGATTGGAAAGTTTTGAAGGAGGTGTAAAGAGTTGTAACGTTCGGGCATACCAGTTACACCTCTGACGTTAAGTTGCCACGGCCAGCTCAGAAGTAGTACACGAGACTCAGAAAAATGGACGCCGATTCATTAAGAAATAAGTTCAAGTTCCAGAGTATTTTGTTTTATACTTTATTTATCATTTAGTGACATATTTCACAGCCGAAGTTCACAATATGCAGAGTACGAAACGTGAATAGATAACTAGATATGGGCAGAACAGAACCACAGTCGTTCACGAATTAATTCTTGTTATAAAAACTGGCCCGAAGAAACTTAAATGTGGCCACCTCCCACACCGGCGGAGAAATAAAACAGCAAAGTCTAGTTGCCGATGTGGGGGTTATCGTCACACCCAACGCATCTTAGGCGAGCATTCTATTACGGAACTGAAGGGCGACTGCCCTCGCCGCCGACTGACTTGAAGTACTGCTTGACCTGAAGTGACTGCTTGAAGGGCGACAGACAGACCCGTCTTTTGTCCTGCCTCTCTCCCCCCTCTCCTGGGATAAGGGCCTGGCCACGCACGCTTTCCACTCGTTATCGACACTGCTCCGCACGTTATCGAAACTGACACGTTAACGAAACTTCGTTGTAAGAACTAAAACTGTCGACGCTGTCAACATTCAGATAAACAAACTTCTCGTATAAAACTTGTTGACGCATTCTGAAAAAAGCTAATAAATAATGCTGACGCTTAACAAAAACTGAAAACTACGACGTTCAAAACGAAACGACAACCGTCCGCCCGATAACCGTAAAACGGCAAACGTCTGCCCGATAAACAAACTATCACGGGAAACGAACCACCACTGCTTTAATTTNCCGATAACCGTAAAACGGCAAACGTCTGCCCGATAAACAAACTATCACGGGAAACGAACCACCACTGCTTTAATTTTGAATTCCCGATAAACATATATTACGAAGCTTAGTAAAACTTAAGAAAAAGGAACAAAATTGAAACATGTGTCCNTTTGAATTCCCGATAAACATATATTACGAAGCTTAGTAAAACTTAAGAAAAAGGAACAAAATTGAAACATGTGTCCCCAAAAATTAAGAATACTGCGTCATTACAGAGTAAAAGAAAGAATTTGGGTTTATGTCATTAAGTCACTCATGTGTTCAGCTCTGCTTACAAAGCTGCTGGCTGCCTATCTGAAAAGTAAGGTTACAGGGAGTTGTTACGTTTGACATTTGTTCTGGTGACTGGCACATGCCTGTTTAGTAACAAAGTGGATGTGAGGATGTCCGCTGTGATCTTAAAATGAGAGGATTGGGGGTAATGTAAGGTGATTTATGTGAGCAGAACATTCTATAACCACCTGTCTATGCTAAGCAGTAGCCTGATAGCATGACTCTTCTGCTTTCACACTAATACCTTTGAAGTCAGGGACCTTCCAGTCAGAGCGAGAAACAGTCTAGTTTATTCAGGACTAGGACTAAGTCATTTCCTTGTGTACTGTTCATCTAAGGGGTATACAATGGGTGAAGGAACACTTGTAGCTGTTGTTTTTCTGGGATAAGACGGTGTGCCTGTGGTATTGGGTCATTCAACCCTCTTTCTCTTCTTTAGAAGATGGCAAAATGCCAGTGGAGGTCAGTGTAATCTACATGCATCAGTATGTTAGGAGTGTGAGTTGAGCAAATGTCTTTGTGTAACAGCAGACATTATGCCCCAGTTTGTGTGATAATTTTGGGTGTAAGTAAGGGTGCTCTGTTTCACTGCGAATGTATTAAGGTTCTATCTTCTTTTTCACATGCCCTCTTTTTTTATATATATATATATATATATATATATAGAGCAAAGGCAACCAAGCAGTTAATATGAACTGTCTTTAAAAAATGATGCGGAAAGCTTATTTTGTTGTTGTTGTTGTGGTTCTTATCATTGTTGGAGTTTGTATTTTTGTTAGCATTGGCATTTGTCGTGGTGTCGGCGTTGTTGTGCTGGCATGGTTGTTGGTTTTAAGACTGGTGGTTGCAGGTCGTTTCAACAGCTGAGCCAAGGTTTGCGCCAGCAGTGCATCAGTGCCATGGTCTCGTCGGGCCAGGAGCAGCACACACTGCTGCTGCACCAGTGGCTGAGGGAGCAGCAGGACCTGCGGGACAGGGCAGCTCGTGCCGAGAAGCTGGCCCATGACTCTGCCACCAAAGTGCAGGAGCTGCAGCTGCAGGCACGGGCAGTGGAGGATCTGCGAGTTGTGCTGGCATCGGAGCATGGCCCCAACCCTCTGCTCGACTGGAACAGTCACCAGGCTGAGCTGCAGCTCAGGGTCGGTCCATTGCTGCTAAAGGGTGTTTGTTACTTTGCATATGTGGTGAAAGGGGAACAATAAATGTTGCATGCAATTGGGCAATTTCCCACCCATCATTGTGGGTACTTTGTACTGCTAACCAACCTGCAACTGCTGCTTATGGTTAACTGTGAAACTGCATGTGTATCAGAAGTGCAAAGTTAGCACTGTATATTTCTGCATATTTCACCGTGTAATTTTACGCATCCTAACTTTTTATTACCAAAGCATGACACGCCACGAGCGCTGTCGGATACAAATCCGAGCCTCGGCCTCTGGTGTTACCCCTAGTATTCTGTAGCGCTGAATACCACCGTTAATTTTGCCTCTGTACTGTTCCTATTCACAAACGAGTCAACCCTTTGCCGCCTGAGGGGCCGGCAATCCGCAAGACCCTGCACTTTAGTCTGAGTGGGTGGACCCACCCCCTTGCCTGCCTTGCCTGACTGGCAGGCACCGAACGTGCATGCTCCATGCGGGTAAGGGAGGGAAAGCGAAAGAGAAAGATTGTACCAAAAAGAGGTTACTTGGTAGATATATGTATTTGTAACTTCCTACTGACGGAATAAAACATATNAGAAAGATTGTACCAAAAAGAGGTTACTTGGTAGATATATGTATTTGTAACTTCCTACTGACGGAATAAAACATATATCTCCGACCTGTGCCCGTTAACATCTGATAGACGAGGGACCAAGTTTGCCAAACTGTTTGCCGTGGGGCAACANATATCTCCGACCTGTGCCCGTTAACATCTGATAGACGAGGGACCAAGTTTGCCAAACTGTTTGCCGTGGGGCAACAATGAGATAACAGTAGAAGAGATGGGGAGAGTGACCCTGGTAAAACCAAGCCCAGCGTGGACGAGGCCCATGACCAAACTCGAAGTGAAAGGGAAAAGGCTCCGCGACAAGAGCTTCTGCCTGATGTGTTGAAAACACAAGTCTTGACAACAGTAATGTACTACGGCTAAGTTATACTGTTACTACTGAAGGCAAGCAGTATGGCAAGTGTGATGAGGTAGCAAGAATTATAGGTGATGCTCTGGTCAGAACTGTTCGCGAACTGTTAGTGAACTGCCCGTCTGGAGTGTGTGCATAAGAATGAATACCCGCGAGAGATGTGGCAAGCAAGGGGTGGCTGGAGCTGGCCGCATGAAGGGGGAAGCCTCCCCTGATGCATGGCGAGTGTGCGTGTTCGGTGCCTGCTGGCCAGGGCAAGGCAAGCGAGGGGGTGGGTCCACCCACTCAGACTGGAGCAAGGCGTCGTGCGGATTGCCGGCTTTTCAAGCGGCAAGGAGTTGACTCTCTTGTGAATAGGAACTGTACAGAGGTGGAAAGAGCGGTGGCGGTCGGCACTACGGTACACCAGGGGAGTACCAGAAGCTGAGGCTTGTGGCAAGTCACGACGTTAGCAGGCACAGGTCGGAGATATATGTCTTGTAAATTCCTACTGACGGAATAAAACTTATATCTACCAGTTAACCTCTTTTTGGTCGGATCATTCTCTTTCGCTTTCCCCTCCATTACCCACTTTGCCTTCTTGTGGACATATCCACAGAATCGCCGCTGCAGAGTTTCGAACCAAAGACCCCACTGAAGGGCGCTCTCACTTCTTGTCAATATTTGGTGTCTAGTTGCTAGCTGGTAATGCCACTCTTCTAGCGCCACTTGGCAAGGGGAGAGATAACCTTTCTCTGAGGCTCCTGAGGCTTGAGGAGAACATACACATTAAGACATTACGACTCTCAGGCTACAAGCTGGTCACGCCGCTTACTGAGAGCCATAGGGTCCTTACGTGGGGAACGCTGTGAACCCAGAGAAGCAGTTGAGGTACGTAGCTGGTGACATCGCTCACTCAACTTCTCACCGAGGGGCATCAGGGAGCCCTCTCTCCAAGTTACTATAGGCCCAAGCACCATCCCTCGTGAAGCCCACGCTCCTGTGCCGATCGATCATTAAGACTCCGGCAGGGGTTTACCCCAGGGAAGAGTAGATATCTTCCTGGATGGACCACGCCAGAACCTGTCCTCCCCCGTGTTGCTACGTACATTTTAAACCATACGGTCGTGCCTGCACCTCCAGGACACCCACTGTAACCACTAAATCGTAATTCTCTATTCTTCTTTGATTTTTATCCTCCGAACATAACGTAACATCACTGACAGAGCATAGCTGTTTTTCTTAAATGCCCAATCACTGGACGGGCCATACAGTGGATAGCATAATCCTCATTACCCAGATATGCACTAATGAGCCAGGGCTAGACACCTCCAGGGTGCAACTGCCTCGACCCATCTGGCTCCCTTAAAATCCTCGTTTAGGAGAGACTCCATTTCCCTAATCTCTAGAGGGATACTGGGCCTGTACACCTTCATTCATTTTTCCATGTTGCTTGTATTAGGTTTCAAGCATGAAATAAAAAAATTCCACGTAATTTACACAATAGCTTTTATGGGCAACAGGTGACGTGACAAGATGTGGAATGGCAGCTGACACAGAACATGGCTGGCCAGCAGGCAGCAATCCTACGCTAGGGGCTAGTATACAAGCTATTTTTAGACATGCATAGAGGGAGAAAGGTAGAGCCACCCACCCCTCCACCCCTCACTACTTCAGCTCCTGTAGTAGGCCTCTTCACCCCCTCCTCCCCGAGACCAGGCTGAGCTAGTCTACCAGCCACACCATGCCTCTCTGCCCTTCCCCCCCCTTAACCTAGCTGGCTACTTCTGCCAGCCACACCATGCCTCTCCACCCTTCTCCCCTTTGTCTAGCAGTGCATCTCCGCCAGCCACCCCACACGTCACCACTAGTTTAAGGCCAGTCTAGGATGGATTACCAAATTTATTCTNAGTGCATCTCCGCCAGCCACCCCACACGTCACCACTAGTTTAAGGCCAGTCTAGGATGGATTACCAAATTTATTCTTCTAAAACACCAATAATGTTTTTTGTCATGTTATTTCAGAATGATTAAATCCACGTTTCTGTTTATAATTCTTGGGGTTTTTTTTAATATAGTATAAAAATTGAGTAAATTATGCAGAAAAAATGGTAGTATGTGAGTTGTGGAATGCATGATTTCTTGCTGCCATCAGTTTCCTCAGTAAGCAATTTGTTTCATTTGCTGTTATGTATAGTACTGTGTGGTTTTTGTGTGTCATTGAATGTTTATGAAAGTTTGGAAAATTCCAGTGTGACAATCAGACTATCAAATTTTGAGTACAAGGAAAGTAATATTCTTTTCTCTTCCATTTTGCTTACTTTAAATTCCATTGTTTTCTGCAGTGCGTATTTCTTTATTGCCCTGACTGGTTTGACTGATTTTTTTATCATATTGTTCATTTCTTAAATTTCTTTGTATATTACTTGAAGGACTCAACACNGACTGGTTTGACTGATTTTTTTATCATATTGTTCATTTCTTAAATTTCTTTGTATATTACTTGAAGGACTCAACACGAACACAACCAATCTTGACTCTGGTATCCTATATACATCACTGCATAACCATGTAATAATGCAATTTATAATTATTTAATTGGGACATTTAGTTAATTTTATGTTGTTTTTCAAGGAATTGTAATTGCTTGTCAGTATTTGAAGTTTTGGCCATATTAGAACGTTTATCTGTCATGCGTTTGCTTTTTCTGAAATTGCAGTTTAGGGTGTTTCAGCATTCGGAGATAAAAACTTTTACCACTTTTGTAAACTTTTTTCCTTCGAGAAAGTTCTAGAAATTTTATTATTTTACTACGACGCGGTTTGGCATGGCATGGGGAAGTGGTTACGACGGGGATCGCACGGTATTCCGAAGGGATTCCGTACCACATCATGCCCTTATTTGGTCAGGTTTTTGGCACCCTGGTGCGATGAGTGGGGGTAGATTGTGTGGCGACTTTAGCCCCAAACGCCTGCCACCTGCTAACAGTCGACAACCAGCTCTAGCAGATGACACGTCGAGCATGACAAATTTCGTCCACACCAGCAATCACTTGTAACCTTTGCTTCTTTTTTTTTTTTGTTGCTTCAATTTTTGAACAAACTTTATTGTACTAAATTATTTCCGCTGGTGTGGGAGGTCGCTAGGGTGCCAGGAGGGAACCGACGTCCCTCCTGCCTTTGTAATTTTCTCATGCTATGCGAGTTTTGAGTTACGTGAATAACAAATGAACGACTTTGGCGCTGTTCTTTGCTCGGCTGGCTCGTTAAGCTGACTGTTCGTGACTAAGCATTAATGGAAGATTGTGAACTGTTTATTTTGAACTTGAAATAAAAATACAGAGGAAATATTCAGAGACTTGAATTCTTTATATTATTTTTAATATGGCACCTTTAATTAAATTTCATGTTTCTACCAAGTGAGTAAAACCGAGCTGTGATTTCCAGTCGCCAATTCTGACATCTGGGACATTACGACCAGAAGCTGAAAACAAAACATTCAGTTAAGTGATCTAAAATGAAGTTTTATGTGATATTTGACTCTTCAGTTACATTTAAGTAGCTACAAAAGGTTTCAACTGCAATATAAGAAGAATTGAAATTTTTTAACTTCCTTTATATTGATGCATGCCTTATAATCAATAAGCATAATCACTGCTATCTACCTCGCCGAAACCCCTCCCATCGTAACTACAGATGTCAGAAGGAACAGACAGGGGTTGAATTGCCGCTAACCTGGCGTGGGTACAGCCCACCTGACCTCCAATTATATTCTGTACCATATAAGAAGGCCACTTTTTGACAGCTCGGCGAAAGTTGCGCCACTGTTTACATCTGACTACGTATCCTTCTGCCATCAGCTGGTCCGTCACGTCGGGGCTGTATTTTTTATCAACACGCTGTCAGCTAATCCACTTCTCATTGTACTGTAATGCTAAACAAATTTTAAGATATTTTAAGACTTACATCTGTTTAAAAATATAAGTAGGTTATAGAAGTAAAAATATAAAATGTTAGATATTTGATAACTCTTTTTTAATTTGTCCGAGATAGTGAATTTGGGTTTAAATTTGCGAGACGGTCTGTTGTATCTATTATTACACTTTGGACGTTATAGCTAATATATTCGAGTTGGAAATATGTGACGTGGAATAACGTTAGAATTGCTTAAAAACTATTCACGCGTGTCTACGGAATCAAGGAGATGGGTTTCTAGAGAGCAATATGGCGTATAATTTACGTAGACGAACGATTACCGGCCGAATATAAATGACTTGTACTCCAAATCGTTGTATATGAAATATATGTTACTTTAAAAATTATGCAGAGCTCGTGGAAAAATATAACTATCGGCATATGTTTGTAAATTCGTTATATATCGCGCAGGAGAGGTTAATTTCTGGCTGGTAATAGCTCGCGGAATATCCGATAGATAGCGCGCAGCACGTCATGACGAAGTTTTGAGTAACTCTCTTTATAGTCAAGAGATAGCGTATTTTTTAAAGTTGATAATTCTTATGTTACGGGCTGGAAATATATTTAAAATTTGTGTCGCTTCATCAAATTAATAGAAAAAATAATTCAACAATATTATGCAATATTTCTGTATGCTTTTGGAATTAATATCATGGACGTATTGAAAGCAAGGTTTGAGATGGATGATACGACGTGAAAAAGCTTTCTGAAGTTAGCACAACTTCAGAAAACTTTTCCACGTCGTATCATTCTATTGTACATTTTATTTTGATCACCTAATCATAACTACATTATCACGAAGTTTAGTATTTAACACTAACAACCATTGTTTTGTGACCTCGTAAAATAAAATGTATTAATAAATCTACGAACTCTTTCTTATACGCGTATTTTCTGCTTTTCTGATACGCATCGGCAGTGCACTCAGAATAGCCAACTTTTGTTCGTTCATGCATCAGCTGATACAGGATTTTCTAAATGGCGCTTTGTTTGTTTTGTATAAGTCAAGTTGCCACTCACTGACTGTCAGAATGTGGCCTTCTTATACGGTATGGACCATACCATTTCACAACCCGGCCTGTCTCTGCTGTCACTTACTACCACCCCCTTGCATACGCAGTCAGCTCACACAATTGCTGCTGATTGGGGTAAGGAGGAGTAGAATGTCACACCCGTGCACCCTCGACCCGTTGTGAAGTTCGCCATACTGGTATATATTCAGTTACAGACCCACAAAAGCAAGTAGTTCTTCATCCATTACCTGCCTGACTTTTCAACAGAGCACTATGATTCTTCGTTGCTTGCACCACTAACCAACGATCCATTAGGGATGAGCAGTACTTAGCAGTAGGAAGACAGTTTTCCTTAGAAAGAGTTCGGAGACTGTACTCATCACACCGCCCGTCTCATTTACAACTAGACTTGCGACTCTTGTAATTATTAGTGACACGGCTGAGGCCACTTGTCTTCATGAGGTTTTATTTGAGTTTGCTGCTATTAGACACTGACAGTTAGAACTTTCCACAGTAAAGCTTTGACAATAGTGAATAAACCCTGCAGCACTTTACTCTGGAATTTTCAACTACTTTTTGGAAAAAGGACATCTCTACTCATTAACTTACAGTTATCCTCCACCCTAATTAACTTATGATGCAACCGAAACACTTCTGCTGGGACTTCTTGGCGAAGAACTGGAGGGAACTGGACACACACTCTCAGACAGAAACAAGATAATTCCTGTGGTGGGTGATTGTGCCTCAAGGGGAGGATACCATCACAACTCGACACCCGGTACTGTGTCTGTTCCACTTGCCTTGGGTGGACACAAGCCATCACTAGGTAACAGGAGTTATTGTCACCACCCCCAACAATCTAACACGTCACTGCAATTCACCACCAAGTGTTGGAATTGGAGGACCGCCGTGAGTAACCAGGATCCTGGCACAGACAGGAAAGGGCTAAACACTGTCTCTACCCATCCCCCCCTGTATGATACAACTTGATTCTCTGTTGGTTGCAGAGGTTCAGAGAATGGCAAAGTGTCTACCTGATCTTGATCTTCCACTGGGGGATACTTCTACACAGAGAAATCTCTGTGTTGCTTCCAAACTTATCCTTACCTATGCTGTTCTCTAAGCGAGGAGGAAAACGGAAGGGTAAAGTGGCTTCAGTCCAACAAACCTGAGACCCAACCAAAATGTTCCTTAGTCGCCAGCCCTACCTACAAGGCTGCCGACAATCAAATTCTGGCAAGGTGATAATAGTCCACACCGAAAGGGAATAAATTTGACACTGCCATTAACCCACAACCAAGCAGTCCTCATTTTTCATTGATATTGTATAATTTGCACTCTTACAGTCATGTGTTGCAAAGTAAAACATGTTATAGTCTGTTCACTGTTTCTTTGCATTTTTTGAATCAAACATTTGAAAAATATCCTCACCTTGGATGTGTTTGGGGTTATTTTCAAAATATGCCATTGACGCCCAGCCTATTGACGTGGTTTGGTAGACAGCAT
>NQII01001041.1:346062-443584 GCA_002778355.1 Clitarchus hookeri
GTTAGCATCACGTCATTAATAATTGGCATAATAAGATACAATTCTTTTAGACACCCATTTGTAAGCGATAAATTAACAATTACGTTAAAACTTTGGAACTATTTCCTCTCTTTGTGCTGGCAACCTAACGGCATAAATGTATCCGCGCTCGCCGCTGTTTGTAATGTTATATCCATGTCGCTAACGGCTAGGGTGTTTTTTCAAAGGTTGATTTTCAAAAGTTTCTTCCAGTCGTGAACCGACTGTAGTTATTAATTTATTGCAGTATGCTCTGAATAAAATTACTCCTCAAGAGGTCATGTACATCTATTTGTAGTGAAACAAAGCTTAGACACTAAACACTTCATTAACTTTTAGTAAGAGCGAAGACTATTTTAAATGGCTTCTTGTGGGAGAATTAGAGAATATGTACTTCTCTTGAATAAAATAATACGTTGGAAAGGCATGTATGATATTTTTTTTTATTGCCAAACAAAGCCTTAACACAGAGTGCTTCATAACTTTTAGAGGTGTTGTCAATTTTCAATGGCTTCTTGCAGGAAACTTGAGATAGACAAGGATGGATCACAGCAGATAAGTATAGGAGGAAATAAATTATTCTCTTCCTGGAGGTTTTTATTTATTTAAGATGCACTTTCTAAAAGCTAAATTTATGCTTTATTAAATTACAAGCAGTCCCCTATTAAAGTGATAGATTACGTAATTACTTTTACAACTTACAGAGTCTGTAACCACTTCCTTTAGCAATACCAGACAATTGGGAATAACAGACAGACCATCTCTCATATACCATTATTATCTGTTAAATTGAGTTTTCACTGCACTCTGGGGCAGTGTTTGTAAAAAAAAATTTTTCTTGTAAATGTATTAATTGGAAAAACCTTATACGTATTTAGTTGGATTTAATATGCACAGTGTTCATAATGATAATTTTTACCCGTGTGTTGCCTTGCATAATGTTTGCAAGTAATTCGTGAAAAAAATCTACCAAAATAATGGGATGGAAGATTCAGTTTCAGAATAGGTACAGATTTTTAACTGTACAAATAAACGTAGTAAACCAAGTGACATCGTGTTTTGAAATTTGTTTGATTCTGTGTAATTTTAAATCATTAGATTTGATGCTTGATCAAAAAATATGTACGGTATAAAACATTTTTTATGAAATATAATCTACAATCTAAATGCATACGTGTGTAACTTTGTTCTAAATGTTAGGTTTGAATTGTTTATTTATAGTGTAATGTATTAAGTTTCACTGGTCATAAACAAGAGCATACCTTAATACACTTTGTACAATATTCAGGCAATGTGTCTGGTAGGTAACCAGGTACAAAGTTTGTTGAAGTATGAAACAGAGCTCGCTCAGCTGAAGGAAAAAGTCACACGTTTGAGCAGGGAGTTGGAAGTGAAAGATGGCCTCCTCCAGACAAAAGACAAAGCCATTCCAGCCGTGCTTACTTATCCTGCCAAGCCTCAAGAAACTTATTCTGAGTCAGCTGCTCAAGAACCACAGGATAAGCTTGCTCTCAAAGTTAGTAGAACTTAATACATATGTATGTTCCTTACCTTTATGAACGATTTTTTTACATATACTATAGCTTATATTATGCCAGTTCTTTTTTGGTGACTCTACGTTTGTATTTTAGGCAGGAGGATTGGTTGAATTGCAAGCNCGTTTGTATTTTAGGTAGGAGGATTGGTTGAATTGCAAGCAAGGAAATATGAGGAATGTGATCTTCATCTTTAGGAAATAACAAAAATTGTAACTACAATTAATGTATTTCAGGAAATTTCTTTGCAAACAAAGTATAAACAAGTGTATTCGGTTTTGAAATTTAATTTATATGCCACTTGCCCTAATTCTATGCTTTTATGATGAGTTTAAAAATATTGTGATAATAGTTCATATCCATCCTACCTCCATTCAATAATTTTTTCAGTCTCCCTGATATATATATAAAATCAGTTTGTTCGGACGCGTATAACTCCCGAAAAAAATCAACCAATTTTCATTCTGTTTTTTATAAACCTTCCTTTTGTTCCCAACAAGTGTTTGTACACCTTTCTTTTTTATCTATATTACCTGCAAATGTACTAAAATCTGCAAAAAGCTCATTTTTACCGTGCTTTTGTGTCAGGAAGCGCCTTTGTTGACAGCTGTCTGTTTGAACATTTCAGTTTGTTGTTCTCAATGTTTTTTTTTCGATAGTTTAAAGATTTTGAAAATTTCTTTCAATTAATTTTACGGAAATGAATAGAACCAAAATCTTTTATACCACAGCAACGCGTGGCCGGGTAAGCTAGTAGTATGTAATATTTTTCATAATTTTATGGGATTACAGCTTGCGTACCTTAGATTAATCATGGTGAAATATTGTTAGAGCAGTGCTACTTGTGCATTATCCATATACCTGCACCATTGGCAGTTTGTGAAGTTGAAAGCAGATGGAGCACTAGCCCTGTTCTCCCAACTGTACCATGAAGACGAAGGACAAAGGAGTGAGCACTGTACCGCAGCACATTACTGACTCCTCTGGGACTGTCTTTGTCAGTGTGCTCCCTTCCTGGGCTAAATCAGAAATATTTTCACACGCCTCATTGCCTAGCCTCACTTCATGCCTCTTTGTTGACAGGTGGTTAGTTGTACACTGAAAGTTAATGATTTTGGTCAAGTTTAAATGTAAAATGATTTTACTAAGACAAACTATTAGGTTGATAGATAGTACTTTAGTCATCAGCCAAATAACTCTTTTCAATAGTGTACTGTATAATTTTCTCTCAGAATAAATAATTTGTGAAGATAACTATAAGCCTGCAGCTATTTTGCTCATTACAAGAACCACAGGATAAGCTTGCTCTCAAAGTTAGTAGAACTTAATACATATGTATGTTCCTTACCTTTATGAACAATTTTTTTACATATACTATAGCTTATATTATGCCAGTTCTTTTTTGGTGACTCTATGTTTGTATTTTAGGTAGGAGGATTGGTTGAATTGCAATCAAGGAAATATGAGGAATGTGATCTTCATCTTTAGGAAATAACAAAAATTGTAACTACAATTAATGTATTTCAGGAAATTTCTTTGCAAACAAAGTATAAACAAGTGTATTCGGTTTTGAAATTTAATTTATATGCCACTTGCCCTAATTCTATGCTTTTATGATGAGTTTAAAAATATTGTGGTAATAGTTCATATCTATCCTACCTCCATTGAATAATTTTTTCAGTCTCCCTGATATATATATAAAATCAGTTTGTTCGGACGCGTATACCTCCCGAAAAAAATCAACCAATTTTCATTCTGTTTTTTATAAACCTTTCTTTTGTTCCCACAAGTGTTTGTACACCTTTCTTTTTTATCTGTATTACCTGCAAATGTACTAAAATCTGCAAAAAGCTCATTTTTACCGTGCTTTTGTGTCAGGAAGCGCCTTTGTTGACAGCTGTCTGTTTGAACATTTCAGTTTGTTGTTCTCAATGTTTTTTTTTCGATAGTTTAAAGATTTTGAAAATTTCTTTCAATTAATTTTACGGAAATGAATAGAACCAAAATCTTTTATGCCACAGCAACGCGTGGCCGGGTAAGCTAGTATGTAATATTTTTAATAATTTTATGGGATTACAGCTTGCGTACCTTAGATTAATCATGGTGAAATATTGTTAGAGCAGTGCTACTTGTGCATTATCCATATACCTGCACCATTGGCAGTTTGCGAAGTTGAAAGCAGACGGAGCACTAGCCGTGTTCTCCCAACTGTACCATGAAGACGAAGGACAAAGGAGTGAGCACTGTACCGCAGCACATTACTGACTCCTCTGGGACTGTCTTTGTCAGTGTGCTCCCTTCCTGGGCTAAATCAGAAGTATTTTCACACGCCTCATTGCCTAGCCTCACTTCATGCCTCTTTGTTGACAGGTGGTTAGTTGTACACTGAAAGTTAATGATTTTGGTCAAGTTTAAATGTAAAATGATTTTACTAAGACAAACTATTAGGTTGATAGATACAGTACTTTAGTCATCAGCCAAATAACTCTTTTCAAGAGTGTACTGTATAATTTTCTCTCAGAATAAATAATTTGTGAAGATAACTATAAGCCTGCAGCTATTTTGCTCATTCNAGTGTACTGTATAATTTTCTCTCAGAATAAATAATTTGTGAAGATAACTATAAGCCTGCAGCTATTTTGCTCATTCAAGTCCTCGTCACCTCTGTGATCATGGCACTCAACTGGCATGTAGTTTTTTCGGCAGTGACCAATCTAAACATGTCTTTAAGTAGTGATCCTATATTTTTATGGCATGCTTATAGAGGTATAGGGTGTTTGTCTAAAGACAATTGTAAAGTTACTGTGATACCTGCCAAATGCTGAAGTTTGGAAGTAGGTATTGAATCTGCTCTGCGGCGTGAGGCGCCAGCACTTGATGTTAGCCCTCAGTGATAGGGCGTAGGAATACGTCGACACTGCTGTCGCTAGGTCCAATTTACTAATGAATTACACTTCATTTGCGAGTTCACATAATCGAGTTTTATTGTTGCTTGAACAGGTTAACTGGTACATGAACTCACGAGACAAACTCCCCTCCCCTTTTTCTATGTAGGCTACGTATGGTTTGACGCCGCGATTGGCGTCGGGGGGGGGGGGGGAAGATTCTTCACACTTGGTGTAGAACTACTTATCTGACACTGCTGCGCTGTCTTCCCTCGGCTGGTGGTGGGGCGTCCCGACGCCTGCTCTCGGAACCCCTCCTCCCGGGTCCACTCAGCACTCTTCGTTTGACGAAGTCGGACTGGCTTTTCTCGGATTCTTCCCGCCGCACGTCCCGCTTGACGGCCTCCGACTGAGGTCCACGTCTTGATGCATTTGGCGAACTCGTTTTCTCTCGGCTCCCGGTACACCCTTCTCGTTTGACGAAGTCTGACTGACTTTTCTCGGATTCTTCCCGCCGCACGTCCCGTTTGACGGCCTCCGACTGAGGTCCACGTCTTGATGCATTTGGCGAACTCGTTTTCTCTCGGCTCCCGGTACACCCTTCTCGTTTGACGAAGTCTGACTGACTTTTCTCGGATTCTTCCCGCCGCACGTCCCGCTTGACGGCCTCCGACTGAGGTCCACGTCTTGATGCATTTGGCGAACTCGTTTTCTCTCGGCTCCCGGTACACCCTTCTCGTTTGACGAAGTCTGACTGACTTTTCTCGGATTCTTCCCGCCGCACGTCCCGCTTGACGGCCTCCGACTGAGGTCCACGTCTTGATGCATTTGGCGAACTCGTTTTCTCTCGGCTCCCGGTACACCCTTCTCGTTTGACGAAGTCTGACTGACTTTTCTCGGATTCTTCCCGCCGCACGTCCCGTTTGACGGCCTCCGACTGAGGTCGACGTCGTGATGCATTCTCGATCCTCGACTGACTCCGACTGACTGACTGACTGCTCGATCCGCGACTGACTGACTGACTGACTCGTTCATCGCACTGGCTTCGTCCGGCTCCGACCCGGACGCCTCGCTTCAGGTCCCCCGACTGACTGATTCGACGTCTCTCAACTGACTGATCTGTTCCTCCCTCCTTCGTGTGGTTTTGTAGCGTCCATCACCATATTCAACTTCCCCCGTCTCTGCACGTGGTCCGGGGTGCTTTTCGTCCCCCTGGGTCATAAAACACGTGGCCGCTGCTCCTGTGGTCCGCAGCCGGCCTGGCATCGCCCCTTGATTCTGGCCTGGAAGTTTATTGTTCCGTTCTGCACGTGCGGGAACTCTTGGGTGGCCTCTTTGGTTCGGCGCACTTATGCCTCCGGATATTGTGTCGTTATTCTCCCCAGCACGCCCGCTAAAAGCTCTCATGGTTTATTGCGGTACAAGCCCGGGACAGACACCGCTGGTGGTGGGATCTCGGTGTCCCTGCCCTGGTGCCTTCCGTTGTCTCCGGATGTCGTCTGCACGTGCAGGAACAGTTGCACGTGCAGAAACCTTTGGTAGCGTGCCTTTGCAGCTGCGAGGCTCCTGGCGTCACTCTTCCGGCCCGTCCACAAAACCCTTAATCCTTATTGCGGTCGTCCGCCTGCGAGCTTCGCCAGAGCGTGTGTTCTGATGAATAAAATACAGGGACGCAGAATGCGTCAACTGTGTTAAAAATTTAGCAGCTAGTGTAGATTCTGAAAACACTTGTTTCAGCCATTTTCATATCCAAAAAAATAATTCTTGGAAATTAAATGAAAATTTGAAACTTGTTTTTTGGTACGAAATGTTTCTTGAATGGATTTCTGTGATCACCTAAACGGACTCTATCCATTGCTGAAAATAAGCCTGAGAATGAAATAAAGAAACATTATCTGTATAGCATTTTCATTATTGCCCTGTTGTGTCTTCTGGTGGAATCTTGTTTCATTATCTATACCAGGACTTCCCAACTGGTGGTACGTGGCATTGTTAAAAAAAACTAAGTTTTTAGTAATAAAAAGTTGAAAATTACTGGGTTTTTCTCTACTCAAAATGTTTTATTCTTCCTTAAAAAATCTCTGATTCACCCTCAAAATTTTATATTTTTGCCCTTGGAACCTTTGAAATTCACTTAAATGTGCAAGAAAAATGTTAACTCACCACACCCTCTGGTATTTAGGTGGTATGACTAATGATGATGATAATGCCAAGTGGTACTCATTGATGAAAAGGTTGGGAACCCCTGATTATACCGAGTTTCTGTAGTAATTGTCTGTTGGTGTGCTTTGAAATTGGTTTTTATTATTGCAGTTTTCTGTTTATCTGTGCTTTTTGTTGTGTTTACTTAATTTTTTAACCTTTTCCATAAACATTGACAAGGAATAATTTTTGTATATTTAAGTTTGTTGTAGTTGTGTAGTCTTATATTAGTGTTACTCTAAGTTTTAGTTTTCAATGTTTTACAGTGTCCTCAGATATGGTTGTTTTCATTATTGCATTTTGTCATTGTGATCATTGTGGTGGTAGTTCATTAATTTGTACTTCCAGTTTATTACTTGTTGCCTGACGCTTCATATTCTATTGACGGTTATAGTTCCTAGTATATTTGATGTTTGTTATCTGGGATTTGCCAGGTTTTTTGTTTCATTCATAGGATTATTTTCTGCAGTAGATAGATTCAATTTAAATACTCGCAGAAATTCTGCCACACCATTGCCATTATACTTTAAATGCTTTTCATATTTTCTACCAAACCTCTCTTTGATGTACCTCATGCACCAGCCAGGAGAAGCCCTTAAGTTGTAAAGCATCAAATTCCAAAAGTTGTTGCATAGTTAAAAAGCGACAAAGCAATTAAGCACATCACTGTTTCTTTGCTGGGCAGGTGACACTGGAGAGTTTACAAACAATAGTGGGTCAGAAGGAGGAAACAATTAGTCATTATCAGAAGTTGCTGAAGGATTCCCATAGTGAACACAGTGAAGCAACAGCCAAGCTGCAGGCGGAACTGCAAGCTCTCCAGTTGGCTTTAGTAACGCAGGAACAAGAGTGTAACAGGTATGTATGTGGTTTACAAGAAGTTGTGTAGCTTATTGCTAAATTACTTATAGAACAGTGTTTCACTTGGGTCCCTCCCCCCTCCATAAGGGTCCAGGGAACCAATTCAGTGTCTGAGACATCATTTACATGGAAATTTCTTTTGCTTAGACTAATTATAGGTTTTTCTTTCTTTTATTCATTCGTTGGGAGACCAGCTTGAAAGATTTTTTGTTGTCTTTGCTGCCTGCTATTTTTGCAGATTTTGCAGTTTTTTTAATTAATATTTTTATTTTTAACCTTTTCCTTTTTTTTCTTTCTTTCCATTCCCAGTTTCAAAAAATATTTCTATTAAAATTGTATTTCTTTCAGCTTCGTTCAAGGCCAGTTATTTGTAGAAAACATTTTGGATCAAAAAATCTAGTGGCACTAATTTTTCCTCCTTTCTTTATGTAGTTATTTACCTGTGGAGAAAAAATTTGCGTTTGAAATAATAAGCCCATCCATCTCTAAATCACGTACAGTAACTGTATATCAAATTTAAAAATTATGCTTAAAAATCTCCATTTCTTGTGGTTGTAATATGTCCACTGCTGGTTGACATCTGAACATGTTCTAATACAATGTTGAACTGTCTGACCTCCCTTTGCTGTCATTACAGCGTTAACCTTCCAGGATAGTCTCACCTAAGTTCTTGTACACAGTTGGTGGAATTAGTTGTAATTCTGCCTGTGGCATGGTGGATAGCTGATGTTTATTGGTCAAGTTGGTCTGGCAAGCAAACATTGCTATAGCTCATCTCCAAGATGTTTAAGTGACGGATTGGAGCAGGCCAGTTAAGGAGTTCAACCTTATTTGGCCTCAAACCATGAAGGCAGTTGACCTGGCTTTAGGATAATTGTATTGATTCAAGAAATGGCCTATTCCAAACTGTTGCCTTAGTGTGGGAAGTATGTTGTTAACCATTTTAACTGAGTTTGGGCACACGACGTTCAGTGTTTGGAGCCATTATTTCCGTGATTCCCTTTATAATGACATTCCTACCTNACTGAGTTTGGGCACACGACGTTCAGTGTTTGGAGCCATTATTTCCGTGATTCCCTTTATAATGACATTCCTACCTGTCAACTGAGACACATTGAACTGCTGGAAAATCCCTTTGATGGAATGCCCAAATTTATAAGTCTCTGCTGTCATGTTATTTTCGAATGCACACAGCTCTCTGCAGTGATTCATCATGACAGGAACATGTTTGGTGTTGAAGTATTTGTGCCTTTGCTTGCATGGCATCCTACAGGTAAAGTTTAGTTGCAGCGAAGGGGTTTTCATGATTTTTTGCAATGTAGTGCACCTAAAGTGCTATAATTGCATTTTGTAAGATTTTTCCAAGATTTAAATCCTAAAGAAATCATAAAATCCTGTGTGCGGATGGTGACAGAGTTCAATTTTGAGGGTTGTCTTATTTTTGCATACTAAAAATTTGAAGTACGTGATTTTGCTTGAGAAGTAGCAAGTGATGTTCAGTATTTTTTGACTAGACATGTTATACTATATAAGTTACTTAAAAAAATTGTAAGACCATTAACAGATTGTGCTTTGTAATTATAAAAAAATATACAGTGGAACCGCGTTATAGCGATAGTCGACAATGGCAAAATTAATTATCGTTATAGCGAGTTATCGTTATAACACAATTTACGGTGTCCCGTAAGTTTTTTTAATTGTATTTGCCCTTGTAGATCCTGTGTTTAAAGAATGCTGTAAACTATGCGTATTCAGTGACAAGTTAGTACAAAAAAATCTACGTCTGACAGCGACATTATGTAACGACCAGCAGACGCGCGCAGCTTTGCTTCCTTCTCCATTCTTCTTCCCCTCCCCCAAATTTTCGGGTTGCAGGAGGAAGTTAGTTGCCTACCAATCAGCGTGCTACTTCACTTCTTTTCTCTTTCACCTACCTCTACTCCTGTCTCACCCTCCTCCCCACCCCCTTTGACTAAACCTGTCATGCCTCAAAGCAGAACTTCCACATGTTTACGTTTCTCGTCCACTCCCTANCCCCACCCCCTTTGACTAAACCTGTCATGCCTCAAAGCAGAACTTCCACATGTTTACGTTTCTCGTCCACTCCCTATTCATGTTGCAGATCGATAAATTCCTCCAAACCTTCTTTTTTTCAGTGTAAGGCAGAGGATAGCCAACTTCTCTAGTTGAGAAGGGAGAGGCGACACACCTTTTTTTTTAGGGATGTCATTCCAACACGACAAAATAAAACCAGCATGTCACTGCGTAAAAACAAAACGGAAGCCGNCCCCACCCCCTTTGACTAAACCTGTCATGCCTCAAAGCAGAACTTCCACATGTTTACGTTTCTCGTCCACTCCCTCATTCATGTTGCAGATCGATAAATTCCTCCAAACCTTCTTTTTTTCCGTGTAAGGCAGAGGATAGCCAACTTCTCTAGTTGAGAAGGGAGAGGCGACACACCTTTTTTTTTTAGGGATGTCATTCCAACACGACAAAATAAAACCAGCATGTCACTGCGTAAAAACAAAACGGAAGCCGNTTTTTTTTTAGGGATGTCATTCCAACACGACAAAATAAAACCAGCATGTCACTGCGTAAAAACAAAACGGAAGCCGGCCGCCCACCACATTTGTTGACGTTCTTTTAACGACCACAATGTTTTGGATTTTAGTGCCACGAGTTATTTAATTAAAGTATTTTCCAAACATATCACAATCACCACACACTAATGTAAAAGAAGAATAATTTGTTACATACTAACAGGTGCCACAAATTGTTGGTGCAATTTTATTTAAAACAAAATTCTTCCTAGTACTTGTCGCAAAAATCATGGTGCGCACTATACACAAGTAAATACGGTATCATAAACAATGTAGCCTTGTCTAGCAACTGCTAAGACGTAATCATGCTTTTCCCCTTACACGCCTTGCAAGCGGCAGAGTCTTCCTACCCCCACAACATNGCAACTGCTAAGACGTAATCATGCTTTTCCCCTTACACGCCTTGCAAGCGGCAGAGTCTTCCTACCCCCACAACATGAAAGGAGTGGTAGGCTGCTAGCATATTGCTGCCACCATCCCCCCCTCATACTTTTTCCAGTGTACCCCTCTTTTCTTGCCCTCGACTAGCTGTACTCCCATTCGTACCTGTTCCCTTTCCAACATGCCTTCTTCCTTATCCTCACAACACCCGCCCGCTCTTTTCTAGCTCCGGCCAACGCGAGTGTCGCCATGCGACACAGACTAACAAAGGCTGGCTCGCGCGTGGCAAGTGGGTGAATGTCACTTGCGATACAACATGTTTAAACATTATAAAATACGAGTTTACAAATATTCGTATCGCTATAGCGAAAAGCTTCGTTAACAGATTTGCGTTATAAACAAAATTAAGTACCTTTCAAATGATAGAGAAAATGACGGTGCATTTAAAAACTATCGCAATAGCGGACATGACGCTATAGGCCATTCTCGTTATAACGTGGTTCCACTGTATAGGGATGGATTAAGAAAGTGTAATTTTCTTATGTTTTAAAGCATTTCATGTTTTCTAAATATTGTGTATTATAAATTGTGGAAAAAAATATTATGTTGAACATTGATATAAGTGCCAAGATTTTATAATCCTGCTATATTACATTACCAAATAATTGAAGGAGGAAAATCTATTTCTGTAGACCAAAGCAGAAATGTTGGGGGTCGTCCTATTTTCGAGGTCATCCTATGTTTGAGTAAATATAGTATTTCCTGTGTGTGCTGGTGAATTAACTGTTAGGGTTGCCAACTGTCCCATGTTGTACAGGATTCCTTGTGTCCTAAGACTGAAAGAATTATGCCATATAGACATAGGACGACATGTCATATATCCCGTATCTCAGACTTCCTAGAAAATAAACAGATTATTAATTAACATATTGTCAGTTATTTGCCACTTCCACAATTACGGATATGTTTCCTCTGATGCTGTAACACAATGGCCATAGAGTTACCTACAACCAAAGCCGACAGGTGGCATTCATCGACAAGTGTGTTTATGGAAGTATCACTAGCCAAGATGTATGCAGTATCTTTACTCACATTGTGTGTGTCGTTTGTTTAAAAATTATTTAAGTCAGAAATTTAAATCACACTAAATTATGACTATAGTCGCTATTAATATTTTGTCTTTTATGTTCAGAGAAAATATTGACTGATATATGATTCTGAATTTTGCACATTATATATATGTAATATTTAAAACTGTTCTTTGTTGTACGTGTTTTTCTTGATAATTTCATTATGGTCAGATGCCGTGTGTCGAGTTGTTCGAAGTGTCTGTTATGGCTAATATGAAAAAGTTGGTACCCTAGTAAGAGTGGTGGTTGTGTTGTAAGGCTAAAGAGCAGGCCTGTGGGCTCCCTGCAGCCCAGCCTGGCAGCAGTGGAGAAGCACGTGAAGAGGAATCAGGAGCTGGAGGAAGAGGTGGCAGAACTGCAGACCATAGTGAGCCAGCTGGCCGCCTGTCGACAGGAGGCGGAGCGCTGGCGGAGGCTAGCCGAGGATAGGCTCTACCACATGAGCGAGCTGCGGCGCAGGTGACCTCTCTCCCGTCCCCTGCACATTGACTGTATAGGCCGTCCACAGTAAACTGAGCTCTTTTGAAAGCACTTATTAAGATCTGCTTGTAGGCTATGCACGTTNGCTCTTTTGAAAGCACTTATTAAGATCTGCTTGTAGGCTATGCACGTTGTGTATTCTTCCACCACAGGTAAAGTTAACGTTGACACGGGCCTGATCACATTATTCATGCGTCCGTCAAGTGAAACTGAAATTATTAGAAAAGTAAATAATTGATAAATTTGCTGATTGTCAGACTTACATTGCATTAAAACAAGAGAAAGCAAAATAAATTATTTCAGTACAGTAAATTCTTGATTCCAAGACCTTTTATCGTGCTCCAAAAGAGTCTGTTATAGTTCATTTCATATAAGAAGGCCACATTCTGACAGTCAGTGAGTGGCAACTTAATATATTGAAAACAAATAACCTGCCATTTACAAAATCCTGTATCAGCTGATGCACGAACGAACAAAAGTTAATATTACGTTGGCTATTCTGAGAGCAGTGCCGAAGCACATCACACAAGCAGAAGATACGCGGATAAGAAAGAGTTCGTAGATTAATTAATACATTTTATTTTACGTGGTCATAAAACAGCAGTTTTTAGTTTTAGAAACGAAACTTCGTGATAAAATAGTAATGTATAGGTGTTCAAAATGAGATGCACAATAAAACGATACGTATCCAAATGTGACGAAAAAATCCAAAGTTTCCAGACTCTCAAACCAGGTGCTGCCATCTTGTGAGTTAAAAGCGCACCATCATTTGCAATATGCCCTTCCATGCCATCTGTTATCCATATCCCGAACTACACCCAGAAACATATTATAGATTTGTTGTTTAAAATAACGTATTCACGCGCATATACAAATAATTTTATTTTCCCGCGAGCTCTGTATAATTTTTAAAGTAACATATATTTCGTGTACCGCGTTTACGAACGACCCTACACACGTCCACCAAGCTCCGTTTACGAATGCAGCGCCACCCAAGCAGTTCACCAATTGCCACACGGAGCAGCACCTCCTGGACGCGCTGACTCGCCACATCAAAGCCTATTCTTGACACGCCTGTTGATGGCGAATGGATACATAAACGAAAAGACACGGCGATTGTCAACTGTCAAGAATGTGGCCTTCTTATATGGTACACAGTATACTTCGAGAGGCCGCTTATCCACTAGTCTTATATGTATTTACCTGACACTTTTATGTTCAACGTCAAGACATGGAACTACTTATCCCTTTAATCATTACGAGCTTAACAGGGTCCATGCCAGTCAGTGTGCCCAATAAAATAAATGGATTTTTAAAAGTTGATTCCAAAAATGTTTGATTAACAGCAAACAGCCTTTACCTGCTACTTTATTTACATTTATGTTAGTCAGTGCTCATGAGATGGATTGGGAGAGGCAAGCACAAGCAAGCCCTCTAATAGAAAAAGTTCTGTTTGTCTTTGTACAGTATGTTTTGACACATTCGCTACTGTTGGTGAGTACAAACGACAGACAGAGTGCAGGTATTATCACATGAATCCAATGCAGCTGACTTATAAGTGTATTTCCATCTACCTAGCACTCTCTAGTGTTCAGAAATTAGGTTATAATTCAGTATTAAATGCAGTAGAACATCAATTTTACCTACCTCTCGATTGCACTTTAACCATAAGTACACCATTTGATTTTGGTTTTACCATTTGTCTCATATGTATTTACAATGTGTTGTATTCCAGGTATTTACATTGCAATACATGATGGCTCCCTTTGTACAGTATTACACTTTTATCCATCTCACAAAAACAATTTAAGTTAACATGTTGCCATCTTGCTCAAAGAACGTAGTCATGGAGAAACTGCATTATTTATGAACAGAATGTTAGTTGCTGAAGTGTAATATTTTATCTTTGAAACATTACCCATAATTTTAGCTTTTGCTTGTGTTGGATCTAACAGCTGTACACATATTTCATTTGCAAGTCTATTGCACATTTATATTAAAGTAAGAGAAAATTTTTCTTCAACAGAATTACAGACTGAAGGATATCTTGACTGCAGGTGNTGCACATTTATATTAAAGTAAGAGAAAATTTTTCTTCAACAGAATTACAGACTGAAGGATATCTTGACTGCAGGTGAGAATGGATTATGTAATTTCTAAATAAAATTGAAAATTTCAAAAGGCAAATTTAAGTAAACAAACACTAACAAAGTTACTATTTTTTACCAAATTTAACACTGACAGAAATAAAATTAAGTTAGAAATTTCTTGAAATTTATTTTATATTTATTTTTTATGTAATATATTTAATTGTACTTTTAATATTAACAATCAAAGGTGAAGTTATATTTTGTTTCATGCCATTACACTTTCCCCTGTTATAAATCTGTTTCATTTGTCCTCACGAAACTGTAAAATAGTGATTCNTTGTTTCATGCCATTACACTTTCCCCTGTTATAAATCTGTTTCATTTGTCCTCACGAAACTGTAAAATAGTGATTCTACTGTAATTACAAAACACTTACTACAAGATTTTACGTAAACACAATTTCAGCTCTAAACTCCAGCAGCGAATGTGNTACTGTAATTACAAAACACTTACTACAAGATTTTACGTAAACACAATTTCAGCTCTAAACTCCAGCAGCGAATGTGTTCATCATTTGAACAGTTTTACAGTTTGCTTTTGTTGTTTACTCATCATTTAAATACACTAGTAACTTAAATAAAAATTGTAGCATTACCAAAACATGTTTTTATTGGCATAAATGCTGTTAGACTTGTATACTTNATTGTAGCATTACCAAAACATGTTTTTATTGGCATAAATGCTGTTAGACTTGTATACTTAACTTCCCCTCGCCACAAAATATGGTCATCCTTGGATGTCATCTTACATTTATCAAAAATTGTCCTTGCACATTTAAAAAATTTTTTTTTTGTTTTATGTTTACAATTTGTAAAAAAAAAAATGACTTGTGTGATTTTACACAATAACCTTTATTAGAGTTATCATTTTGCAATAACTTTAGAAATATAACACATACCCGGTAAATTTTTCAGTAATTCTACCAGTTTGTAAACATAACAGTTATTATTCTTACAGCACTTGTTTCTCGTGTACCATGTTAATCATGCGCACAGACTACAGCAAAAGTGTAGGTAATTATAAAAATAGTAAATCAGCAGTCAGTATGTTGTTTTGTACCAATATGTACGCATGTTTGTTTCAAATTACGGTCGTATTCCACTACTGTTATCATCAAGGGTGTAGAAAGCATATTATCCCAGTGGAGGTACATACATAATACATTTTAGCATATGCAGCTTTTAAGCAAGGATGTTGCTGATGCGGGCCACCCATCTAAATTAATCTTATTTGTTGTGTTAACTGAAAAATTACTTCTTGTCGACTATAACTCTCAGCCTGCTAAACTATCTGGTGACTGTTCAAGAAACACTTCCTTACCAGTGGCAATATTGAAGTGAAGTGATAAGGTGTACTTTCAATGAGCAGTGGTCAAAATGGGTCAGAATCTAGGCTCCCACCAATCGCAGGCGTGGGACAGATACTAGTCCACGAAGGAGGATACCCAAACTACACGGAATGGTATTATCTGGACAAAGCATAGCAGAGCACTCAATGAACAATGGGATGAATGGCACAATTCCCTAACTGAAATGGTTGACAGCCTGAACATCCTGTAATACCACCTAGACAAAAGGTGATTGAACGCCCTGCAATGGAAAGAATAGACAGAGAAATATATCACTCATGTGAGACAGAGTTCCACTGCCCATAGAGTTTGAGTGCCTGATTGGAGGCCTGGTAGGGCATGAACAGAGTGCCAACCGGGTGTATTCCTGGAAGAGAGAGGAAGCACCTCGGCAGAGGGGAACATCCACCAGCTCAACCAGCGGAAGCAGAAGTCTACTCTGGTGGCACGTCCCTCGTTGCCGTCTTGCCACTGCCTCCCATGCCTCCTAAGAAGTCCGTATTTCACAACGAGCCCTCGGCTGCAGAGAAAGCGGTCCAACACCTCGAGCTACAACCCAGTTACACACCCTCCCGAGTGCAAACCAGGCCATCACCAACTAGCGCTCCTCCCAGTGCGCCATAATTAACTTGCCAAAATCTACCAGTGCCGCTTCCAGCAATAACCCCATCAAGTGGATGATGCCTGCTTCTCAGCCGTCTGAGGGGGAAAGGCTCTGACGCCGTCCAAGGCCAGTAAAATCCTTTAGGTGGGGCATCAGGAGAGGGTATAAGTGCTTCTCCTAGCTTATTTGTATAATCTAATGGTACAGGCCAGTTCTTATTACTTATTTAAGTTGTGTTTTCTCTCATGAAGGTTGAGGGCTTAGCTGACTTAGCAGATGATATGCGGATACAGGGTCATGCGCCCACTGTCCGGAGATACAGTTAGTCTCATTCTATTCACGTGCATGTTGTTTAGGGTGACATCATTTGGTCCTTCCAGACAAAATTAGCCAAATAAACCTTCACTCTTTGACTTTATTACATGTGAATGCAGGCCAGTTGTAGCCTTTGATACACCGGATTAAGACCAGTTGCTCCAAACAGGTTGAAAATGTAACCTCTTTGCGATCCACATACAGAATGTGGATGGTTAACTCTTCCCTATCAATGCGTGCAGTGAGAAGGAAAGCTGTTCATGGTAAACTGTGCACTTTTCAAAGCTCTGCTTAAGATCTATTTGTACACCCATTGTGTGTTCTTCCACCACATGTAAAATTAACAGTGTTATGGTCCTGCTCACTGTATTCATTCATTGGTAAAGCAAAACTGTGAAATTATTATAAAATTAAAAATTTCACTAATAGTTAATTTTTAAACTTATGTGCATTAAAACAACGTAAAGTAAAAGAAATTGTTTCATTATTCACTAATGTTTATCTAACACTTTTAATTCAACTTCAAGACATGTAACTGCTTTCCATACTTTGTTACCAACTGTACTGTGTGCATGCCAGCTGTTTGGGTGCTAAAGTTTAAGCGGGTAGGGGCAGCGACATGTTTCAAAGGATGATTTAAAAAGTGCTTAATTAACTGTAAATAGCTTGACGCGTGACGGCCTAGGGAGAGGGACATCATGTCAAAGAGCGAGTTGTTTTTAATTCCCCGCCAGGTCAGTTGGGCAGGTTGGGGGTGGACACTACTACTGAGGCATCTGTAGTATGTCCCATCGGCCTCACACTGGTCCCTTATGTAATGTAGGGTGCGTCTGGCGCCTACTTGGTACAAAATCTGTGAGGGCGAGGTAATGCCTCCGGGTGTTGGACACACGGGCTTGAACTAACTTACCAATGGTGTCACTGCCTTACGGCAGACGCTGGGCCTGGCTGGAAGACCTTGGCTTCGATTGGAGCGGACCAGCTGGGCAAGATGGCTTTGCTGTCATCTGCAGGTGACCGGGGTGCCAGCCGGCTGGCGGGCATGTGGGCGGCTGGTGCTGGTGCTGCCTCACTGGTGTCCTCAGAGTCGAACGGTATCACTCTCAAGGGGAGAGTGTACCCCAAGGCGGAATAGTTCGAGTGCAGAGTGAGCAACTCCAGGAACCCTAACCGGGAGGCTAAATAGGTTGGCAGGGAGAGTAGTGGAGTGATGCTCCGCTAATTGCTGGGCGGCTTGTGCTCTCTCCCCATGGAGACTTGCAGCTGAGGGCTGGTTTAGATTGATTACTTAGGGGGTGACGAGATGCAAGGATAGCAGCTGTCCTCCGGGCGCTCCTCCTGCTCCCTCATCGGTGAGCGAACGTCATGGACAGGATAGGTGCTAATGTTCATCCTGTAGAGTGCGACAGACAACAAACCTCTAGCTAATGTGTATTCCAGAAGTACCTGGGTCAAACTTTGTCATGCCTGGCACCCCCTCCGGCGAGTTTATATGCTCTGGAGGGAATGGGTTTACTGACTTAATTGGCCCAGATGCTTCGTCGTGTGTCTTTCTAGTGGTTGGGGCTCCACCGTACTTGCGCACCAGGTATCTTTACGTACTGGGTCCACAGTATGGGTGGGCGTCGAACTTGTTCTGTGTGCGACGTATGCGCAGTCATGTTTAGGGGCTGCCGGCAGTCTTACTGTACATCGTTAACTGTTGCCAATTCACGGTCCCCTACCGCTCCCTTCAAGGGTGACGCTTACCAGGGTGGGTAAAAGACACATGTTCACTACAGAGCAAGGAAAGACAGAAGTTAGCTAGACTACGTGTTTTATTCCCTTGAGAGTAGAAACACGGTGACCTGTACTACCTCCTAACTCTACACACACTAGGTGTTCAACAGACTTTGTACAAGAGCAAGACAGGTGAAGGTGCCTATCGACTTGAGGAGCCTGGTTTGAAGAGCAGACAAAAGTTGACAATTAAGTAGTTGTGAAAACAACTGAACCCTAATTGTGGCTTGTAGTCCTGAAGGGACCCGGGGCACCATGTGTGGTGTACGTGTCGGGTGTGGTGACTCGTGACTGCAAGTGTCGGGGTAGCGACGTGTCTTTGGCTGCTGTGGTATGGAAGGCGTCGTCAGGTGAATAACTGGTAGAAGACTGGTAGGTCTTGGAGAGTCCTGAGGAGGACTGTGGCTGTGCATTAGAGTCTTAGCATGATTTGTGCTGAGGCGAGCTATGTGGACAACTGGCATTTCTGCCGGGCGCACTGCATTATATTCCCCTCTGCTGGAGGGTTCCTGCATGCTTCGTTCACTTTTTGTCATCTTCAGTCGCCTCTTCTTCGGGTTCGGGCTGGGCGGCGCCGCTGCTGCCATCTTTTGGCGGGGTGGTGGGAGGGAGGTTTGGTGTGGTTGCCAGAGGTATCTGCTGCTTGCTTAGGGGTAAACTCTTGCATGTCCACGGCTTCTTCTCAGCGGGTTTATAAGTGCTGGAAGCGACTACATGACTTCCTATCATTACGTGGGTGCTGGCATTGGAGGTGCCCAGTCGGGGTTCGATTCCCTCGGGGGCACGTAGCACGCATGTGATAATGCGGAGTCAATAATAACAATAATAATAATAAATAGGAAGCATCACATGTCAACCTTGTTGTTTTTTACTCCATTGTTCTTGTTCTTTTTTGAAAAACAACTGGCTTTTGTCAGATTCATGTATTTCTATGGTATCAGACTTTTCAGTGTGTCCCTACCCAGCCAAGTTCATGGTTACTCAATCCTTAGGTTTTTTGCTCACCTTGTGTCCTCCCAATGATTGAGAAGTGTAGAAAACTCAGGAACAGAAATCTGGAATATACATAATGCATTCTCTCATCTATTCTACTGTTGTAAATAAGTGGGGAAGGGACATCTCAACCAAATCTATGTTTACCTGTTCTCCCACTCGCCCATCTGTGGAGGTGGGTGGTAGAATAATGTACCTATTTACCATAATTTACTTCTGGACTGAAGGAAGCAAATAGGAGTATAAAAAATTATTAAACTTTGATGTTCTAAAAGACATATGAATTATAAATCATATACCAAATAAAACCTTTGTTATTCTCCTGTATTTATTCGTTTTTTGTATTGAAGGCTGGAAGAACAGCATAACAGTGAGCTTCAAACATATCAAGAAGAAGCTCATAGTTGTCGTGAAGAGAGAGATTCCTTAAAACATCAGTTTATCTCTACAAAAGAGGAGCTAAGAGAGAAAATGCAGGAGCTAGAACATGGTCCTTCCGCCATTCTGAAGAACACAGTTGCCGTCTTGCAAGTTCGGTTACAAGAGCGGGATTCAAAAATGAAACAGATGTCACAGACAGTTTTGAGTCTTCAGGTAGGCCTGTTTAGGAACAATTTTATTTATTTATGTTTTTAGTTTAGTAGATGTACTTAATATCTACAACACAATTAAAGCTACTATTAGCAAATACTTAGGAAAAATGAACCACACAGAGAGTATACAGAGTGAGTATGAAAGAATACCCCAATTTTGAAGGTCTATAATATCAAAACAAAACAACCTACAACCTTGATTGACCAATCAAATGAACAATGGAACCGTGAAGTTTGTTTACCACACATTCATAAATGTTGAATGTGACCAACACAAGTGGCCCGAACACCATCTATGCGATAATCAAACTCGTTCCACACTCTTGTCAGCATGTCCGGTGTTACGATTTGGATGGCGTTCGTAACTCTCGGTTTGAGGTGGTGAGGGGNTTCCACACTCTTGTCAGCATGTCCGGTGTTACGATTTGGATGGCGTTCGTAACTCTCGGTTTGAGGTGGTGAGGGGGCAGCGAGCTCGCATTCGCCTCGTCAATGTAAAGAGGACGGTCTGATGTTTCCTTATGGTGCTCCACCCCATTGGCACCTAGCTGTTTGCGGATACCTGAACGAGACGTTGCCGCAACGTTGGATTGGTAGAGAAGCAGCTGGTGACCAGGCTCTTCATCACTGGCCTCCAAGAAGCCCGTATCTTACCCCGTGCGATTTTTTTCTATGGGTGTACAAAAAGGATTAAGTGTTTNCGTCAATGTAAAGAGGACGGTCTGATGTTTCCTTATGGTGCTCCACCCCATTGGCACCTAGCTGTTTGCGGATACCTGAACGAGACGTTGCCGCAACGTTGGATTGGTAGAGAAGCAGCTGGTGACCAGGCTCTTCATCACTGGCCTCCAAGAAGCCCGTATCTTACCCCGTGCGATTTTTTTCTATGGGTGTACAAAAAGGATTAAGTGTTTCGTCCACCATTGCCGGCTAACATTGACCTCAAAACTAGAATTACGGACGTCATTCAAACCATAACACCGGACATGCTAACAAGAGCATGGAAGAAGTTTGATAATCGCGTAAATGTCGTTCGGTCCGCTCGTGGTGGTCACATTGGACATTTATGAAGATATGGTTAACAAACTTCACAGTTCCATGGTTCATTTGATTTGTCAACTAAGGTTGTAGGTTGTTTGGTTTTGATATTATAGACCTTCAAAGTTGGGGTATTCTTTTATACTCATCCTGTATTACAGTGTAATGCATGTTAATGTGGTGCAGTATTATTAAAATTAGTTTTCTTGTGTTACTGTATTGTGTATAATGGTGTAAGCATTATGCTCTTCCTCGCTTCTAAGACAATTACTTATTTATGAATACAACATCAGTATTAAATTAATAATATAACTGTCCCATACAAACTGAAATGTGCAGTGAATTCTCTACCTACCATTTTTTAAGGGACTGTCAAAAAATTTCCATACATCCAAGACTTCAGTAGATGAACAGAAATCAACATCAATGAAATACAACTTTTAAGCATATTAAACGTCATGTTGAATATGACAACTGTACATTATCTGTGAATAAAACTTTAACTAATATATGCAATAAAAATGGGAATTTTCAAGAAAAAAGTATTTTTGTATTAGTATTACTGAAAATAATACTTTAAAAACAGTTCACCTCAATTTGTTTAACTTGTTTAAATAAAGAGTTAAGGTAACAAGTAGGCCACTAGGCTACCAAAAATATATAATAGGACAGGAATTCAAGTACTCACAGTCGAGTACTTGTCAACAGGCACACACACAAAGGAGGACGAAACATTTTTCATGCAGTTATCACGTCGTTTTGGTGGCTAGGCCAGTTTCATCAGGTGGTGAGTTGAAGGGCAATGCAATATGGTGGAAGGGTAAACCTAGTGGCCAGGTGGCAGACTAGGGTTTACACATGACGTTGATTTAAATGGCGGCGACATCACTGTCAGACAAAGGTTCTATAGTGCCGGACAGAGGCACTGGCTACTTACTGAGGATAAGTTTGGATTACTTGCCTCCTATTGGTCGCCCTGCTGCGGTATAGGTTGGGGTGAGTAGCTCTACGGCATGGCATAAAGTCAGGTATGGAGATAACTGTTCTATGNTCCACACTCTTGTCAGCATGTCCGGTGTTACGATTTGGATGGCGTTCGTAACTCTCGGTTTGAGGTGGTGAGGGGACAGCGAGCTCGCATTCGACACGTCAATGTAAAGAGGACGGTCTGATGTTTCCTTATGGTGCGCCACCCCATTGGCACCTAGCTGTTTGCGGATACCTGAACGAGACGTTGCCGCAACGCTGGATTGGTCGAGAAGCAGCTGGTGACCAGGCTCTTCATCACTGGCCCCCAAGAAGCCCGTGTCTTACCCCGTGCGATTTTTTCTATGGGTGTACATAAAGGATCAAGTGTTTCGTCCACCATTGCGGCTAACATTGACCTCAAAACAAGAATTACGGACGTCATCCAAACCATAACACCGGACATGTTAACAAGAGCGTGGAAGAAGTTTGATAATCGCGTAAATGTTGTTCGGTCCGCTCGTGGTGGTCACATTGGACATTTATGAAGATATGGTTAACAAACTTCACGGTTCCACTGTTCATTTGATTTGTCAACTAAGGTTGTAGGTTGTTTGGTTTCGATATTATAGACCTTCAAAGTTGGGGTATTATTTTATACTCATCCTGTATTACAGTGTAATGCATCTTAATGTGGTGCAGTATTATTAAAATTAGTTTTCTTGTGTTACTGTATTGTGTATAATGGTGTAAGCATTATGCTCTTCCTCGCTTCTAAGACAATTACTTATTTATGAATACATCAGTATTAAATTAATAATATAATTGTCCCATACAAACTGAAATGTGCAGTGAATTCTCTACCTACCATTTTTTAAGGAGACTGTCAAAAAATTTCCATACATCCAAGACTTCAGTAGATGAACAGAAATCAACATCAATGAAATACAACTTTTATTTATATTAAACTTCATGTTGAATATGACAACTGTGCATTATCTGTGAATAAAACTTTAACTAATGTATGTAATAAAAATAGGAATTTTCAAGAAAAAAGTATTTTTGTATTAGTATTACTGAAAATAATACTTTAAAAACAGTTCACCTCAATTTGTTTAACTTGTTTAAATAAAGAGTTAAGGTAACAAGTAGGCCACTAGGCTACCAAAAATATATAATAGGACAGGAGTTCAAGTACTCACAGTCGAGTACTTGTCAACAGGCACACACAAAGGAGGACGAAACATTTTTCATGCAGTTATCACGTCGTTTTGGTGGCTAGGCCAGTTTCATCAGGTGGTGAGTTGAAGGGCAATGCAATATGGTGGAAGGGTAAAAAACCTAGTGGCCAGGTGCAGACTAGGGTTAACACATGATGTTGATTTAAATGGCGGCGACATCACTGTCAGACAAAGGTTCTATAGTGCCGGACAGAGGCACTGGCTACTTACTGAGGATAAGTTTGGATTACTTGCTTCCTATAGCTCACCCTGCTGCGGTATAGGTTGGGGTGAGTAGCTCTACGGCATGGCATAAAGTCAGGTATGGAGATAACTGTTCTATGCACTGATGGTGTGGACAAAGGCACCCTTTTACCTGCAGTGGGCTTCATCCGTGGTAGATCCTGGCTCGGCTGCTGCTGCTGCTGGCTGGAACTAGTGCCCTGTCACGGAGTGAGCAGTCGCGACGACTGGCGTTTCAAACCTAAAACTTTCATTCAATCATAACTTTTTCAAAACTAATTTTTAAATCATGATACTTTGTAATCACATTTCCAACACATAAATGATTGAAAATCAAGTGCCAGCAAAAAAATGTGCATGTTGCCTATTGGTCCAAAAGGCATCAATTGTATGCTGAAATGTGTCCTACATTAATATTTTTTCATAAACAGTATACATTTCTAAGAAAATCGCAAAAAAAAATTATAACTAGTTAGAAATAGGCGATTGTGGTGCTATACGTATATATTGCGAAAATGCATGGGAAAATTGAAAGTTGTAAAATTGGCAAAATAAGAGTTGTAAATTATTCTAGCTAGACACCTCAGGAAGCCTATTAGAGCATGAAATAATATTGTTGTAAAGACATCAGTTCTCAACCATGTTGTTTTTGGAAAAATTAAAAAATGTCCAAAACTGGCCATACTTATGACTAAAAGTGGTAAAAAGCAGTATATTTAAAGGAACTTCAGCTAACTTAATCTAATGTAACCTAACCTGACATATCCTGGTGGTTAACTTAATTTTTTTAAATATTAAATGATGTGCATATCCACAGAATGAGTTGAAGAAACAAGTAAACGCAGAGAAAATGTTATCTAAAACTGTAATTGATGATGACAAACAAGAAAATCATAAGCTGAAGGCACAGCTAGTATCATCGTTAGACGAAAACAAAAAACTGAAAGAACAGTTGAATATCAGGTAAGAACTTAACAGTTTTATCATGAAATATTTTTTTTTCTTTTTTAAAACCGTGATTTTGTATTGTAACTTTATTTTATTAGGCAGCGAAGGCCATCAAGAAGAGAGATGTCAGTTGAAAGACAGTCATCAGAAGTGGAAGAAAACTTGAAGAAAAGGGTGACGGAATTAGAAGAAAAACTGAAAGAAAAAAATGAAACTGAAATGGCTGCTGAAGCAAAAAAAATAAAGGTAAACTTAAAAATATTTTTTTTTTTGCAGCAAAACTACAGTTTTCCAGCAAACTGAAATTCCAGTGTTTGTAGTGCTGTCCATTTGTACTGCATCTCTTAACAACCTGTTTGTACATTATGCCCAGGTAAGTACACTTAACGAAAATCAGCTATAAAATTAAGCATTTTGTGAGCACTAGTACATATAGTAAGTTGGAATGTTATGGTGACAACTGGTGAGCCAGAGATTCCCTACACTACAAGTGAACTACGTTCTAAGACCATTTCTATTTTCTCACAATAATACCAACACATTATTGTTTCATTATTGTGTGTGTGCAAACAGTTTTAGTTTTTAAACCATTTTGACACTTAACTAACTCGAAGCTTACCTACCACATTATTGTAGCACTATGCATTTTTTATTATTTTATAAACAAAAGTGTCTTACATTTATTGTTTACTACCAAATTTTCCCTAATAAAAAATAATATAATGTTTGATATGCTGGAATTGTAGCCATCCATTTGTGTGTTTTTTCTTACTAGAGATTACAAGTACAGATTTGTCCAAAACACTCGGTGCACAAGTTTGCGATGTTGATTGTTATTTAAACTTTGCTGGGAAATTGCTCCTTTTAAATGTCCTAAATTAATTAGCCTGTGGAATAATTTTTTTAAGTGGGGTCATTTGCCAGACTGCAGTGCCATGACTGGATGAGATGTCCTGTCGGTCTTCCAGGGTGGCTCGAATAAATGGCTATGGGAGAATGAGGTGAGGAGTGAGATCCCTGCAGTTGGCGGGCGACTTGTGCCTGTTCCAGAGCGGAAGAAGGGCTGAAGGCCGACTGGGATGGGTTACTTGGCAATTGGTTGGCTGTAGGAGCTGTGGTTGCCTTCTTATCGGCCCACTTGGTCCCTCCTCGTCGGGTGAATGGCTTGGTGTAGGTTCTACGAGTCGTCACAGCAAGTAAGGGGCAGGTGACAGGACTCCCTAGCTAGAGTACACAGATGCAATTTCGCGTCGTTTCAGTCCTAGCGCTCCAACCGGCGAATCTTACGTGGTGGATGGAGTGGGTTAGCTGACTTGGGTGGTCCAGTCACTTCCTCGTGGAGTGTACTTAGTAGGGGACTCTACCGTACGTGTGCGCTAAGTGCCTTTGTGCACTGGACCCACAGTATGGGTGCCCGGTGAATTGTGTGGTGTTTTCCGATTTACATACCCAGTTAAGGGACCCCACAGTCCTACTCTATTGTTGGAAACTGTTTGGCAAGATGCGGTCACCTGCCTTTCCCTTGGGGGACAGCATTTACAGGGGGGTTGAAAGGTAGAAATCACCCTTGGAATCAGAATGCAGTGTGTAGACTTAAACGTATTATTCTGAGTAGAATAAACACTGTGACCCATACATACTCCTAGGCTATCGTCATTACCAAGCAACCGGCGTAATTTACGTAAATAACAGGTGAAGGGGACCTGTTAGACAAAGAGCAAGTGTAGAGCAACTAATAAAGCAGTTGTGAGGACAACTCTTAACTGTACTGTTGTCTAGTGTAGCCTGAAGGGACAGGGAAAGCACTCTGAAGTGGAGTGGGTGTGGCAGGGATTGAAGCAAGCTTAGCTGGTAGAAGATCTGGTTGAACCAGAGAGCCCTAGCATGGCAATGGTAGGGCAAGCTGCTGAGTTGCCAAGGCAAAGGAAACCAATGTGATGACAACTCGACATCAACTAGCATTCGGGGGGTTCGTCCGGCCCTAAATACAGAATGGAACCTTATCTTTGGCCGGCCAACTCCTCACTGTTGGGGGCAGTGTCATCCCTTGCTGCGCTCCCTTGGCGA
Source organism: Clitarchus hookeri (assembly GCA_002778355.1). NCBI lineage: Eukaryota > Metazoa > Arthropoda > Insecta > Phasmatodea > Phasmatidae > Clitarchus > Clitarchus hookeri. The sequence goes on from NQII01001041.1 coordinate 372,422, forward strand.
GGGTTAGAAGCTAGGTAATCCGGTGATTGCGGACGGTATCTGACGTTTGCGTAGGGGCAGGCCGATTTTGCTAGGCTGGCTAAGCAGGGGTGCATGATTGACGCACGTATTTAATGTCGCTGACAATGGTGTGTAACGATCGTCTTTTGGGTGCAGCTGTCTCGGGTTCAATCCCTGGTGTGGGTGCCGTGGCTTCCCACAGGCTAAGTTGAAGTCATAGATTTATAATATATCTATGGCCAGCTACTCGTCATGCATCAACTTTTGCATCAGTTTATGTCTGTAACAAGTCATCTCTGTTGAATGTTCAGTAAAATGTGCACAGCTGTATGTTCAAAAAAAGCTCCTCTCATCACAGTGTATATATTTGTATGTTCAAAGTAAAAATAGTGTGTATTTCTTCCCACAGTCTGCTGAAGAAGTGGCACGGTGGGATGAGCGTAAAAAGTGGCAACAGACAGTTGAGAAATTTAAGCTGTCTGAAAAAGAGAAGGCAAATGAAGTTGAGAAACTGCAGAAAACAGCACAGAATCTCAAGAGTTGCATTGCTCGTATTGAAAAAGAGAAAACTACTCTGAGCAATCGACTAAAAACAGCAAAAGGTACGTTTAAAGTATTTTGTTTCCCAGATAGTGTTTTTTTTTTTACAGAATTGTAAAATATAGTGAGCATGGTGCAGTCGCTATATCTTCAAGTTGTCATACTGGTGCAGTAGTACTCAAGTTTATAAAGTCACCAAAATAAAATAATCAGACGAGCTGAAAATACAGTTCAACTGGATTTAATTATACTTGGCACGTTAGTTACAACAGCGGCACAGAAAAAAATGCACTCCAATTACAACAGGGGCATAGATAAAATACTTCACAGCAAACAAGACGTATAAATATGCGGCCAAATAAAAAAAACTGTTGCAAAACAAAATAAATATTATGGATTCTGTTTCAAAACAAATAAATAAATCTTGCCATAAAAAAAAATCATGTAAAAAATAATATTGAGCCTGTTAAACATAAAAATTACAAATTAATTATTATTTATTCTTATAGCTCAAGAAGTGTGTGTTACAATAATAAGTCGTCGTCATGAAATAATAAAAACCAAGAGAAATCCAAGTTGTAACAACACAATCAAAGTGTAAAGGCAAGCCAGTGAGAGCATTATGGCCGGATAAACACATGATGGTAGTTGTGCGCAGAAACATTGTGGAGTGGAGAATAGGCGGAGAGATGGGGTCAGTGGATATTGGCTCGTGTTGGCAGCCTAGGAAATGAAGAGGGGGGAGTGGTATCTTATTATAGATATGCACAGCACTCTCCAAGAGAAACACAATGTATAGCAACCAAAAAAAGTGCAACAAATTAATATTTTGGCCAATTCCACTCAAATTTTTACTTTTTTTTTTCACCCATATTTTTACGATTCCTCAAAGACCAGTAATTATAGAAAGGCGGGCACAATAAATTGGGTCAACATCAAGATGTTCTACTGTACATTTTAATGGGCACATTAACTGAAGAGAAAGTAGTTCTATTTCTTAACGTTGGATCAAAAGTGTTGGGTAATTATTTTTTAATACATACTGAAATTATTTATTTTGCTTTGTGTTATTTTTAATGCATATACTAAGTGTAAAAATTAGCAAATTGTGAAATATTTACTTTCCTTACAATTTCATCTGATTGACACGTGAATAAAGTGATCAGGTCCATGGAATTTTACTTTTACATATGTAGATCTTAAGCAGGGCTTTCAAAAATACTCAGTCTACCGTTAACAGGCTATACCATATTCCTACAAAACAATATGTTCCAGACTCTGCAATTTCTCAATTCCTTGGTGATCAAGCTTTCACATGCATTCCATGACATAATAATACTGGCTGTGATGACCTTCCATGACACGGTGCTGGCTGTGACGCAGTGGTGTATTTCCTGTAGGAGTTGACAGCACGCAGCTGGAGAGACTGGAGCTGGAGAAGTGCCAGCTGGAGACGGAAGTGGCCATGCTGAGAAACAAGCTGGAGATGCAGCAGCGGCACTGGGCTGGCCTGGGGGCGGCCATCATGGAGGAGAGGCTCGAGTCTCAGCAGCACAGGATCGCCGCCCTCGAACTTGCCAAAAAGGTGGAAGAAAGTGCACTAATGCAGAAACATAAAATTAGTACATATCTTGAGTAGGTATTTGTTGTTAGAAGTATGGCACAAGATTGTGAGATCATTGCACTATTTCCTAGGGTTAATTTGTAGTTATAGGCTATTCATTGTAAAGTGAGCACTTTTTGAAGCCCTCTCATTTGGAATAATAGTCTATAGATATATTTTATTGTAGCCTTAGACGTTAACTTTACAGTCCAGTGAAATATATACACTGTGTTTATTACTTACACAGCAGTATTTATTTTAAAAAGTTGTGGAAGGATAAAATTGACTGATAAGAATAAAGTAACTAGAGCCAAAAAATGCTCACTCTACCGAAACTAAATGTCTAAAAGTGACTTCCCCAGCTTTTTTTTTTTGCAGTAGAACGTCTCTTAATTGACTGAATTTATTGTACCGTATTTCTATAATCACTGGTTTTTTAGGAACTGTGAAAAATATTGGTGAAAGAAGTTGAAAATTCGAGAGAAATTAACTTTTCTTGGTTGTTATACAGTGCATTTCTCTTGGAGAGCATTGTGCATATCAAAAAAAAGAATAAACCCCCCTTCCCATTTCCCATTTCCTAGGCCAAGCGCTAGCCAATACCCATTGACCCAGTGTTTTTTTTGCCTACCCTCCACCCCCCTCAGGCAGACTAATGATTCCGCGCATGACATGTTTTTATCCTACCATTTTGCTCTCGCTGTCTCGCCTTCACACTTTGCATATGTTATTACATATTTTCATTATTTCTTGATGACTTATTATTATTAATTTTATTGAACTCCAATTTGGTAATGTTTTGGGTTGATTTTATGAACATCGTTGACAACCAGCACCATTTATATGGACTTGCGATTTTGTTAAAATGAGAGGAAAAAGAGCCAGTTTGTTGCACCACATGTAGACTACTTACAGTAAAGTGAGCACTTTTGAGAGCTCTTTGTAGTTTCTTGTTTCTTCCATTTGTGTATCCTTTTATTATCTCATGTTGATATGAGCATTGCCATGCCATTTAATTTAATTACATAATTCTGCTGTTTTTTACTTGATAAATAAAAAGCAGCACGTAATCATAGTGAACGACATGAACAATAGAGCACTGTTTTAATAACATATATACCGCATACAGTAACACAAAAAATTACAAAAATATTTTGCATGTTGAAGTGTTTTGAAGCGACGTGTGCATTTGAGTGTGTCGGTAACGTAGTGCAAAAATCATATTTGTCCACAGCATTAAAGTGGTAATAATATGTGCAGACGTATCAAAATGCCAACACTGCAATGGTGCATGCATTGTGTTGTACAAATAATTAATACTGAACATACAAGCATACTGCTGTTGTGGTTGTATGCACTTGGAGAGCAATATTGGTCGCGCAGAAAGTCAGCTGTGGAACAGGAGACCTTACAGAAGGGGGGCAAGCAGTCTACGGGTGTAGAGTATAGGCGCCTGGCAATTTACTGATTGTGTGCCGTTAGCTGGCGACAGCCGTCCTCCCTTCCCTAAGAAACTCTTTTGTCTATGTTAGCAATGTAACCTCACTGCAATTGATTCTTGTTGAGCCCTACGTTATGTTTTAAAGTGAATAAAAACATTTTCATTTAAAAACTTTTAACTTTTGAGGTACAGGCAAATAAATACAGTAATTAAGATTGGTTGCTTTACGAACTTCAGTAGTTAATAACTCAAACTTGGCACTTGCCATGAGTTACGGGCTCTTAGTTCTTGCGCATTATTTGGCAATGAAGAGGTTTCATGTATGCCCTTCTAGGATATCAGTTTATTCAGAAGATGCATGACTATTGAAGTGCATGCAATCTAACCTAGAATCATAATCGCTGTTGTTACACCTTGCCTGGACCCCTCCCACCACAGCTACAGACATAAGATGACTTGGACAGTGGTTGGTCTGCCCCCAAACTGGCTTTGATACCACCTGCCTGACTGACTGCCAGTTACCATTTCACAACCCAGCCTAGCTCAGCTGCCACCCACTACCACCTCCTCTTGTGCACAGCCAACTTGTGCAGCTGCCACGGAGTGGAGGTAAGGAGGAGCCGTGTGTCATCCCCGCACACCCACGACCCTTAGGGCGACCACTGTGCCATTATATGTTGAGTTGCAGCTGCCGACAATGCCCGTTGTTCTTCAGCCATTGCTTACTCATCTCTCCTATAAACACAGTGATACTCTAGCACTTGCCACCACTAGCCAACTGTCTGTTAGGGATGAACAGTCTTTAGCACTAGAGTACCCTCAAAGGTGTTCGGAGACTGTGCTCGCCACCCTGTGTGTCTCATCACAACTAGATCTGCGACTTTGACTTATGTGCCTAAGTGTGTTAGACAGCTATAGGCTGCTGTAATTGTACGTGGCCTATGCCACGCTTTTGCATGGTCGTATCCGACAGGGATTTTGTGGAACGGGTTGAATTTCCCACTGGAGAATATTTATTTATTCAGAATAAACCCTGCAGACCTTAATTTCAGAGTTTCATATGTTTATTGGAGAAGGGACATCACTACTTAACTTTTAGTTACCCGCAGCCTTCATGAATCCAGTAACCTATCACGTGCACAGGGACTTCTTGTTCTTGGCTAGGAACAGAGGATCTGGACCTACATGCTCAGGCAATAACAAACCAATTACTGCAGTGGGCGATTGCGCCTCAAAAGGGAGATTTCCGTCGCAGTTTGACGCCCGGTGCTTTGGCTGTTCTGTCCATCTTGTTTGGACCTGAGTCGTTTGGACACAATGTTAAAGAACTGTACCCGAAAGTTGGCATTAGGTTAGACACAGGTGAATTCCAAGCTACTGTCACCACCCCCAACAATCCAGCACACCACTGCGATTTACCGTTAGTTGTTACATTGCAGGGTCTGTGCGAGTAATTGGGATCCTGGCCCAGACAAGAAAAGGATAGATACTGCCCACCCACCTCTGTACATTCTACCATGATTTGCTGCCAGCTGCAGAGGTTTGGGGGATGGCAAGGTGCCTACCTGATCGTGATTTTCCACGAGAGGGGAACACTTGTACACTTCTGTATTGCCGCGAAGGGATCCCTGTACAACTTCCACACTCTCCCACCCATACTGGTGCCTTTCTCCAATGGAGACACAAGGGGTCAAGTTGCTGCAGTGTGAGATATCTGAGTATATGCCCTAAGGACCTCCAGCTCAGCTGGTGTGTACAAAGCAGAGGGAGCTTGCCCAGCTCACGCGACAGCAGCAAGTTAACGAACCCCTTCAATATCAACCTTGCTCTTGCAGCCACCCACCAAGACCCCAGGTAACTGCAGCTCATAGGCCACACCTGAACAAACATAACCCCGGGCTTTATATAGTCTGCACACTACTTCTAGACAGGTAAACTCTGTAACGCACTTAGTTTCTGTCCACCTAGACATGGCATGTGGACTGTAATGTGTCTACACAACCAAACAAAATTAAGCCCAATAGGAATGCAGGAACACGTTATCTGTAGAGCCAGCCATCTCCTGGGGATTGTTCTCCCTACCTACCTACCTACCTACCTACCGAGATGCCTGGACCTCGTAATCCTTGGATAGGGCCAAAGGTACCTATCATCCAGTGGCCTTAATTACCGTAGACCCTAAGCTTGAGATCTAGAACAGTCGCATACTCGAGTAAGGGCAAGGCATTGGTATTCCACGCCTAAAGAGAAAATACTAGATGCAACTATAAGTCATACCTGGGCAGTCAAGCACGTGCGAACAAAAAGAAACTTCTTATATTGCAATAACTAACTTTCCCAAACAATTATATTGACTTGGCTATATTTTAACATAAATAATTTTTTTCACATGAAGCCGTTAGGAATATATTTTTTCAAGTGTTTGTTTCATGTGCACTCAGCACTAATGTCCAAAATTGTGGATGACACAATCACAGTAACACATAATCATTTGTCCGTTGATATTTCTCATAATGGGAACTAAGTAGCAAGTCTATGATTTAGATGTGAACTTTGCTTCCACGGAACTGCGAAGTGCGAGAAGTGTCACCACTCAGTTTGTGATGTGATGTTTCAAAGTAGCAGTGTTAGCATGTGTAGGCCTACTAAATTGTGCTATTTCACAATCACTGGTACTTTCGATATCCTGTCACAGGGTTGTAATTGCAATTTTTACATAAGTTCAAAATTTTCACAGGTTGCGATTTTCAGCACATCCCTGTAATATCGTAGATTGAGTACTGGACTGAAATTAGCTATCATCACTCTTTCCGTGCTTGCCATGAAATAAAACAAAAGGAAATTATGAAAAATATATGTGTATTGGACTCGTAGATTTGTTTAGAAACATTTGTTTTCTTTATTGGCAGAACTGTGGTGGAAATGTCTGTGTTACGTATGATTTACAACGTACTGTTTTTTTTTTTTTTTTTTCTTTCTTTCTTCCAGTAATCTGTGTTCGCTGCATCTTAAGCCAATCAGCAACCCCATTTTAAGCTAATTTTGACAGTAGATAATCTGTGTTCATATCTGCAGTTCTGACAAACAGTTTTAAACTGAACGTGCCTATCATTTTAAATATTGTTCCGTGAATGAATAATGCCTGATTTAGTAGCAAACTCTAAGACTGTCTCATTGGGCACTGTATCTTAGGCAGATTCGCGGTCACATATTTATGCCAATTTTGATGATAATGTGTGTTAATATTTGCAGTTTTGAGGTTCTCCTGGAAGGTAAATATTGATTTACTCTGCCCCTATCAGATACATGAAAATAATACTACTTTCCCTTTCCGCTCTTGCTGTATTCTACAAATTTTTTATTTTCCAATTTTTCTTATTTATGAAAGACATTTATCTGCACCTTTGTGACTATCGTAGCAAGGAATATTGGTTTCCTAGTATCAGATTGTTGGAAAAGAGCTTAAAAAACAAATTGTGTATAACATTGTATTATTAAAAATGCACAAAGTTTTTGCCCTGCCTGTTGTCCTAGTAACCTTCACATAGAAAAAAAAAACTGTATCTGGATATGAACTTGTAATTAATCTATTTGTTCGCAGTCATATTAAAGAAAAAAGTCATTATTCCTCCTTTCAGCAGTTCAATTCAGTGTTTTTATTATTATCTAGTCTCACAAAGGATGATCTCGCGGCTTGGCAACTTTGTCACGTAACTTGAGTAATGATAGGCCAGCAGGTGCAAGTGTATAAACATTGGTGATCTTGACTGAAGAGGCAGACAAGTCATGTGTGAGTGGTGTCTGTTTTTAAATTTTTTTGACCTGTTCCCTTCATATTTTTCACAGTTCCCCAAAAATGTTAGTTATTTTTGAGGGGATCCTCGTATTCCGAGGAGGTTCGTTTGCTGGTGACCGCTATAGTACCAAGGTTGTTCTTCCTCATGTGCTTCTTTTGCGGGGTGCTTTCGACCCTGAGTTCCTCTTCAAGGATGACATCGCTTCACTTGATTGTACAGCAGCTGTTGGAGATAGAATATATTTGCCGTATGGATTGGTCCGCACAATCCCGGACCTAAATCCAATCCAAAATGTGCAGGACATTCTCGTGAGATGCCTGGCAGCATGTTGCCAGCCACCAGCAAACTCTGCAGTTGCAATNCGCTATAGTACCAAGGCTGTTCTTCCTCATGTGCTTCTTTTGCGGGGTGCTTTCGACCCTGAGTTCCTCTTCAAGGATGACATCGCTTCACTTGATTGTACAGCAGCTGTTGGAGATAGAATATATTTGCCGTATGGATTGGTCCGCACAATCCCGGACCTAAATCCGATCCAAAATGTGCAGGACATTCTCGTGAGATGCCTGGCAGCATGTTGCCAGCCACCAGCAAACTCTGCAGTTGCAATTGTTACTACTAGAGGAGTGGACCATAATGACTCAAGAGCTTGTCGACAACCTCGTAATGAGCATAATGATAAGGTGGTGCACATCCTGCATCACACTTAAGCAGTGATTATTTCCCCTACTGTGGACTGCATGATTCTTGTCTTTCACTTGTCGTGTGGATGTTTTGGTCTTTTGTGTTTTGCTGTGCTCTGAACAAACTATTTGAATATAGGTCCTTTGGATCCCTTTTTGGTCAGGGTTTTCCACCTTTCCTATACCCTTACATCTCAAAAATGTTATGGTATGCTTTGTACGCATTTGAAACAATGCTGTACAACATTACTAGTGAAAACGTGTCCTATCCGTAATTTTTGCACACCAATGTTTTTGCTAGTACTTTCAAACACAGTGTGTCTGTAATCCATTTTGATCATTAGGTTCTGTTGGTGATTCGTTATAAATATTTTTGGTCCAGAGAATCATACACAATATATATAAACATAAAAAAAAAATATAAAATTGTATGTTGTGTTTTGTTTAGGGAGATNGAAAAAATTGAATGTTGTGTTTTGTTTAGGGAGATATGGCGGTGATAGAAGAACTGCAGAAAGCAAAAGAGACTAATGCTGCTTTGGAAAAGGCTAATTTACGCTTGGAGAGTGAGAATTTGGAACTGCGATTAGATCTGGAAAAAATCCCTAAACTGAAGGAGCAAGTTCAGCATTTAGAAAAGTAAGTTCAACCAGTGTCTTTTCAGCAAGTACATACAGTATGTGTCTGTTGAACTATGTATGTTAATTGTACTGGATAATGCAGTGACGAAAAACATTATATAAAAAATCATAAAACACAGGAGTGCTTATATATATATATATATATATATATATATAATTAATTTGAGCATATGCATGTTGCGTTTATCCTGTTGTATAAAAATGGTCCAGATGAAGTTTNGCATACGGTATATGTCTTTTGAACTATGTATGTTAATTGTACTGGATAATGCAGCGATGAAAAACATTATATAAAAAATTATAAAACACAAGAGTGCTTATTGTTTCATGTAAAGACTGTTTCTAAGTTACTATATCATGGTTCCTATCCAGGTGTCAAATTGTACACCAATCAATAGGCATGCCAAGGAAACGAGGATACTGTATAATACGTAGGAAGGAAGCAGGCCTTGGGTATACTGCATGTTCCCCTTGTTGATCTTTCGACTTTCTACTTCATCAGAGTTGGTTAAAGGTGGCCTGTATTATTGACTCCAGCTCCCTTGCAGTCTAGTTTGTCACTTCCTTCAGCTAAGTGCTTTGCCATGGAACCACTCCCGAACTACCATTCCTCTTAGGCCTAATTCTCCTGACCCAGTACGGGCAGCTGTTGGCTATGAACAACCCACATTCCCATTGGTTGAAACTTCCGTGTGTAGTGTTCCTGTAGGGTAATAAACCTGAAGCCAATCATGAACCATAATCCCCAAATGGTGAAACTGTTTTTACTCTTTCCAAATGATACATTTAATGCCTGTGACACTTCTAGGATTTTTAATAACATATTCATGCAATCCAGCTAAGTATGCCTGAACAGAACATCTAGTGTTCTGACCCCACTCGAGGCTCTTCACAGATCCTGCAAAAGTAGTATTTAACACAACTTCTGTTTCGCTAATTTTTCCCCTCCATAATTTTTTTTTTTATCCGCGAACTAAATATTACCAAGCTCAGTACAGCTGTGGTAGGCTATGTGAATAAATGAAGCTTTTGCATCACATCTCTGACAGTACCCAACCGATTCTCGCCAAATATGGCATTAAGTAATACTAAGGTAGACCATGTAAAAAATTACAATTCAAGAGTTGAGTTGAGAGATTTGGGCGGCTCTTAACGAGGTCTTGAAAGCTGATGAGGGTGAAATGAGGTGAGAATGTGGCAGCGCTGGAATGCAAGGGCGGGGGAAACAGGAGATCCGAGAAAACCCCGTCGACCAGCAACATTGTCTGGCACGATTCCCACTTGCAAAAATCCGGTAGTGATCCAGCCGGGAACTGAGCCCGGTTTGCCTTTGTGTGAGGCTAGCAGTATAACAGCTTAGCTACCGCGGCCCCGCAATTCAAGACGACAAGTCACATTTTCAAAAGTGCCACATGAATAATAAAGTTTTTGTGTCATATCTCGGAAAACAATTCCTACCAAATTCTGCAAACAAGTAGTCCATGTAAACTAATGTCTCTTAAGTAGATCAGACACTTACTTTTCAAAATGGCAAACATATACGCTATTAGCTTAAAATGCTCTGTCTACAAAACCATATACCCCATTTAAACTTAACTTTGTAAGATAGCACCATGTGAAAAATAAAATTTTTATGTCAAATTGCGGAAACAGTCAACGACTTGTGCCAAATTCCACAACCAAATGTTACAATGGTAGGCCATGTAAACTGATGTGCATTAAGTAGGTCAGACACTTCCAAAATGGTGACCATATAAATATTTTAAGATTAGTATGCTGACAGAATTTATTACAGCCAGTAAATGTGCCTACACAGAGCCTCTTTTGTTAGCCATTTTGTAAGATTGCACCACATTTCATAATAATGACAAAATAAACATATTTCATTAGTTTATAGTATCTACAAAACCATATACCCAAATTGAACTTAAGTTTATATCCTGGCAGTACATATCTGTTACAACAAACACATTTTTTTACACAGAGCTTCTTTTGTCTGCCATTTTGTAAGATAGCGCCACATATCTCTGATATTAATCAACTCGTGTTCACCATATTTTGCACACTAGCGGTGCTAAAGTACGACATGTGAGGCACTTATTTTGAAAATGACGTATATATAAATAGTTTAGGATTGTACTTCATCTATTAAACAATTTAAACGGATTCAACCAAACTTTTTTTGCTGATAAAATCTATTTAGATGTAACATAAATGTGAATAAAGATAATTTTTCAAGCATTTTTGTATGACGGCACCATGTGAGAAAATAGAGCTTCTATATCATATCTGGGAAACCAATCAACCTCTTACTCCGAAATTTCTTCCGCAAGTAGAGCTGTTGTAGGCCGTGTAAACTTATGTGATTTAAGTGGTTCAGGAACTCGTTTTCAAAATGACAGACCTTTACATATGTCAAGTTACTATACGTATCAAAACGATATGTGGGAATAGGCCACTAGGCTACTGATTACATTATATTAGAAAAAGTAGTCGCAGTGCACAATTACTCACAGGGTGGTACTCGTGGATACACACACACACAAAAGTCGGGCAAAAATGTGTTCTTCCAACTTTTGTTTGTGTGTGTCTATCCACGAGTACTGCCCTGCGAGTACTTGTGCATCCTATGTACCATAACGTTAAACTCACAGCCAAAGTTAATGCTCCGAAGTCTGCCTCTATACTGTAGTTGGTTGCATGCCAGCTGTTGGTATGAGTGTATCTTGACTAGAGTCCTGTGTAATGCATGTGTGTATTTATACTTGCTTCACTAATGCAGTCTTACACATGCTACTGGCATTACATATAATTAAATTGTTGTCAACCTGATGTTAAGTCCTGCCTATCATTTAAGATTTTAAGAAATTCATCAAAATTACTTGCATTTATGTAGAGGAAAGTAGCCTCATTAGTTTCTTCTTTGCATGATATGTCTTTTTATTACTTTTCCTTGAAGGATGATTTATGTCAAGTTTTGTGTGTGCGTGTGTGCATGCGTGTGCACGGGCGCGTGCGTGTGTGTGTATATATATATATAATTAATTTGAGCATATGCATGTTGCGTTTATCCTGTTGTATAAAAATGGTCCAGATGAAGTTNTATATATATATATAATTAATTTGAGCATATGCATGTTGCGTTTATCCTGTTGTATAAAAATGGTCCAGATGAAGTTTTGTGTTCAGTATTGGCAACATTGAAAACAAGGAGACCACTGTGGCAAAGGTGCTTTGCTTTGAAATTTCCTTCCAACTGAGATTCAGGGCTCGAAATGATGCATCAGTGGCAACCAGCTAACAATGAATGTACAATTGAAAGTAATGGAGTTTAGAAAAGAACATTCATGATGCAAAATATTGGCATAAAAAAAGTTGATGCCTTAATACACTCAACATGGTGACAATGAAGGTGTACAGGTTCAGCATCCCTCTAGAGATGAGGGAATCGAGGTCTCCTTAACGAGGATTTTAGGGGAGCAGTACGGGTAGTCGTGGTTGCACTCTGGGGGTGTTTGGCCCTGGCTCACCAGAGTGCGTAGCTGGGGACTGAGGGTTAAGCTATTCTTTTTATGGCCCGCCCGGTGATTGGGCATTTAGGCATAGCTGCTAGCACACAGGTATGCACTTCCAGTGATGTTACGTTAAATCTCAAAGAGGATGAAACAAAAAGAAGATGCTAGATCAACACTATTTAAAGGATTTAGTGGGTGTCCTGGAGGCGCAGGCACGACTGTAATTGTTGTTTAAATTTACGTAGCAGTGAGGGGGAGGACAGATCTGGTGTCATCCATCCAGGAAGAAATCAATTCTTCCTGGGGCTGGTGCCTCGTTTGGCCTATAGCGACTTGAGAAGAGGGTCCCCTGATCTCCCTCTGCAAGAAGTTGAGTGAGCGGTGCAACCAGTTACAGACTTCAACTGTCTCTTTGGGTTCACAGCGTTCCCCACGTAGGGACCCTATGGCTCTCAGTAAGCGACGTGACCAGCTTGTAACCTGAGAGTTGTAAAGTCTCAACGTGTTTGATCTCTTCAAGCCTCAGGAGCCTCAGAGAAAGGTTCTCTCTCTCCCCTTGCCACAGTGGCGTTAAAAGGGCGTCACTACCAGCCAGCAACCAGCTAACCAAATTGTGACACGAGGGGGGAGCACCCTTTAGTGGGAACTTTTGGTTTGACATTCTATTGCGGTGGNCCAGCTAACCAAATTGTGACACGAGGGGGGAGCACCCTTTAGTGGGAACTTTTGGTTTGACATTCTATTGCGGTGACTGTGCACGCACCTAGAAGTATATGATTGGATATGCACACAGTAGGCAAAGCGGGGAACGGGAGGTAAAAGCGAAAGAGAATGANGCACCTAGAAGTATATGATTGGATATGCACACAGTAGGCAAAGCGGGGAACGGGAGGTAAAAGCGAAAGAGAATGATCAGACCAAAAAGAGGTTATTTGGTAGATTAGTGTTTTATTCGTCAGTATAGGAATTTACAAGACATGTATCTCTGACCTGTGCCCGCTAACGTCTGATGGACGAAAGACCAAGTTTGCCAAGCTGATTGCGACGAGGAACGTAGCCAACACGNGAGAGAGAGAGAGAGAGAGAGAGAGAGAGAGAGAGAGAGAGAGAGAGAGAGATGTGGTGAGCGAGGGGTGGCTGGAACAGGCATCCCCTGTTGCGCTGCGAGTGTGCACGTTCGGTGCCTGTTGGCCAGGGCAAGGCAAGTGAGAGGGTGGGTCCACCCACTAAGACTGGAGTGCAGCATCGTGCGAGTTGCCGGCTTCTTAGGCGGCAAAAGGTTGACTCACTTGTGAATAGGAACAGTACAGAGGCGCAATGAGCTGCGGCGTTCAGCACCACGGTAAACCAGGAGAGCACCAGAGGCTGAGGTTTGGATATGTATCTTGATAGCGCTCGTGGCGCGTCAAAGGACGTACATACAATTTAAACTTCTACATGAAATTTATAATATTAATATCAGCATTTTTTTAGTAACGTACGTGGTTAAGCCCATAAACTTATACATTTACAGGTTTTTACAATTCCGAAAGTATAACAATATTTCAAAAGCTTTTATCTGCTTTAAATAATCAATGAGTTTGCTCCCCACAGTTGTAAATTATTAAATTGTTGTCATTTCAATTGTTAATCATTATGAATGGTGCATTTCAAGTGGTACACTGAATAACTGGTATTTTCCAGTTAATTTTTGCTTATTTGTAGATTTCTGTTGGTGTTTTAGGTATGTCAACATTCTCAAAGAAGAAAATTTAGTCCATCAAAGAAATGCAACAGTTGAAAGCCAAAACCAAATAGAGGTAACTCATGAACACACAAGTTTATTGATTATATTTTAAAATGTTTATTTTATTTATGTTTGTATTTGAAATAGTGTTATGCTTGATGTTGGTTAAGATTTCAACTTCTTTATAAACTAAACTTTCCTTTAGAGGACAAAATGGAACTGAACATGAGAGACTGGCCAGCGTACCCTCAAGAAGGAGACTGTCTTCCCTACAGTTGTGTCTTGTCAGACAACTTTTCCCTTATTTCCTTTCAACATGTCCAGTTATTCGCACAACCCATTTTGTTACAGCCTCCCTGGCAAAGGCACCTTCTCACTTGTGTCCAGTCTTGCCACATCTTCCAGTTCGTCTGAAGATCTGAAATCTTCCAATTTTTACAACCTGGCATTTTTCGGTTTTTTTTATGCTTGCGTTTTATCATATACTAGCAAACCGTCCCGGCTTCGCTCTGGTACAATTGAGTTTTACAGTGATACACTAATATATAAATTGGGAAAAGACAATTAATTTATGTGAAAACAGAATTATAAAATTATGCTGTTGGCCTAGGTTTTTGAAAGGAAGGAAATATTTTTTACCAGATAGCCAAGAAGTAGGGTATTGTTTTTGGAGTGTATCTGTGCAACTATCGCGTAGTTACCACATTTCCGCTTTCCAGCGTCGATGTAGGAAAATCAAAACGTGAGTTTCATCAAGTTGTAGCTTTATAAATAAGTGTATCTAGGTACTACTTTTTGCACTTGGCTGAGGGATTTTAATCGATCACCAACGTTGCTTAAACGTTCCCAGCGGCACACATTTGGATGGGTGAGCGTTTAGTGGCATAACATCTGAGCGCTTCCGGGCTTCAGAGGGCACGTTAAATATTTGATTCTGGTTGCTATCGATTGATAGCAGTCGTTAAGCCATTTCAGAGGTCCTTGGGCGGCCTGATAAACTCTTGACACCAGAGGGAAACAATATTTTGGTCACGTTCCCAGCCGTTGCAGAATTACATTTTGTTGTTATTCCACAGGAACCGTACAGTTGTCCGGGATAAAAAGTATCCTATGTCCCATTCCAGTACCTAAAGTACCTACATACCAAATTTCATCAAAATCCGTTCAGCCGTTATGGAGCTGAGTGGTAACAAACACACACNTAAAGTACCTACATACCAAATTTCATCAAAATCCGTTCAGCCGTTATGGAGCTGAGTGGTAACAAACACACACACTCACAGAGACTTTCGCATTTATAATATTAGTAGGTTTTAAATTATTCAAGGATCAGTAGTAATTCTTTTCTCCTTTCTGTTTGCAGCATTTATTTAAATTTTCATTATTGATCCAATGGTACTTCATTTTTGACCATATAAATTCTTGGTTATTTTTGGATCAATACCTAATTTTCATTTGTTAATGGTTAAGTTGTGTAAATTGTATGTTTTTTCAATGACTTTTTTTTACCTACTTGTCATAATGTTGTTGATGATTTAAGTGCAGAACTACAATTCAGAATTTTGGGTTGGTGTGCAACTCTAAAAATAGTAAATTGCAGAGTACACATATTCAAAATTGGAATTATTGAATTAGATATCCAGTTTTATCACTTTTTATAGATTGGATGTTTTCCTCTCCAATTACTTTCTGGCTTCTTATATTCACACCACTGCTGTGGTTAAGGTTTCCTTGCAATTTCTGTGAAACTGTTCTCTCTTACTCAAATCAAGTGATTCGGCCAAAATCACCTAAGCATTTTGCCAACACCGCTGTTTCCAGAATAATTAAATAAAGAAAAAAAAATAATGTATGTTTTTAAAAGTTAAAATGTGCTACGGTTTGTTAGCATGCTAAAAAATAAAAGGTCACAATTTTTTATAAACGGGTATCTTCACAGACTTTTTCATTGTATTTTTTNGTTAGCATGCTAAAAAATAAAAGGTCACAATTTTTTATAAACGGGTATCTTCACAGACTTTTTCATTGTATTTTTTTAGCATTTCTGTGGTAATATTGAAATGCAAGAAGTATTTAATTCAGAGTAACACATAACTTATACCATATCAATTAATTTGGTGATCCGTGCTTTTTTTAATTACGTAGATTTTTTTTTATTGAGTGTCATAAATTTTCAGCATTTACACATATTTATGCATTAAAAAAATAATACAGCATTACAAAGTTTCATTTGTCCATTTGTTCAAGGTTTGTTGTAAATTAAATCACTTTGCAGCAATGCTTTCATTGGANATTACAAAGTTTCATTTGTCCATTTGTTCAAGGTTTGTTGTAAATTAAATCACTTTGCAGCAATGCTTTCATTGGACAGTACCTCTCTTAACAATTTATGTTTCAAGAGAATAGCTACTATACCTTAAGTTTTGAGCGTGTTGCTCATTGTAACACAGTACTTTATTTT
Source organism: Clitarchus hookeri (assembly GCA_002778355.1). Lineage (NCBI taxonomy): Eukaryota > Metazoa > Arthropoda > Insecta > Phasmatodea > Phasmatidae > Clitarchus > Clitarchus hookeri. The sequence continues at coordinate 388,826 of NQII01001041.1, forward strand.
GTAACTAATGGTTAAAATTGTTGAAAATAGTGTAATTTAAGTTAATAACATACGATAATCTTTCTAATTCTTTTTCATTCTCATTGATTATTGGCTTTTAAAAAGCATAATTTACATCCACATGATAAAATGTAATGAAAAACAAGGTTTTTAATCCAAAGTATTTCAATTTTTCCCAGTTGCATATTATTCAATGAATCATTACTTATTTTAAATACAGTTTGTAATATTTTTGATAAATTTATAGTTTAGCTTGAAATTTGAAGGCATGCACTACCCTTAGGAGTCATTTTAGACCAAAAGTGTGGTTTCAAATACAATTTTTTTTATTGAAGAACTTGCNGCATGCACTACCCTTAGGAGTCATTTTAGACCAAAAGTGTGGTTTCAAATACAATTTTTTTTATTGAAGAACTTGCAGCTGAAGTTTGTATGTAAAAAAATGTTTAATGTCTATGTCTGGTTTATGAATGTTTTCAGGCTGGTAAAACNTTGCAGCTGAAGTTTGTATGTAAAAAAATGTTTAATGTCTATGTCTGGTTTATGAATGTTTTTAGGCTGGTAAAACCAACAAAGAGTTACAGAAGACAATCATGGTAATGAAGAGAGTTGTGGAAAAGTTGCAAGCAGAGAACAAATGTTTGAAGCAGTCAAAGGAAACCGACCGTCCATTATCTGTTGCACAGGTTTGTGGCATTTTCTGAAACTGTCTACATTCATTTTTTTGTGCATAAATTAGTTTGTATTGAAAAAAAAATATTTTTCCAGGTGTGCAACACTTTATGTTATGTTGCTAAATACACACATACTAAACTGGATATGAAACTTAACGGGGCTGCCTGGTTTGTCCACTACCCTCTTGTTGTGGAGGTTGCATTTTCGTGTATGCCAAGTTGCAGCTCACAGACTTGCAGGCAAACATTCAGAGAGTAACTTTAATGGAATCTAGACGTACAGAAGGTGGTGGACTTTGACCCACAGCCTGTCCCTTGGTCGTTCACAAAAAAAAAAGTTGAAAAGCAGGACGTTTTACCTTTGTGCCTCCTCCCTCGGTTGCGGCCGGCCACCTGCTGCTGGGCCGGTTGAAGGCGTGTATGGGTGCAGTCCCACGCATTTGCAATCCACACTAGGCAAGCTTTTTCTAATCCACCAAAGCTAAGTTGATTCATATGCAAGCTTTAAAAGTTGCAAGAAGTTTAGTTCGCGATCCTTGCTTTCGTCGCAAACACGAAGCAAAATAATTAAGAAATTTGTGCAGCCCCTGGGGACTGCGTAAATTCAACAGTAANCGTACAGAAGGTGGTGGACTTTGACCCACAGCCTGTCCCTTGGTCGTTCACAAAAAAAAAAGTTGAAAAGCAGGACGTTTTACCTTTGTGCCTCCTCCCTCGGTTGCGGCCGGCCACCTGCTGCTGGGCCGGTTGAAGGCGTGTATGGGTGCAGTCCCACGCATTTGCAATCCACACTAGGCAAGCTTTTTCTAATCCACCAAAGCTAAGTTGATTCATATGCAAGCTTTAAANACTTAGCATCGAGAGCGATTTAAAAGTTGCAAGAAGTTTAGTTCGCGATCCTCGCTTTCGTCGCAAACACGAAGCAAAATAATTAAGAAATTTGTGCAGCCCCTGGGGACTGCGTAAATTCAACAGTAAATGTTTGACTTCAATAAAAAACAGTACGTCTAATGATTTCACATTTATATGTTTACAAGAACTACTCTAGAATTAATGACATGTGCATACTGTTATATTTATTTTGTAAACATGTTTTACAGAAGCCAGTAATAGCTATTGTTAACTTTACATAAAAATGGGTTATAAACTAAAAACAACCAACGTGAATGTCATTGCACCAGAATACTAAAATTCATTACGAAACACTCGACGACTTTAGCTTGGATATGAATTTACATGCTGTAGTTAGAACAAGATTTTTGTTCAGAAATGGGGATGTGACTTATACAGTGCCAATACAGAACTGGCGATATCAGCTCGTACTAATTAAATGGTTCAAGAAACTTTGAAGAAAAAGTGTCTTTGTGTTTGTTGATATAAAGAATTGCCTACGTCAAAAAGCTCAAAACATTTCCTGATGTGGAAAACAACCTCTCACTGCTGACCTGAGTCGCAGGTATTCCCAGATATTTTATGCAATTTTATGCAATTTTTGACACTTTTGGATAGATGCTCTTGTTTTCACTCCACCGAAGTAATGGGTAATTTTTTCTGTCTATGTGCCTCTCATTTAAGTATCTGTTCAATTCGTCGACACAATCACCACATTTTGACTCATTGGGCAGTGCTTCAAACGTAGACCAGAGAGAAGTGATGCTGCTTGGCTCTTGTATTACTTCTAAAATTTAATCTGTGATAACTACCTCAAACAAGGGGAATTCAACAGGAAAACAGTGAAAAATTATTAATTGTAATCATTTAAAGACTGATTATATCAGTGATTTGAGTCAATAAAAATTACCAATGATATACACTGATTGATAGTGACTACTATTGCTTCATTTCACTTATAGAAAGTGAGTTCTGCATATTCACAGGTCAGTGGCATCAAAATAATTACATAATTAGTCAGTAGTATTTCACTGTTCTAATTCACTGATTTAGAAGGGTGCATGCATTCATAGGCAACTAAAAGTGCCAGTAATTACTGTATTAAATCTTTTTCTTAAAAAAATCATTAGTCAAGACTATCATTTGATACATGGTTAAACATTTGTATTTACAAACATTGATATTTTTTTACTATAAATTGTACTTGAGAATTGTAAGAATCAAGGAACTAAATCACATTTAAAAAAATTGAAAAACTGAGTACTGTCGTAACTTAGCTGCTGGCAGAAATAAAGAATGAGTTACAGATCTATTAAATAATCAATTTTGTATTTATTAATTAAACAATGGCTATTTTGAGTTAATAGACATGAAACTGTCGTCTACCATTGAAGAAAACCTTCTTCCTTTAGCGCCACTTTGAAGAGTAGTAAATTTTAGCTTCGAAGCAAATTGTTGGGTACAGACTCGCTCACGACATACAAAACGTTATCTCTAAGGTGGAAGCAAAGTAAACTGCTTCGTGAAGCATCTTTGCTTTCGTGGTAGAGGATATGGCTCTTGGAAAATGCCCCGACCCCACAAGACATTCCAAAATTCATACTACCGGCGGCTTGGTTCTAACTCGGGCCTCTCGACCACGTATCAGTCACCTTGATGGTCGAACCATCAAAGTGAAAACTCTAGGTAGGCATTGCCGTTCTAAATCAGATGTTGTGATAATAAGTTTTGAAAATAAAGCAACTGCAAAATATGAAACTTTCTAATATTAACCTGTATTCTGGAAAACCACTGTTTTATTTTAAATAGGACCTGCTGAAATTAATTTATTTAGAAACAGAGAAAACTTCTAATGAATTTTTTACAGCGAAAGAAGTTGATAGCCGACCAAAATTATATAATGGTTATAAACAACATACACAATTAAGACTTCCCGTATTTGAGTATCAAGCAATTGATCTGTGTGTCAGACCATTTTGTTTGTATATAGTCAAGTCGAGCATGTTAATGTAATGTAACGTGTACACTCTTGGATCATGTTTTTTTAAGTGTGTATGTTACCCTGCTAGACTACAGTCGGTTCACGACTGGAAGAAACTTTTGAAAATCAACCTTTGAAAAAACACCCTAGCCGTTAGCGACATGCATATAACATTACAAACAGCGGCGAGCGCGGATACAGTTATGCCGTTAGGTTGCCAGCACAAAGAGAGGAAATAGTTCCAAAGTTTTAACGTAATTGTTAATTTATCGCTTACAAATGGGTGTCGAAAAGAATTGTATCTTATTATGCCAATTATTAATGACGTGATGCTAACATATTTAGATTTCAACGTTTCTTGCATAGTCACATGATTACGCTCAAGGTTAAAGTAACGCGGCCATTTGTTTACTAACCTTCGTAGTCCTTGTATTGTTGACACAAGTGCCAGAGAATTTGTGCGATTATCTCGTTTAACCTATAATAATTCATTTATTTGTCTTGTTTTACTAATATCCGCTCTTTATTATTTGGTTTTTAATAACGTATGATTTTATTTTGTGCTCACTTTCAGTTCTAATTTCTTTTGTTTTTATGTGTTTTGTGCACGTGTCTTTCCTTTGCCACGTTATTCTAACGTTGCAGTATTTACACATAAGAATTGTTTTCACATTGTTGAAGACGTAGAATCCTTCACTCGCAAACTCTGCCGCCCTGTCAAAACCGTCAGAACCATTTTTAAATAACGTTTTACAATTGCACGAAACTTCAGACTCAACCACCACGCCATTTTAACTTCTGTAGCAATTTCAATCAATACTGATGATCTTGCCTTCGATGTACGGGAATTTATCGATAGTCACTAACAATCGATTGTAAATAGACAACTACTATCGATTCATCAAAATACTCGCATTTTGGGTTTATAGAATGAAATGTTTTTTTGCTGGCATCGCATATTCTTTTGTGTGAAATTCTCAAGATTAAAAACTTTACGCTTGTGGAATATCCATTAATAATATATACATGACTTTTATAATGGGTACGTACATGTACGAACACATCTACACACACAGTGGAATGTAAACATTGCCATGTGACTGCCACATGGCAGTCACATGGCAATGTTTGCTTACCTTTGGCGGAAGGATACGAAATGGGCTTGAAAGTAAATCTTTAGCAGGGCTTCAAGAAAGTCTCTTCCAGTCGTGAACCGACTACAGATGATGATAATATAATTAAAGTTTAGCAGCCTGCGTACCTAGAAATACACTAAGCAAAAACCCCTCAAAGATAGATATCCATAAATTACTTGCAATCACCAAANAGCCTGCGTACCTAGAAATACACTAAGCAAAAACCCCTCAAAGATAGATATCCATAAATTACTTGCAATCACCAAACTCACCTTTGCGAAATGAGACGCACTACTGAAAACTGGCACACTAGAATATCTATACTGAGCAAATGAAAAATAGGCACAACATTACGCAATGAAACAAACAGAGGGGGTAAAGTAGAGTTAAATTGAATAAAAAATTATCTACCCGTAAATTACCGAAACATTGTAAATCCAGAAAAATTTAAATCTGCACCATGTACTGTATTTGCAAAATAAAATAATGGGGTTGTGGCGTTCTTGTTAAAGATAGGTATATACAACCATGGACTTTTTTGAGCAGACAGATACGTACTTCTTTGCGATTAAAGCCTTTTTTACATTAATGTATAGTCTGTTTCCTGGAAATATCAGAAACCTTTTATATTTAAAAAAAATTATTGAAAAACAAATTGTTATATTTGCCTTGACACAGAGCTTGAGAGTATAATTTCTCTCATTTAGGTTTTTGTTTCCAGTTTATATCTCCAATATTGGCTTCAAAAAACGGAATTTCTTTAACATGTATTTCCCTATACCTTAATCTCACTGATTTCAAACCAGGCAACAGCCTTAAGGAGCTAGTCTACATGGAGTTATTATCTGCATCAAGTGCACCATCGCCACTAAACGAAGACTGTGAACAAACGTGCAGTGTTCTCGTTGTGCTGCGTCTCTTTGGGACTTGAAGCCATAACCATATCATTTTATTGGTGGAACGTATGTGGCAAGGTTCAGTACAGGGTCCTCAAGTATTTTTGTATGTATTAGATGCGGATATTTTAATAGACAGCACCCTTTTTTTTTAAGCTATGTTAGCATGCTCTGATATGGAGTTTATAATATGTGCGACATCTTGAAAGCACTCGACAGGCGTTATCTGAAGTGTGTTTTCTTTTCATAAATCAGCATATAGGATGGATGTTTAATAGTTTCATGGAAAAACGTGTTNGTTATCTGAAGTGTGTTTTCTTTTCATAAATCAGCATATAGGATGGATGTTTAATAGTTTCATGGAAAAACGTGTGTTTCAAACACACTGCATTGCAGTTCAAGCACCAGGTAGGCGAGTCCTGCAAGTGCATTGATAGACTTGTCAGTTAAAGTGTTTTTGGTTGAATACAATTAGTTCAGCCATGATTTAAAATTTTAATGTTTTGTTTTTTTGTTTTTGAACCATATGTGAAAAGTAATTGGTGATTTGGTACAGTACAACAGCATTATTATTAAACATAAATAGAATGCTCTTGAAAATATTATGCCACCACATATTTGTTTTTAACAGAGTCAAAATTCATTGTAAACGTACTATATGAAATAGGTACTAATTTGGTTATGCATTGAACCACCGTAAACAGTAACTATCAATGTTATGCCTATAATTGTACACATTGTTGTAAAGTTTTTATTATTTTGATGCAACCATAAATTTGTTTTCTGTTAGCAGGAACGAACACACAGGGAAAAGGTGACCTTACAAAAAGAGAAAGATGCAATCGGGAATGTTGTTAAGCAAAACAAAGAATTGGAGCACGAGTTAGATTCAGCAAGACAACACATCAAGTTGTTGGAGGAAAGGGTGCAGTCATTGCAAGGTGAGGTTTGATAGGCCTCTGCAAATAAAAGAGCACTTAGTAACGGCAAGTATCACGTTTGGAACATGCGAGGTATTATGGTTATTACTGTAATAAAAATGTAAATTGAAAACAATAACTTTTGAATTGTATTGTATTGTATTGTCTGTGGTGTGAATCAGAACCACTAGATGTAGGCCTAATATACTTAGCAGACATGCAACAAGGGGAAACTTTTGCCCTATGTCTTGTACCATTATATCACTTTGCTAAAGTGAGTTCCTGGCATTCCATTTAAGTAAAAGNGAAACTTTTGCCCTATGTCTTGTACCATTATATCACTTTGCTAAAGTGAGTTCCTGGCATTCCATTTAAGTAAAAGTCATGTTTTGTGTTAAAGTGCTTCCACCACACCAGCCATAAGGTAAGTTTTCTGGGAGTTATCCATACAGTTCCATCAATTTTTTACTTATAAAATTTTATGGTCACTTCAATTCATCTGCAGAAATAATAATTAAAAAAAGATCATGGCAAGAAGTTGTTGAAGCCAGTGATGAAGAGAAACTGCTTTCCTGGCCCAGTTTTTATGAACATACAATTTAATTGCACAACTACAAAAATATTTTGACACCTCTCATGAAAAGTATACACAATCGGAGGCAGGCATAGCTTTCCCCCCTGAGGATGGAGAAGCTTGCTTCTCGTATATGGGGAAATTCTTGACGTCTTAAGTCTCTGGATAGGGCTTGCTTACTACTGGTACAATCCGGCGTACAGCCCTGGAGGCAGAAGCCGCTGCGACAAGGAGTGTGATGCCTTACGCAGGGTCAGTGGGCGACATTAGTCAGATGAGGTAAAGGCCCTCAAAGCGAGTGTCGTTTAGATTTACCGGTGTCGGAAGAGACCGCCAGTGATGCAGCTTCCTCCAGCAGTTCAGAGTACACTCTGTTGGATCCCGGTTTCAACTCCACAGCCTCCATCCATAGCCTTCTTGGCTACCCAGCCCAGTGCGCGCCACTGGGCTGGGTGACAGAGTTGCAGAAAGTGAGTGTCCATAGGGGTTGGCACAGTAATCAAAATAGGAGTGTATGGTGAAGTGAGGGGGGGGGGATCTGGGCGGCCTCCAGGAGAGCAGTGACCCCTCTCTCAGTGCGTTGACCAAGTTATACATTTGTCCTTCCCAGGTTGTCGGGTAGGGCAGGACTACTGCCAGCACGCAGAGTCCCAATGGGAGGATTCACGTATGACATCCGTAGCGGCCACCTCTACCTTCTTTCTGAAGGTGCGCAGGAAGGGGGGGAACTATCACCAACAGTAAGTGACAAGGTGGAACTACCTCTATACCCAATTCCCAGCATCATAAAAGGATTCTTTTCCTACCACAAGCCTGAAGAGTGGTCATAGGTCTGGTGGTGAAATAGGGTTGAAAGATAGTAAACTGGTAGAGAAAGCGGATCCAGGGAAGAGTATGTTTCTTCTTATCGGTAAGACAACGAAGCCCAGTATGTAACCCTTTCCAATGGCCTGAAGGGACAGATTTAGGTGCCAACAATGCCACACTGGGCTTGGCGGTAGATGTGATTGTGAAGGGGTGAGGGAGAACTCTGCTCAAGAGTCGTGATGTTGGCACGCAGTTCTGCAGTAGGCGGAGAGATGGGAAATGTTATAGTTTTAAACCAAGCCGGGTATTTATTTTGAAAATGGCAGTCATTTTAAAATCTAAGGTGCTGTGGCATATCTTGGAAACTATTCAAGCGATGTAAACCAAATTTTGTATGTTGATAGTGCATCATGACAGCATTAAATTAACAGATGGATATTGTTGGTGTGCTACATGAAAAAAATTAGCTTTTCCATTATATCTCGAAAACTACATGCCCAATTCTCACCTAATTTGGCAGTGGGAAAAAAAATGTATTTTGGCTCAATTTTGTGTTTTTGAGCCTATATTTTGATATCACAGCTCTATCTATAAATGTTAAAAAGAAAGTGAAATATTGTGTAACCCAATGTTTGTAGGCATCAATTCCTGGCATCACTCATGAAAATTGTAATTACTATGCAATGTGTGTATGTAGAATTGTACGACCCAAAATCCTATGTGTGTCCTTGGTTTGCGCCCATGAGAAAGTTAATAACATAAGCATCTTCATCATTCACTTAGCAGCCCGCCTGCCACCTTCAGTTTGCCAGACTGGCCCATAGACAAAGTATTTTATCAGAATGTATCATCACTAGCATAAAACGTGTAATTATGGGAAACTAATTGAATAGTCGTGATGTAGAACATACACCACTAGTTTATGTATTCTCGTGCTTTGGTCAACAGCTGGAAACAAAAAAAAAAAAATTATTAATTTGTTGTAATACTCCACTGTGATAGTTAAATTATGGAGCTATGTTGTTGTGCATTTGTTACACTTATTGAAATAATTCTAAAATCTGTCTAATACCAGAAAATATGCTTGCATCTGAATATTTAGCTTTCTGGACACTCATTTCAATTGAACATTTGTTTCTCCTATGAATCCTAGCCTCAAGCACGATTTAAAACTAGGTTTGGTTTTCTGACAGCGACATGTAACCAGTGTTAATGGACAATAATATGCAAGATGTTAATTTTTTTTTTTTTTATGTTTGTGTGATACTCAACTGTGGAAGATTTGTTACACAGTTATATTTGCATTAGTGTAGTTGTAAGCTGCAAGGTGTAATATTTGAAGTTGTGCCAACTACATGATTCCTTGTAATTCAAGCTTAGTACAGATATCATCCCCAACATAGCCAGTATTACATTTTTGCAATGTCATTTTTATTCCACTATAGTCATTTGAAATTTATTCTTGGAGGCATTTTGTATTACACAATACACATCCGCCAGATGTGTCATGTGAATTGTTCCATACTTGTAAAACATAATATTTTGAAGTTTTTCTAATAAGACTTGACGTCTGATGCAGTGTGATCAGCTTGCTGCAGACTGTATGGCTGCGAGTGTGGCAGTATGTTGATGCATGGTTGTGTGGCAAATGTGCAGGGGAGAGGAGTTCGAGCTCGGAGCACGTGGCACTGCTGCAAGCGCAGCTGGTGCGCAAGTCCCAGATACTGGACAGGGTGAAGGTGCTGCTGAAGAGAGCCGCAGTCAAGGAGAAGTCCTTGCTCGACCAGGCAAGTGTATTTTTATGTAAATGTACCCCACTCTATCATGAATGCTATTTTTCATTAATATAATTTGTTTAGCATATGTAATGGTTATGAAATTATTGTAATTCCTGTAATATACTTGGGTAAACAACAGTTCAGTGGATTCTCTATACACCTTTTCTCAGGTGGACCACAGAATATGTTCCATGAATGCGAACTTTCAATCCATCTCGGTTTAACGCTCCCTCACTTCAATGGGTCGGCCACTATTAGTGGTAGGGAGCGTTAAAAAAAGGGAAGGGGGGACGAACACTTGGGCTGTGTATATCGGCTGATGCTGATCATCAGGACAGATATCGGAAGATAGACATCGCATAGTGGGTGTTGCGGAATGTACATCTTCATACATGTTTTTTGTCGTTTATCATATACCTCGCATCACTAATGGAATATTGAGGATGANGCGGAATGTACATCTTCATACATGTTTTTTGTCGTTTATCATATACCTCGCATCACTAATGGAATATTGAGGATGGAAGGAAGTGTACGTTTTACATTATGGATATTGTAAAGCATCGGATGAGGTATTTTCCGCATCACCTTGGTCTTTATAGCCATGAGGTAGAACTCTATAAAAAAACTAGAGACAACTCGTCTAGACAGAGAGATTTCCCCAGTGGGCTTATTATACAGCCTCTTCCTGGATTTACNAAAAAACTAGAGACAACTCGTCTAGACAGAGAGATTTCCCCAGTGGGCTTATTATACAGCCTCTTCCTGGATTTACATTATTCCGTTTGTGTAAAAATCAGGGTAATTAATTTTTGTAGTAGTGCTAGCTATGGTTTGACCAATAGGTAAAACACAGTAGAATCTTCCGAATAGAATGTCATTAGTAAACAATCTTGAAATGAATGAATATTTGACATTAGTTAGAATCCTTAGACAGTAGAGAAATTTCATTGTTCTGCTTTCAGCAGGTATTTCTGGGGCTGCCAAAACAATGAAGGGAAAGTTATATCATTTTCTAGTTGTTCCGTTATTGATGTATAGTTCATGGTGTCATTGTCCATCCATATATAGCTAGCTTGTATATATTTTGTGCGCTGAAGTTGATTAATATGCGAGGTGTGTTAGAAATATCAAACATTTCAAAATACCTCATTCCAACAGCTAGTTCTTCATATTTGAGACAATCTGTTTTAGAGTAATCTCACACCAACACCTGTTCTAACGAACGGAGGTTTACAATGTTCCTCTCCGTGAGCCAGTTTTAAAAATGTTATATCACATGAACAAATAATTACATTTTGAATCCCAAGTTGTTGTGCTTGTAGATCGTTGCGTAAATAACCTTTGTCTGGTTGTGAAATGAGAATTATAATTGGTGAATTGAAAATTTCATAGAAGTATTTGAGGTAATCTTGTAAAGGTTCTCGTGCAGCAGATGTACCTCACCAAAAAGCTAGTGATCTGTTTAGAATGCATATTGGTTGTTGGTCTGAGCTGAAATCTGCATCCCACCAATATGATAATGGTAGAGTGCCATGGATTATGAATTGTGCTCTTGTGAAGTGATTACTGGCATTGTGTGTAAGTCTATCTATCCATCTCTATCTCTCTAAATTTAAAATGTACTTTTATAAGGTTGTTTGTTTTCAGGTGAAGATTTTGCAAAGCTTGATTCCTGATCATGTTTTGCAACAACAGACCACTTATCAAGTAGAAGCAGATGGCCGTATTTGATAACTGTCTTCATATTAATTTATTGTACATTTCACATCCACTTGCACTCCTTAATATTGATCCCATTTGTATGTGCTAGTCATTTGAAATTACATACAGAGTTATTTCAGTTAACCTTGCAAATGAATTATTTCAAATTAAATACATTTGACATGTTTGGGGGGGAGGGGGGAGATAGATATATGTGATGTTTGGGGGATAGNCAGCACTAACGCAGTGCGCCGCAAGTTTGTTGGACGTAGTTCATCTGGAATGTTTTGATATATCGCTCGAGATGCAACCTTAACTGCCGGAGTTGATATATTTATTGGGAAAAAGAAATAACTTATAAAGATTTAATAAAAGTGATATTTTTACGACTAAAATTTTATCGAGCTTCCTTTTTATATATTTCAAGTATTTCTAACAATTTATGTTAAAAGCTAAAACCTAACCATTATTTCTGCGGTTTATCTNAGCACTAACGCAGTGCGCCGCAAGTTTGTTGGACGTAGTTCATCTGGAATGTTTTGATATATCGCTCGAGATGCAGCCTTAACTGCCGGAGTTGATATATTTATTGGGAAAAAGAAATAACTTATAAAGATTTAATAAAAGTAATATTTTTACGACTAAAATTTTATCGAGCTTTCTTTTTATATATTTCAAGTATTTCTAACAATTTATGTTAAAAGCTAAAACCTAACCATTATTTCTGCGGTTTATCTTTGTAAGTTTTAAATAAACATGCAAAATATAGAAAATATAATACTGTTAGCAAACAAGCTAAAAAGCTTACCAGTATCTGATAATACTATTGAATGCAGAATAAGAAATATGGCCAGTGACAAACAAGTAGTCGAAAACTTAAAGAAGAGCCCACATTTTGCTTTGCAGTTTGACGAATCTACTGATGTTTCAAATTGTGCTCAATTTTTGGTAATTGTGCGCTATGAAGCAGATGAAAGTATCACAGAAGACATTTTATTTTGCAAAGAACTTCCTGCGAACACTATAAACCAGTGTTTTTACGACATGTTTTTAGAAAGCACTCGCGACTACGAGATTGATTGGAGAAAATGTATCGCCATTTGTAGCGATGGCGCTTAAACTATGACTGGCTACAAGAGCGGATGCGTTGCGAATTTGAAATCAATAATGCCAAATGTTTCATGGACACACTTCTTTCTTCATCGACAAGCTCTGGCAGCCAAGTTTTTACCTTCTGATTTAAATTAAGTGCTTAAAAAAGGTGATCAAAATTATGAAACAGCAGGTGTCAAGTGAAAGTAATATTTTTTTTGCTGAAAAGTTTGGAAATTGTGGTGTGGGCTGTGAATTTGGAATAAATGAAAAGTTAGTGCAGGGCTGGAGGAATTTTTCTCATTTATAAGTTGCAACATGAAGAGACGCCTCGAGATACTTCTGGCCAAAGGAAAAAGGCTGCAGAATTTAATTATAATGCACTTGTAAGTTTCTATCAACAGAATTGGTTTTATTGTGCAGGCCTTCTTTCCACCCTATAATTTACAAGAAAAGGATAGTTTAAGTGGTGTACTTACTCTTTTGTCTGCCACACTGAGCTATCCCTTTTCACCCATTCTGCTGCTCTTGCTAAATATTATACTATCTACTTTTTCCTAGCTGACTACAAAATTTTCACATCAATACAAGCATTGTACTAGTGTCTTACAGTTATAGTAATCAACTTTTTTTTTTTTTTTTCCCGCAAGACAATTGTTTTTGTGGTTCAGTCATTTTCAGAAAGCCAAATTACTCCACAGTAATTACAGGTGCTGCTACATGTGGCAATTGGTGAACTGCTTGAGTGGCGCTGCTTTCGTTAACTGAGGTTGGTGGACGTGTGTAGTAGTCGTTTGTAAATGAAGTACACAAAATATATGTTAATTTTAAAAATTATGCACTTGTCTGCATTATTTTAAACAATAAAATTATGTTTCTGGGTGTAGTTCAGGATATGGAAAACAGATGGCGTTGAAGGGCATGTAGCAACAGATGATGCACTTGTCACACACACAATGGCAGCACATGGTTGGAGAATCTGAAAATTTTGGATTTTTTCGTTACATTGTACATCTGATTTTGAACAGCTATACATTACTATTTTATCACGAAGTTTCATTTCTAAAATTAAAAACTGCTGTTTTATGACCATGTAAAATAAAATGTATTAATCTACGAACACTTTCTTATCATAGTATTTTCTGCTTGTGTGATGTGCTTCGGCACTGCTCTCAGAATAGCCAACGTAATGTTAACTTTTGTTCGTTTGTGCATCAGCTGATACAGGATTTTGTAAACCGCACGTTATTTGTTTTGAATACATTAAGTTGCCACTCACTGACTGTCAGAATGTGGCCTTCTTATATGAAATGAACTATAGCTTGGTTCATTAAGCTAAAGGAAAATGGGCACTCAGTGTATGGTTGGTGGGGCTGCAGGTATAAAACTACATAATGTGCTGCCAAAATATACAACATCGGTGCAGATTACAAAGAAATTGGATGTTTCTCCTGTTCACCATTAGTTTATATATATATATATATATATATGTCAGTACAGTATGGTCAGCATTTCTTCCTCCCCACAAGTGAAGAACTAAAGTAGCTGTTGTACAACTACATTCATCCAACATCTACACAGACACAGTTGCACAGTTTGGCTAATCCTATCCAGTTAAATCATAACAATAGCACTTGTTTACCACAAATGTGTACTTAATAGGCATCTTGTTATTGTTCTGCCATAACCGTTTTCTAATTGCACAAATCTTACTAGAGGTTTCAAGAACCTATATTGGGACTGCAAGGAGAAAATCCTACAACTGCATCAAGTTATTTCCATCTGTCAATATAATTTCTCAATTTACTTAGTTTTGATTTTTATTCATAACTTAGCTTGCGGAAACGTAACTTTCCTGAAAGTATGTCTTGAATATTCAAGGTTTTTTAATGCATTTTTGGTATGCGAGGTCAGGCAGAACTGTTGAGTGTAGAAAGAGCTTTTGCCTGGACTGCCTTTAAATTGGCAGAACAACTTGCATTACGAAGGAATGGGGAGGGAGGGGAAAAAATAACATTTCGTGAATGGCATATTAATACACATATTTACAGAAAAATTGGCAATGTAANATGGCATATTAATACACATATTTACAGAAAAATTGGCAATGTAATACAGAATATTAACAAAATGCTTACCACTCACAAATCTATGCAAACATTTACACAACATATCAAACTACTTTGTGGTGGTAAAGCACTTACTAATATAAATATTTTGACAAATGTTTTCTTATGAGGTAATCATGCCTCGCACACACAATTCTGATCCCTAGACAACAGATCTACAATGAAGGACTTAGGGTACACTTCTTAGTACATAATCTCAAACAATACAGCAATTGTTTCTTACACGAATATGCAGTGGTATTGTTTTCAAGAATTCTGGGTATTGCAACTTTCTCAATATTTCACGCCAATGTACACAGGTTAAATGCTTCTTATACAATGTGTGTTAAAACAGTTACACTGAATAAATAAATAGATTCACTAGGTCAGTTTTCATGTTTGGTAACTATAAAACTGATCAGCGATTTGATATTTACAACTGTAGGTTTCAGTTCAAAGCACTTTCTTAATACGACAGAGAAACCACAGAACACAGTGAAACAGCCTCTCAATAATTGACACTACACGAGAATATTTTCAAGTCAAATGTAACTGCTTTTCTAGTTACTAATGACAAGGCATTGATGCAACAACTCGTTCTGAAAGTACATCTAGGGCACTGATTTCACTACCAACTACTCAAATTCTCATTTAAAATCGCAACTGATTAAAACATATAAACAAAGATTTTCCACATGCAAACATCACCAAACATTTACATATTTAAACTTTTGCTCTTTGTGAGAGCAACACAACTATTTAACAAAAACAAACANAAACATCACCAAACATTTACATATTTAAACTTTTGCTCTTTGTGAGAGCAACACAACTATTTAACAAAAACAAACGCACAACAGTCTTTCACTCAAGCCGACAAACAAAATTATTAATTCTTAGTGACAAACACTTAAATACACATTTGAACAAATTAATTNCTTTCACTCAAGCCGACAAACAAAATTATTAATTCTTAGTGACAAACACTTAAATACACATTTGAACAAATTAATTATACATGACAAGATCTTTGCCTCATACTTCCATAGGATACAATAGCATCCATACAACTGCATGCATTATTTTGCATGAAACCTTCATGACAGAGCATTCAAAAATTTCTTGATTTTTAAAATTTGTCAGCACTGTGGACATTAAACATACATAATGGAATAAATGTGCACTAAAGTACGGAGTGTTCTCGTAACAGAACTGTTAACTTGTGCGCGCACAACAAATATCTTCCACATGTTTGCAAAGCCAGAGCAAAGCAACGNCTCGTAACAGAACTGTTAACTTGTGCGCGCACAACAAATATCTTCCACATGTTTGCAAAGCCAGAGCAAAGCAACGCACATCTGTGCAGTGCCGACATTAACAAAGTGCATGCATATCATGTTTCAGGCAATATAAAAGCAGTAACAAACACCGATGAATTCTCATCACCATTTCGAAACGAGTCTGCAGTACCAAGTTCGTCGCATTGTAAAATTTTCATTGCGGGCAGCTTAGTAAATTTCTTACTCCGTTTAGACANCTCGTAACAGAACTGTTAACTTGTGCGCGCACAACAAATATCTTCCACATGTTTGCAAAGCCAGAGCAAAGCAACACACATCTGTGCAGTGCCGACATTAACAAAGTGCATGCATATCATGTTTCAGGCAATATAAAAGCAGTAACAAACACCGATGAATTCTCATCACCATTTCGAAACGAATCTGCAGTACCAAGTTCGTCGCATTGTAAAATTTTCATTGCGGGCAGCTTAGTAAATTTCTTACTCCGTTTAGACAAACACTCCTTTCCAACACTATACATATGTACACCTTTATACAGAAAGCACTGCCATCATTATGAAGCAATAAAAATGAAAAAAAAAAGGATACAGATTGAGTAAATACTGCACACAGCCTACACATGTCACAGTAAAAGGTTACATTTCCAAAAAAAAAAAAATTAAAAACCTATCAAAAATAATTCTGATGACCAGCACACGATCACTGAAAAACTGAGCATGTTAGCCCACAATGACACTATATAACATCAATCCTAGCTTTCATGTTATGAAAGTTCAAATGACAACATATGCAACTGTGATTCACACCAACTATAGCAGACCANTGACAACATATGCAACTGTGATTCACACCAACTATAGCAGACCACGTGTGTTTATCGTCTCTCATCTTTTGTTAGATGAATGCCCAACACTCCAAAGTCTTGACAACAAAATCTTCTTGCGGGGCAAGTGGTTCATTACCGTACGTGCTGCAAGGCTGCGTCCGCCCCTGATACAGGTCCCCGTCCAACCACAAGCCAAACTTGCCACTGGAACACATGGACAGAATGTCAAAATGACCTTCAAGATACACATATGAATGCACATACACGTGTGTGTATAGTATGTCGTTTTTTAACTATTAAATACTATGTACCTACTTAAAATTCACTAGAATGAGTTTTGCATTTCATAAAAATGTTATAACTACTAGTACCTCATTTGCAAATAATGTATCTGAAAACCATCCATTTAAATGCCGATAGAAAGTGTGTGGACACATGTAACAAAAATTCTGCTCTAGTGCAGATGTATGAAACTCACTCTCCAGCCCCTATGGCGAGAGACTCGTTGTTTCCCTTCATGAAGTACATGTTCTTCCCTGTCCACGGGAACACCTGGAACTCCGGGGTGAATCTGAACAGGAGGGACTCTCCAGTGCCGTAGAAATGGTCGNCCCTGTCCACGGGAACACCTGGAACTCCGGGGTGAATCTGAACAGGAGGGACTCTCCAGTGCCGTAGAAATGGTCGCTGACTTTCAGAGCACACGACGTTAGTGCTCCAAACACCTGTTGAAAGAATAACAGCATACCTTATAAATTTATGTTTATGTTTTACACATGATTATGGCAATGACGGAACAATATGACTGTTCATTCTTCAGTTCTACTAATAACTAAAATTGAGAAATCAACATTTCCCTATTTTTAACCTACACATGTTTAATTCATTTAGAGAAAAATTTTTCCAGTTTTGAGAGGTACAGGGCACTATGTATACTTTACAAAACCAAGATTTTTTAATTGTCTTATTGTATTTTTTGTGTTATTTCCAGGTTGCAAAGCACTATATACTATACAGAATTATTTGAGTTTTAGCCAGTAGAAAATTGCACTAATCGAACACCCAAAACAATACCATCGCAACACAAAAATTGCAGATTTCGAGTTATACCCATTATTTGTGTCAGAGTGGTCTATTTTCCAGTGAAAATCTGCCGCATCTGCTCTATGTCTATTGTTATTTTAGATGTGTCACTATTGAATTCCTTTGTTTTTGTAAGTGCTGCAGAATAACACTGCCACATTGTGTGTTATGGTTCTATTGCACACAGTCTGTTTGTATAAAAATAATTTTGGGGACTTGCTTGACAAAGCACTTTCATTTGCCAACTCACCGGCGACTTTGCAAAGCGGGCGGTAGAAAAAACGTGGTGTGTAATTGGAGAAGACTTGACGATTACCGGCCCAAAGGAAATTACCAGTAAACAAAATCGCTGTACATGGAAATACAGTACTTTAAGAATTATACAGAGCTCGCGGGAAAATAAAACCATTTGTATATATTCGTAAATAAAACAAAAATACTATGATTTGTTTTTGGCTGTAGTTCGGAATCTGGATAACAGATAGCGTGGAAGGGCGTGTTGTAACAGATGGCATGGTAGGGGTTGTTATGAACTGTGCCTGTACCTCAAAACCACGTGGTTGGAAAGTCGGGATACGACGTGAAAACGGTTTTGAAGTTGCTTTACATTTGGATACAAATAGTTTTTATTGTGCATTTCATTTTTAACACCTATACATTCCTTCTTTAGCACAAAGTTTAGTTTGTAACACTAACAACCACTGTTTTGTGACAACGTAAAATAAAATGTATTAATTAATCTAGGAACTCTTTCTTATCGCGTATTTTCTGCTTGTCTGATGTGCGTCGGCAGTGCACTCAGAATAGCCAACGTAATATTAATTTTTGTTCGTCCGTGCATCAGCTGATACAGGATTTTGTAAATGGCACTTGGTTGGTTTCGTATACATCAAGTTGCCACTCGCTGACGGTCAGAATCTCGCCAACTTATATGAAACAGACCATAGTAAAGAGCATGGTTCCTATAGTCTGTTCGTGGTTAATTGAACACTTTTGAAATCTACCTTTGGAAAATGTCTCTACGCATACATCTTAATGGGCACACCGAGTGGCATGCACCCAGTAAAGTTGGTAACGACGGAGGGAAAGTATTTCCAATGTTTTAACATTAAAATCGTTAGGTAAACATTAGTGAACACCAAAATTATTTCTCTTAGTTTTGATTTTCTAATGCATGTTCATGCAAGAATTACCAAACTTGTAAAATATTTACTTTCCTAATAAAGTGTTTATGACTATGGCAATGTTAATTTTACATACGACAGAAGAATACATAATGCGGAAACAAGTGGATCCTAAGCAGGGCTTTCAAAAGTTCTCAGTTTACTGTGTGAACAGCCTAGATCCAGCTTTCTCCTCTAGCCTTTTCTAATAATGCATGTAACAATTTTGAATTGTTTTCTCTCAAGAGGGTTTTTACAGTTCCTAGACTGGTTTTTCCCTCTCTCTTCTTAGTTATAGTGTAACTATATGTACGCTCGGAGAGGTAGTATGGTCCCAATTGCGGCCATATCTGCCCAATCCCTTTCTGCTGTGATGCAAGAATGCCTTATCCTGTAGGCATTTGGGGCTCAGCTCTGAGATGCATTTAGCTCCCATCCCTAACTTGCATGCACACTATATGTGTAAAGGTAGATTAGAAAAAAAAAGCCCAACTCATCTCCAGCAACCTTCACCCCCAGATCTCTCTTCCTCTTGAAAAACCCTGGATGCCTTTGCCTAGAGAATCGTGTTAGCAAAACTCAGACAGCCTACACTATCGAGTCTTCGACCACTATGCTTGCAGCGCCACTATAACGGGGCCGGTTTATTATTTACGTTTGCAATACACACACTTGTGCGGTGGGTACCATACCTCTGGCCTTCAGGGAAATACAAACTACATCAACCTTAATTTTGGCATTCATTATTGCAAGTAGTAAGAACGTACTTCAAACCTCAATACTAAGCATTGTCGCCCACAATTTTGCCTACCTTAATTACCGCAGCCAGCCATACCAGGTGGTACCCAAAGTAAGGACAGAAGAGAAACGGTAGAGATACAAGATGGTTAAAGGGGAGAGTGATACCACTTTCAGTGGAGGAGGGCAGAGGTAGTCACTTCAAACAGTACTGACTAGCACAATACTTTGCCTGTCAACACACTCAACACAGAAGGGGAACCAGGAGTCGCGCCTCTACTCAACCACCTCTGTTCGATCCATAACATGTAGATCTTCCGGGGACAGAGAATTGGAGGCAGGGGGCATATACCCTACAAAATTTGGCCGTACAGAGGCATCCAAACGTCAGAGATCTCCTTGAACCCCCCTACCTGAGCCAGTTGTACCAACAATTCAGAGGTGTCAGGTTTTTGCTAAAACTGCCATTATAATAGTTNAACCCCCCTACCTGAGCCAGTTGTACCAACAATTCAGAGGTGTCAGGTTTTTGCTAAAACTGCCATTATAATAGTTTGGGTACGAGTTTGTAACGCTATACCATTTTTCCTAAATCACACCATGTGGTTGACAAGAAATTTTGNATAATAGTTTGGGTACGAGTTTGTAACGCTATACCATTTTTCCTAAATCACACCATGTGGTTGACAAGAAATTTTACATTAAATGAGCATCTAATATTTTGGATGACAACTATTCCGGTGGCACTTACTGTCAAAGTATTTAGTTATATTCACATCTTACTACAATGATATTGAATCATTCTTTCAGAAATATTTTTATCACAGTAAATACATATGTACGAAAAACCAATTATACACCAACAAATCAATTAGACACCAACATCATCTGATTCAGCTTATCCATCCTTGAGGTATACAATTTTCCACAACTGTTTTGGAAATATTCTTTTTCTGTAGAAAACCATCTAAATGATTCAAACATATTTTCTCAGGTGCCTTCATTCTGACAGTGGTAAATGGTAAATCACCAGCACAAATATTATTTGTTATTTATACCTGGTGAACGTCAGCAAAATTGTTTCTCATTTAAGCAATTAAGCTCAAGAGTTAGTGGCTACTTCCAGCATTAAATAGAAAGTAAAGTAATACAGGTGTGAAACTAAAAGGGGCCAGCATTCCTTCCACTTTAAGACAAAAAAACATCTTCCACCCCAAGGCAAAGAAAACTGAACATCTCAACTTCAGTCTGAGCATTCTACAACTTGAGATTGCAAATTACTTCTGTTGGGTATCATCTGTGTCAACTATTCACAGAGCATGAAATAGTACAATAAACCTACAAAAATAATGGCCGTGATAGACATTGACAAAATATATAATTATTTATTACTATTCTGATCATTAGGAGCACCACCATTTTAGATACCCCTTCAGAGATATAAAAAAAAGTAATTTTTAAACGAATCATGAAAGTATCAAGGACGGCAGTAAAGATTTGTAATAGAAAAATTTGTGATAATTGTACAATTGTCACTTGTTTTTACACCTTATATATACCATTGTAGAACTGTCTGCATCAATTCTTTCCATTGAAATACAGTAGAACCCTGTGTTAACATTCCCTGTTATAACATTTTCCTTCTCCCTTTTCTTGGTCCAAAAACAAGTTTTTTCAATACAAAATTACCCTCTTTTAAAGATTTTCCCTTATATAGTCTGACAATTCTTGGGTCCTTCGAGAAGTGTTAAAAACAGGCTTCTACTGTGCTATGAACAAAATTACGTCATTCTTGGCCTTATAAAAAGTGATCCCAAATATTAATACACCTTTATCTCAAGTGGGAATGTGGACTTATGGACTCACATTGTGTTCAGTGTCTTCTATGACCATAAGGATGGGGCTCTCCACCTTGCTCATCTTCCTGTACATGGAGTTGAGGCTGAAGCCATGCTGTGATGTGCTGAACACCAGCGTCCACAGATACCCTGCAATTAAAGTATTTCAAAACAAACTATGAAATTGTAATTTTCAGCATATTACCATAGTGCTGACGCACACTTAGCTCAATACAAAGTTACTAGCTTCCCATGCCACAGCTTTATTTTAGCTACTCTTACATAATTAAGGCATTAGAAAATAAACAGCCAAGACAGACCAGTATGAAATGTTGCCTCCCTTCTCTCTTTACAAACCCTAAAATCCCTTCACCTATTCACAACAAACTTGACACCCATTAAACATAACTTCAATGTTCCCCATAATTTCAAACCAGGATTTCAAAATTANCAACACTATACATATGTACACCTTTATACAGAAAGCACTGCCATCATTATGAAGCAATAAAAATGAAAAAAAAAAGGATACAGATTGAGTAAATACTGCACACAGCCTACACATGTCACAGTAAAAAGTTACATTTCCAAAAAAAAAAAAAAAATTAAAAACCTATCAAAAATAATTATGATGACCAGCACACGATCATTGAAAAACTGAGCATGTTAGCCCACAATGACACTATATAACATCAATCCTAGCTTTCATGTTATGAAAGTTCAAATGACAACATATGCAACTGTGATTCACACCAACTATAGCAGACCACGTGTGTTTATCGTCTCTCATCTTTTGTTAGATGAATGCCCAACACTCCAAAGTCTTGACAACAAAATCTTCTTGCGGGGCAAGTGGTTCATTACCGTACGTGCTGCAAGGCTGCGTCCGCCCCTGATACAGGTCCCCGTCCAACCACAAGCCAAACTTGCCACTGGAACACATGGACAGAATGTCAAAATGACCTTCAAGATACACATATGAATGCACATACACGTGTGTGTATAGTATGTCGTTTTTTAACTATTAAATACTATGTACCTACTTAAAATTCACTAGAATGAGTTTTGCATTTCATAAAAATGTTATAACTACTAGTACCTCATTTGCAAATAATGTATCTGAAAACCATCCATTTAAATGCCGATAGAAAGTGTGTGGACACATGTAACAAAAATTCTGCTCTAGTGCAGATGTATGAAACTCACTCTCCAGCCCCTATGGCGAGAGACTCGTTGTTTCCCTTCATGAAGTACATGTTCTTCCCTGTCCACGGGAACACCTGGAACTCCGGGGTGAATCTGAACAGGAGGGACTCTCCAGTGCCGTAGAAATGGTCACTGACTTTCAGAGCACACGACGTTAGTGCTCCAAACACCTGTTGAAAGAATAACAGTATACCTTATAAATTTATGTTTATGTTTTACACATGATTATGGCAATGACGGAACAATATGACTGTTCATTCTTCAGTTCTACTAATAACTAAAATTGAGAAATCAACATTTCCCTATTTTTAACCTACACATGTTTAATTCATTTAGAGAAAAATTTTTCCAGTTTTGAGAGGTACAGGGCACTATGTATACTTCACAAAACCAAGGTTTTTTCATTGTCTTACTGTATTTTTTGTGTTATTTCCAGGTTGCAAAACACTATATACTATACAGAATTATTTGAGTTTTAGCCAGTAGAAAATTGCACTAATCGAACACCCAAAACAATACCATCGCAACACAAAAATTGCAGATTTCGAGTTATACCCATTATTTGTGTCAGAGTGGTCTATTTTCCAGTGAAAATCTGCCGCATCTGCTCTATGTCTATTGTTATTTTAGATGTGTCACTATTGAATTCCTTTGTTTTTGTAAGTGCTGCAGAATAACACTGCCACATTGTGTGTTATGGTTCTATTGCACACAGTCTGTTTGTATAAAAATAATTTTGGGGACTTGCTTGACAAAGCACTTTCATTTGCCAACTCACCGGCGACTTTGCAAAGCGGGCGGTAGAAAAAACGTGGTGTGTAATTGGAGAAGACTTAACGATTACCGGCCCGAAGGAAATTACCAGTAAACAAAATCGCTGTACATGGAAATACAGTACTTTAAGAATTATACAGAGCCCGCGGGAAAATAAAACCATTTGTACATATTCGTAAATAAAACAAAAAAAACTATAATTTGTTTTTGGCTGTAGTTTGGAATCTGGATAACAGATAGCATGGAAGGGCGTGTTGTAACAGATGGCATGGTAGGGGTTGTTATGAACTGTGCCTGTACCTCAAAACCACATGGTTGGAAAGTCGGGATACGACGTGAAAACGGTTTTGAAGTTGCTTTACATTTGGATACAAATTGTTTTTATTGTGCATTTCATTTTGAACACCTATACATTCCTTCTTTAGCACAAAGTTTAGTTTGTAACACTAACAACTACTGTTTTGTGACAACGTAAAATAAAATGTATTAATTAATCTAGGAATTCTTTCTTATCGCGTATTTTCTGCTTGTCTGATGTGCGTCGGCAGTGCACTCAGAATAGCCAACGTAATATTAATTTTTGTTCGTCCGTGCATCAGCTGATACAGGATTTTGTAAATGGCACTTGGTTGGTTTCGTATACATCAAGTTGCCACTCGCTGACGGTCAGAATCTCGCCAACTTATATGAAACAGACCATAGTAAAGAGCATGGTTCCTATAGTCTGTTCGTGGTTAATTGAACACTTTTGAAATCTACCTTTGGAAAATGTCTCTACGCATACATCTTAATGGGCACACCGAGTGGCATGCACCCAGTAAAGTTGGTAACGACGGAGGGAAAGTATTTCCAATGTTTTAACATTAAAATCGTTAGGTAAACATTAGTGAACACCAAAATTATTTCTCTTAGTTTTGATTTTCTAATGCATGTTCATGCAAGAATTACCAAACTTGTAAAATATTTACTTTCCTAATGAAGTGTTTATGACTATGGCAATGTTAATTTTACATACGACAGAAGAATACAAATGCGGAAACAAGTGGATCCTAAGCAGGGCTTTCAAAAGTTCTCAGTTTACTGTGAACAGCCTAGATCCAGCTTTCTCCTCTAGCCTTTTCTAATAATGCATGCAACAATTTTGAATTATTTTCTCTCAAGAGGGTTTTTACAGTTCCTAGACTGGTTTTTCCCTATCTCTTCTTAGTTATAGTGTAACTATATGTACGCTCGGGGAGGTAGTATGGTCCCAATTGCGGCCATATCTGCCCAATCCCTTCCTGCTGTGACGCAAGAATGCCTTATCCTGTAGGCATTTGGGGCTCAGCTCTGAGATGCATTTAGCTCCCATCCCTAACTTGCATGCACACTATATGTGTAAAGGTAGATTAGAAAAAAAAAGCCCAACTCATCTCCAGCAACCTTCACCCCCAGATCTCTCTTCCTCTTGAAAAACCCTGGATGCCTTTGCCTAGAGAATCGTATTAGCAAAACTCAGACAGCCTACACTATCGAGTCTTCGACCACTATGCTTGCAGCGCCACTATAACGGGGCCGGTTTATTATTTACGTTTGCAATACACACACTTGTGCGGTGGGTACCATACCTCTGGCCTTCAGGGAAATACAAACTACANCTAGTCTACACCACGTCATGTGTTAGTCAATAACGGGGCCGGTTTATTATTTACGTTTGCAATACACACACTTGTGCGGTGGGTACCATACCTCTGGCCTTCAGGGAAATACAAACTACATCAACCTTAATTTTGGCATTCATTATTGCAAGTAGTAAGAACGTACTTCAAACCTCAATACTAAGCATTGTCGCCCACAATTTTGCCTACCTTAATTACCGCAGCCAGCCATACCAAGTGGTACCCGAAGTAAGGACAGAAGAGAAACAGTAGGGATACAAGATGGTTAAAGGGGAGAGATACCACTTTCAGTGGAGGAGGGCAGAGGTAGTCACTTCAAACAGTACTGACTAGCACGATACTTTGACTGTTAACACAGAAGGGGAACCAGGAGTCGCGCCTCTACTTAACCACCTCTGTTCGATCCATAACATGTAGATCTTCCGGGGACGGAGAGTTGGAGGCAGGAGGAATATACCCTACAAAATTTGGCCGTACAGAGGCATCCAAACGCCAGAGATCTCCTTAAACCCCCCTACCTGAGCCAGTTGTACCAACAATTCAGAGGTGTCAGGTTTTTGCTAAAACTGCCATTATAATAGTTTGGGTACGAGTTTGTAACGCTATACCATTTTTCCTAAATCACACCATGTGGTTGACAAGAAATTTTGCATTAAATTAGCATCTAATATTTTGGATGACAACTATTCCGGTGGCACTTACTGTCAAAGTATTTAGTTATATTCACATCTTACTACAATGATATTGAATCATTCTTTCAGAAATATTTTTATCACAGTAAATACATATGTACGAAAAACCAATTAGACACCAACATCATCTGATTCAGCTTATCCATCCTTGAGGTATACAATTTTCCACAACTGTTTTGGAAATATTCTTTTTCTGTAGAAAACCATCTAAATGATGCAAACATATTTTCTCAGCTGCCTTCATTTTGACAGTGGTAAATGGTAAATCACCAGCACAAATATTATTTGTTATTTATACCTAGAGGACATCAGCAAAATTGTTTCTCATTTAAGCACTTAAGCTCAAGAGTTAGTGGCTACTTCCAGCATTAAATAGAAAGTAAAGTAGTACAGATGTGTAACTAAAAGGGGCCAGCATCCCTTCCACATTAAGACAAAAACATCTCTCACCCCAAGGCAAAGAAAACTGAGCATCTCAACTTCAGTCTGAGCATTCTACAACTTGAGATTGCAAATTACTTCTGTTGGGTATCATCTGTGTCAACTATTCACAGAGCATGAAATAGTACAATAAACCTACAAAAATAATGGCCGTGATAGACATTGACAAAATATATAATTATTTATTACTATTCTGATCATTAGGAGCACCACCATTTTAGATACCCCTTCAGAGATATAAAAAAAAGTAATTTTTAAACGAATCATGAAAGTATCACGGACGGCAGTAAAGGTTTGTAATAGAAAAATTTGTGATAATTGTACAATTGTCACTTGTTTTTACACCTTATATATACCATTGTAGAACTGTCTGCATCAATTCTTTCCATTGAAATACAGTAGAACCCTGTGTTAACATCCCCTGTTATAACATTTTCCTTCTTAATAAGCTACCTTTTCTTGGTCCAAAAACAAGTTTTTTCAATACAAAATTACCCTCTTTTAAAGATTTTCCCTTATATAGTCTGACAATTCTTGGGTCCTTCGAGAAGTGTTAAAAACAGGCTTCTACTGTACTATGAACAAAATTACGTCATTCTTGGCCTTATAAAAAGTGATCCCAAATATTAATACACCTTTATCTCAAGTGGGAATGTGGACTTATGGACTCACATTGTGTTCAGTGTCTTCTATGACCATAAGGATGGGGCTCTCCACCTTGCTCATCTTCCTGTACATGGAGTTGAGGCTGAAGCCATGCTGTGATGTGCTGAACACCAGCGTCCACAGATACCCTGCAATTAAAGTATTTCAAAACAAACTATTAAATTGTAATTTTCAGCGTATTGCCATAGTGCTGACGCACACTTAGCTCAATATAAAGTTACTAGCTTCCCATGCCACAGCTTTATTTAAGCTACTCTTACATAATAAAGGCATTAGAGAATAAACAGCTAGAAAGACCAGTATAAAATGTTTCCTCCCTTCTCTCTTTACAAACCCTAAAATCCCTTCACATATTCACAACAAACTTGACACCCATTAAACATAACTTCAATGTTCCCCATAATTTCAAACCAGGATTTCAAAATTANTATTCACAACAAACTTGACACCCATTAAACATAACTTCAATGTTCCCCATAATTTCAAACCAGGATTTCAAAATTAACTTGCAAAAAACCAGCAAATTTTTTAAGTCATAAATTTTTCATGGTTGTCACCCCAACATGAAAATCTGGATCATTACGACTTCACAGCACTAGCAAACCTCACCAACTGTCTGGTAGAAATAGTTTTTCGTGCCTCTGGATATTTGTAGACTACACTCGCATAACAAAATCTGGTATGAAGAGTTGACAGTTACATCAAGAATTTCAAAACTTTACATGTTTGTTTTGGCAAAACTTTACATTTTAGCACCCCCAGTAATAAGGGATATGTCTTATAAGCAGACAGAAAAGGATACTTAAAAAGCACTAAAATGACTTCTTGCGATGTTGAAAATTAAATTTTTTTTAGCAAATGTACTCGAGTATTACTCATAATTGTAAACAGGCACTTTGTTGCCATCAGGTGATAACTAATTTTTACTCTTCCAGACAATTAAGCAACGCTTGATTGGAAAATCAATAATGGGCTGGTACAGGTTTTAGCATTGTTTAGCTTGACGTTATCAGTGAAATATGCTGAGAGTAATGGCAGGAATCATTTTCATGTCATGTCAATCATTTTGCTATCAAATCAACTGGAAGNGTGAAATATGCTGAGAGTAATGGCAGGAATCATTTTCATGTCATGTCAATCATTTTGCTATCAAATCAACTGGAAACTGTAGCTAGAGTGCAAAGCAAACAAGGGACTAATGGAAATTGGAATCTTGCTAGTGGCTACATTGGTTCATATCCCTACAACTCCAAGTTATAATAAAAAAAAACATGAACTAGTACCCATAAAGGGAGGTCATCTCTGACAATTTGCATTTCTGTAATCCTATTTTGGAACNGTGAAATATGCTGAGAGTAATGGCAGGAATCATTTTCATGTCATGTCAATCATTTTGCTATCAAATCAACTGGAAGCTGTAGCTAGAGTGCAAAGCAAACAAGGGACTAATGGAAATTGGAATCTTGCTAGTGGCTACATTGGTTCATATCCCTACAACTCCAAGTTATAATAAAAAAAACATGAACTAGTACCCATAAAGGGAGGTCATCTCTGACAATTTGCATTTCTGTAATCCTATTTTGGAACNAAAAAAAACATGAACTAGTACCCATAAAGGGAGGTCATCTCTGACAATTTGCATTTCTGTAATCCTATTTTGGAACAATTCTGAGACATCAAATGGAACAATAAGAACCTATTGTTACGTAATCTTAATTGTAGATATTTCCAAATCTGTGCACAAAAGAGCTTCATCTCTTATGAGCACACATTACCAACCAGCATACGAAAGCATTAATGCACACGGCACATAATAAAAAATATTAAAATCTTAGGAGAAGCCATAGCAATGTACCTCCTACACCTGCCTATATTCTGCAAAGACAAGCACCCTAAACTAAAATTGGAAATATTAGACCATGTTTAAATACAACACCACCACCACCACCAAAGGTAGATACTGGAGCATAAACCATTTACTGTTGTCAAATATGTTTTTAAAAATTCCTGTTTACGTTAAATTCAATAAACAAACTATGTTATCAAGTTAACTGTTACACTAAAAAATACTACAATTTACGAAGAGAATACAACTTATAAGACAATTATTCAGATGTATACTTGTAAAAGGCATCAAAAACCTTTGCCACCAATCACTGTATGGTTGTTCATCTTAAAACAGTCAGCTTCACACATCATCTAAACAACTGGTGCTTCTGTTCCTACAATTTATAAAAACTGACAGTAATAATAAGAAAAATCTGTTTGCTTTTAAAATACTTCGTTGTAGGTAATTTAAACTAAAAAAACAAATAATGGACAGGAATTTTTTTGTTACATGACTACATAAGATAGAGAAACACACTTGCCTTCAGCCCTTGCTGGCAGGTGGCGGCTCAGTTTCTTTCGATGTTCTTCAGTGAAAATTTCTGTAACTCCTACCAGCTCTGGGATTTCAAAACTGCTAATACTGGAGACATCTAGGGCTCGTCGAAGCTCCTCTTTCATGGACAATACCTGAAGTCACAATTATTAATGTCACACCTGCTCTCCAAATATATTCAAAATACATCTTACAAAATTTTACACAAATTGTACCCATGTTAAAGTCAATCATTTATATATATATTTCTATTAAAAGTCGTATAGGACTATCAAACTTCACAAAGTAAACTGTAAAATAACAGCAAATATTCTGCAACAAGAATTCAACATTTTTATCGAAATTATAAAAAGTTTCCAACTTTTTTGGCTGGATATGACAGTGCAAGTACTTACCTTCCAGCTCATAACTGTAGAAACATTTAAACATTATATTTGTAAAAATAAATGCAACTTTTTCCAAAGAGGACACCCTAGCTGTTTGCAGCAAGCACAAAATATGGACTAAATTTCTTAATTCAGAAAATTGTGGAGCCAGTTTCACCATGCATGTTTAACTTACAATGACTTTAAGCACAATTTAAGACTATTTGGTTGCTGTGTCCTACCACTACCTCACTATCCTTAGTCCTAGTTCTATTTCAATCACTATTTTCTGTTCATATTTACTAAAATGCATTAAATTTCTTCCTCTCTTAGATCTTGTGTGTTATGTTGCCTGAATTCCAAAGAAAAGTAGAGTTCATAGAATAGTTGGTGAACCCCTGCTGCTGCCTTTCAAGATGCAAGATGCCTTACTTTCTTCAGATGTTGGGTGCTTAACTTAGTTTTACCACACTCAGTTACCTGCTAGATGTACATGGTGGAATGCACCATTGAAACATTAGCAAATTAAAAGTTGAAATACATCCCTAAAATTAAAAAATTAAATTTTATGTTTCAACATTTAGTGCTTTTAAGGTTGTTTTTTAAGTATTTACAACTCACAAGAGCATTAGTGAACTCTACCGTAGGACCTACTTTACGGCACAAACACCTAGCATACAAAAATGTTAGCACTACAATCATACTCATTGTAAAGACGATAGATCAGTGGCACAAATAATTTTAATGCTACCCTACAGTGCTCGAGGTCTCAAGAGTTCCAAACCATAGAAAACCTTGGATGTTTAATGTGCATACCTCCACCGAGTAGCCTATTCTCATAAAAAATAAACAATAAAACTGATGAAACAATGCTGCACAAGTNGTGGAATGTGCATACCTCCACCGAGTAGCCTATTCTCATAAAAAATAAACAATAAAACTGATGAAACAATGCTGCACAAGTGATGAATGAACAAAAATTACCTTTCTGCATGCTCAATTTGCGACTGCATTTTATGACCTACAAGTAAGAATAAATCCACCATAATACATCACCATGTGCAGCCAATTATCTGCATATAAATTTGGTGTGTGTGGAACTAGCCTACCGAATGATGGAGTCAGGCATGCAAGTGAATGAACTTTGACATTTCAAATTTACACTTTCTCTTTCCCCGACATCAGCAGCAGAGTGTGGGTAACATCAGACCTTGTTGCCATCATATGTTGGAAGTCTAAACACTTCAACCTTGCAAAAAGGGACACCTAATCGCTGCATTATGCATGACCAACTTCCACTGAAGTATAGACATTAAAGTGGATCTGACATACCTTAAACCTGATATTGGTAGAGTAATAAAACCCTGCTATTAGATTTGTGGCCACTCAATTCTCAATTCTGGTCAGTACTTTCTATTTAATGATGTAGCCATTAATAATAATTTAATATGGATAATATCCTAATAGCTAATATTTCCAGGTTATTTCAAACTCTTTCAATAGATTGCTTTTTAATATTTTAAGGTTTTGCTTTTTACCTTTTTTTTGTACGGCAAAGTTGGAGGTAGCTTCCAAGTTAGCTAGCTTTATTTTCTGTAAAAGTTGCAAACAGGAGTATGTATACATCCTATTTTTGAAACCTGCTATGTTATTTTGNTTGCAAACAGGAGTATGTATACATCCTATTTTTGAAACCTGCTATGTTATTTTGAATGGAACGCTTTAGATTTTGAAAAATACTTGTCCTTCCTGTGTTAGTTATGTAATAAATGTAATAGTTCTGTACAACAAATGTATTCAAATAAATGCAGAAGTTTTGCGATAATACGTATGTAATGCAGACAAATATATTTCATGAATAATAACAAAGGTTATTTCTGTAAACTGTAGTCTTTATGGAAGCTGTAATGCTTAAACAGCAAAAATACAAAACAATAATTACAAAAATATGACTACTCATCACTACTGAATCATCCACACAAATTGCATATTGTTACTATTTGTTTTCTTTGCTGGCAACAAGCTGCCATTAGCATTTTAAATACATAATGTTACATTCTGCTGAAAATATATTTTCATTACTGAGCAACTAACCTACCCCAGCAGGAAATTTAACCACTGGCATGCAAACACCTCATCTTGCTCTGTTAAAGGTCATAAACTCCCCCCCCCCCNAAAATATTGGTTTTCACTTAAATTATGATTATATTTGTGGCATAGGAGGAGGGCACTGTTAAGTTTAAACTTGCAGTGGAAAAAATTACAACCCCCCTCCCCAATCCAACCGCTACTGCTGGCGAGAGATTTGCTGCGTCCTTAAGTCAGGGCGTGTATCGACATTTGAAGAGGACCATGGAAGAAAAGGATGGTAGCGAGTCTAGAGATCCAACTCCAAAAGGGATAAGTGCACGAGCACGTTACTTTGATTAAAAACACAGTTTATTTATTAGCTACTTCCAGGGTGAAAAGAGCGGAATTGCTGAAACTCGATTTGGCGACATTGAAAGAGACAAAAGAGTGTTCCTGATCATGCATCTCAAGAGCGTAGCAGACGTCAGTATGTAACACCCAAGCTCTCGTATTTTGGGAAGTGTGACCCGCATACATCCGTCCTTCGCCGTGTCTCCCGTCGCCCTTGTGCCTTATGAGGCAGTAGGTACGCGTGATCGGGTTACGGGCCGTACTGCCGGAACGCGATCAGGACGACCTTCTACTGCAAGGGATCGCGGTTCGACGGCCTTCGCATGCTGATCAAATACTCTTCCAGCGACGCCGAAACCTCCGACCCATATACGACACGCACGCCAAAGTGGCCGCTGTGGATGGTGAAGATCAAGAAGCAGAAGCGGTATGCAAATTCTTTTCGTGTTCGGCGGAGCTGTAACTGCAAGATGCTAAACGCTGATTAAACTGAAGGCTCAACGTAATCGCAAGGAGAGCGGAGATCTTTAGAATTCATTAGAACCATTGAAGAGGCGGCGAAAAGGGAAACTACTGCCTTCTCAAAATCCACGACACCATCGCCAGTTTTTATGGAGTGTCCTAGCAGCGACTCGCAATGTGCGCAGCATTACTTACCATTTTTTACTAAATAAGAATATTACTATTTTTTAAACTTAAAATTCATTGTTTATAACTTCTGACTAATTAATACGCCAACCAGTGGCACAGCCTGCAGATAAAAAAAAAATTGTTAACACGTTCAGACCTCAAGCACACTGTCTGAATCTAAACACTGTCAGCCCGAAAGATTGAAAACCAGATTCAGTAGCTATGCATTTTAGTAAATTGGTTACTTTATCAACGCTAATTTTCAAACCATGTGTATAAAGAGAACAGACCGTGACGGTCCTTCAAATATTGCCGTGGGTGGTGGTGGTGGTGGCTCCGAAATGTTCCGCTTGCCTGACGCCTTGGCGCAGTTGTCCGACAAGGATTACTTTAGCAGTGTTCTAATAGACCGTTTAATATATTGATATATATTTTAGTATTTAGTAGCGTTCAATTCGGACGCTGTCTATAGTTACTTATTCAAAGATTTTGCGATTTGGTAAGTTTCGTTATGCACTAAAAACTGAACACCAAAATACCAAGTAAGTCGTCATTTAAGTCGACTAATCCTGGTCACGTGAACTTTTGGTTAACTAAAAGTGCCAATTCGAAAACAAACTTAGTTTTAAATACATCCTCTCTTTCCAAATGATCGTACATTTGTTTACAATATTCTCGGCTACCTTCCGAAGAACTGCACATTATTTTGTGATACTACAACAGAATAGTTTCTACAGCAGTCGCAAACTATACTTAACACTACTCACATTTTCCTAACAGTGAAATTTTTATGAATATCGCCAGGCATAAAGTTACAATTCCCACGCATACTAGTAATAACGAGACAAGCTTACAAACCCGAGTAAACAAGATAAAGTTAATTTTATAAGACAAAACTAGCACTGCAACAACAAAACAACGTCGACCTAATAAAGAATTAACTGCTGTGCAAGTAACAGTCCGACGTTCCGTGAAGACAAAGGTCACGACATCAAAACTGGAGACCTTTACAGCTTATCAGCAATAAAAGCTATCAAGATACTCGTGTGTTTAAGTAAGAGTTCAAAGATAATTGTACAAAATATATACCTCCGAATTCGTGCCGTGCTGTACATTTGCTAGCTCTGTCGTTTTCACATTTTCGTTAAAAAAAAAAATCCGTTACGTAACGCTACGTACAAAAAAGGTACCATTTCAAGTACCCAAAAGTACGCTAGGTACGTCAAAAAACTCCCACGTCTACAATAATACAGTCTAGAACCCGCAAAAAATGCAATACATTCACAGGCCAATTAATAACTTCACGATCGAAGGCGCACACACTCTTGAAGAGAGGCGAGCGAGCCAACTGCTGCAATACATCTACGTAATAATAATAATAATATTTAGTTAGAATGACTGCTGAACTTGGGACTGATGTTTCCATTTGTGGGTATACTAATGGTTTGTGCCTTTGCTCGAATTCTTGGAATGTTACTCTCCCGTCAACGGCCGCCAACTGAGGTGGCGGACTCTGTAAAGACACGGTGATGTAACGGCGATCAGACTCAAGGGAGGGTCTGGAAAGGACGGATGAGCGACCTTCCCCAGAGCACAATGTGGCGAACGTGACTACAGGTAGTGTGGCCGGTTTCGATCCGCGTGGCAAATCCGACCACGCCCTCTCCGCGCGGTGAAACTGACCCTCGCCCCTCCCCCCAACCATCCTTCCCCTCCCAACAACACAAGCATACCAGACTTTCTCTCAACTCTCTTTTTAGCGAAGCGATGCTACTCCGACCTCTCTCGCCTTCTCCGTGCAGGAGGAACGCGCGATATTAAAACAAATTTATGGAAAGTGCAAACAAGGAAATTACTTTTGAAAACTAAAAACGAGACTCCTACCTGCCTCGTGAACCGCAAGGTCAGTTTTATTAAAAAGAGAAAATATTCAAGCAGACTTCTAGTGTGTTTTCCATAGCAAATATTTTGAAATCTTTCCACGGAGTCAAAAATTCAACCTGCAAACTGCTGTCAGTGAAAACGTACGAATGGAATATTAACGAAATCCGGTGAACACAAAGAACGCTAAGAAATGCACTGTAAAAAATATTTCTGGTGAACTTTATAAACTGTATTGGAAGTTTTTAACCTATACACAATGTATGTAAATATTACCACATATCAAACTGCAACTGCAAGAACGATTAGTGATATCACTACTATACAAAGTTGCGAACTTCCCAGCGCATTTGACTGTTTCCTGAGCAAATGTAGGAACGCTACCGTAGATGCATGGGAAATAACTTAACCATTCGAGCTTTCCTTACATATACACTGAGGTGGTAAATTGGCAAATTTCTTAAGAGTGAGACCACAGCTTCTACAGGCTATATCGATGTGAAACTTGCAGATGCGATACACCTATCGCTTTCACTAACACTGCCTTGCTTTAGTGATTCAAATGTAAAATTTATAAGCGAACGGGCCTCTCAACCCGACACATGCAAACCCATACCAGATTAATTTTTAGCAGCCATAAAGTTAACTTCCACACGCAAACCACGCGCTTATCGTCCTTATGGTGTCTATACACAAGAAAAGCAGGAGAGAGAGAGAGAGAGAGAGCGAGAGAAAACAGTATTCATGACAGTTTGTGCTTCTGAAATTTGTAGCGTTAACTTCACTCCCGGATATAAAATTTACAGATTAGTAGAGCACCTGCATATTTTCATTAGATACCAAGTATTTAAGTCATGGTCTATATATAAAACTAGCCTGTTGAAATACTAGCTATTATCATACAACCGCTCACATTTGGAACTTGGAAAAAGAACTTCGATTTAAGACACTCCCTTATTTCCCCTACGTACGAGGTGTGTTCAAAAAATAACGTGACTTCGCAAATTTCGAGGGCTACGTACATTCGATTATCGATTGGTTTTTATTGTTATGTTGGTACGCATGTCCCCAGCATATGTTGACATTATCAGCCATTTTGCATTGTTAGTTTGTTTGTGACAGATATAAAGGTTAGGCGTGTTTTGGTGTGCTTGGCGATTTTTTGCTATCGCAAACAATGGATCAAAGAATCTGCATTAACAACACCGTAATCATGCCTCAGCCACCGTATTCACCGGACGTGGCCCCCTGCGACTTGTTCCTGTTCCCAAAACTGAAGAGACCCATGAATGGACGGAGGTTTGCCACGATTGAGGTGATAAAGACCTGGGAGACTTCAATGTCATACCAAAATGCGCATATCACAAGTGCTTCGAGGATTGGCAAAAAGCGCTGGCACAAGTGAATTATATCTTAGGGGGATTACTTTGAAGGGGAAAAAATAGATATTGATGAATACATAAATATTTATCAAGACAAAGTCACAAAATAACAAGTCGCCTTATTTTTGAACACACCTCGTATATAATAAGATAAGGCGAGACAGATAGGTAAACATGACAGTGGTAGTGGCGTAGTTATGGGGCGGGGTATGGATGACACGTCACCGCCTTTAAGTCGAATATTTACTTTGGATAGCTAAAAACAAACTTCGGTCTTTAAGTTGACTTAACCTGCGTAACGCAATATTTAATCAAAACGTCAGAGATATTTGAAACGCTTGAGGGGAGGGAGATGGGAGAGGGGGAGGGAGAGGTGGAAGAGGGGGAGAGAGAGAGAGAGAGAATGCATTACATTACATTTGAACTAAATTTAACTTGTTAAATTTAGTTTTTGACATTTTTCACATCTGTTGCTCGTGACATTTCTTCTATTATCTTTCACGTCATATATTTTAATCAATGTTTTAAGGTATAAAGCCAGAGCTCGTTGCTAGCGTGTCAGTAAACAATAGCATCGTTTCCTATTTCAGTCTCCAATGTGTACTTTTTTTTTCTAAGTGAGAAATCGCTGAAACGGGAGTTTTCAAAATCTTT
The DNA here is from genome assembly GCA_002778355.1 of Clitarchus hookeri. NCBI lineage: Eukaryota > Metazoa > Arthropoda > Insecta > Phasmatodea > Phasmatidae > Clitarchus > Clitarchus hookeri. Next base: position 425,489 of record NQII01001041.1, read on the forward strand.
TCAAGTGCGGAAACACCTGTGCAGGATATTATTGAAAGAGACCGAAAGGCGTGCAAGCACACTTTTAGTCTTTATCATAACACCATAAAGATAGGGTGGGGGCTAAGAAACTGGAGAGGCGAGTAGCAACGCCAGTCCAGTACCTTGCGCACACTTGCGTGCCCGGGTCGCGTGCGCATGCAGTCATACCGCGTATTTAGCCCTCGGACGCGACAGGCGGTACCCTTGACACTTGACGCGCGTGCCAACGGGTAAGTAAGTGACTACGCAGCTCAACTCAACGTCCCGTTGTTGTCCGGGAGGACATTAGTATAAATTCGCGTTTTAATCCACTTAGCCGTTTGGCCCTCCGGATTTCCTCCTGTACTGTCTATTTATTCTTGTTTATTGTTTTATAAATATTTGTCTATTTCTATTTTCATTTATTTCGTTTATTGTATTCACAACTGCCAAGTGAACGTTTAATGCAAGCCCTTCAATATAGTTTTAATTTTAAAATTATTTAAAATTGTTTAAAATTATTGATAACCATCAATGGGTTATTAAACTATATAGTGCTGTTATTTATATTTACTTTTGCTCTGGCTTGGGAATCTCCAACAGGGGGGGTGGTGACTGTTAGCCTGGTATTCCAGTTACCACGGGGAGCCACGGGGAGGCCGTCACCCGAAGACCTTACCCCCCCTGTTCGTCAATTAAAAATTTTAAAATAACAAAATATTATATTAAAATATTAAATTCACAGTCGGCACACAGTGCCGCATGAGTCTAAAATAACATGACATTACATAACTTAAAATATAAAACACTTTAAAATATTAATTATAAAACTGTCCTGCTAGTATTAAAACCCATATCGTATTATATGTCTAGGCTTTTCACNCTTCTTATGCAAAATAATATTACAGCGAGTGCGCACGAATGCGATTTCACTGTCATTTTGGTGCAATTTTCTAGACTATTAAAGCTTTGTTTGCGTGAAGCGGAGGAATATCCTAGAAGTAGAGCTTATGCAGGACTTCATAAAATGTTAGAAATAAACGTGATTGGACTACACAAATTGTGACAGGTGAAAGTGTTAAGTATGCCAGTAAAGGCACGACTGTTGCACTGCACACACAACTGTCTTCTTTCACACTTGTGAGGTCTTCCACCATATGCCTCGCCTGTATTTCAAGCGTGAGTAAACAAGCAAGGTTTCATAAAGGCGAATTAAGAAAAATATTTGCCGTGTTAGTTTAGGCGTAAGTCTTCAAATTTAATAATTAATTTGAAGTTATCTGAATCGAAAGTGCTGCCCCACAATAAAATGCCAATACGATGGCGCCGACAATCTGAGAAACTTCCAGAAGTTCCTAGGGCCGCGGCTGTCTTGCTTCTTTCCTTCTTCCGTATAAGGCTTATTTTCCTTTGTTTTTGTCTGCGCCTATCTTTGTCAAACTGTTAAAATTTGTGCACGTATCTAAACAGTTTTGTTTTCCTGCGTCACTGTAAATGTTTCAAGATTAATTCAACATTTTTAAAGCCTTCCTTATTATATCTGTGTCCCGGGCATCCTTAGGAAGAATAAAATAATACGACTGGTTTGTAACTATAGATTGTTTGCGGTAAGATGAGCACTTTTGAAAGTCCTGCTTAAGATCTACTTGTAAGCACATTGTGTATCCTTCCGCTATATGTAAAATTAACATTGCCGTGGACCTTATCACTATTTATGCGTTGAAGAGAAACTGAAATTATAAAAGAAAATATTTTACAAATTTTATAATCCATACTCTTATATGCATTAAAAAATTACAAAGAAATATTGATCATTATAGTGTTGACAAATCTTTACCGGAAACTTTTAATTCAACGTTGAGACATGCCACTACGCGTGCCCGTTAAGAATACACGCAGGTAGGGTCAGTGACATTTTTCATGGGTTGACAAAAGTGCTCACTTTACCCTGAACATTCTTTAATAACAAGTATGCGTCAATAAAATAACACTGTGCTATTGTTTAAAACACTATTTCCAACTACATTGCCATGGCAGCAAATGGACACCTCCGTTGCAGGTGCCGCGGTTTGCGAACATAGCATGCGAACCTTGTGATAAAAAATACTTGGCAAACTAATACTAAACATTATATGCACCGCAGAAAAAATTTAAATGCCCATATTTCGCATTAACACACAAGTTACTATTTCAACAAACTCGTATCATACATAAGGGGTAGGATAGTACGTTTCCCTACCAATTGATACAAAGGTTTCTTCCGCTTAATCGTAATCTAAAAAAAAAAATTCCNGATACAAAGGTTTCTTCCGCTTAATCGTAATCTAAAAAAAAAAATTCCGTACTTCAGGAACAACGAAAATACTGTTTTTGAAAGTTGTGTTGTAGCGAGCGAAGAAATGTTTATTAAGTCTTCCCTCGGCTAGAGCCTCAAATACCCAGCACTTTAAGATTCGCAATCCCGAAGGTGCAAGCGCGAGTCTGCTTTACGCAGTTCAACCAACGTTATCCTCGCACATTCCCAACAAGCCTTTTTCCCTCACCCTCAGTGTTCGCTACCAACAGCTTTAGAGAGTATGCTTGTCCTGCACTGGCTACATCAGTGCAAAGCGCGTGCTACACTAGCGGCAGCTGGACGTATGTTCTCCGGCACTGTGACGACGAAAGTNGGCTACATCAGTGCAAAGCGCGTGCTACACTAGCGGCAGCTGGACGTATGTTCTCCGGCACTGTGACGACGAAAGTTATCGCGTCTCGTGTGAAATTCCCAACACTGGCAACCTTGAACGCGACCGGGACTTCCCGACTCCGACAGATACACACGACGCCGGGTCAGCTGTGCCGCACGACTCTGCGCGTGCTATTTCCCAAACAGTGGGAGGTTTTTTTTTCTACAGACATAGCAACAGAAGATCAGTTAAGAAAATAAAATAAAGCGTAGAAAACTACAGAGATATTTCTAACTGCAACAATCGTAATGTAAGGATGCCCAACTTACTGTGGATGAGCTACACGAGTTTCCAAAGAGTGGCCAGTCAAACGCTGTTCCATCCGATCTCAGCTAACGCATTCTTCAGGCTGGCCAATATCAACAGGTCTTTCTCCCCTAATATGGCAACCGGCTTCATTTAACGTATGCGTTGTAGAATATGAACTACTGCTACACCTACAGTCACGCAGGAACAATAAACATGCAAGACAACACCACTATACTCCGTTTCATTTACACGTGTGGAGCAACTCACGAAAAAGTTCGTGGCGGGTATGCTATAAAATTCTGACAAGTCACGATGCTATTCTGTAGACAGCTATCAGCCTTTGTGACAAAATCACTGTTGAGAAACATGTTCAAAGCTAAATCCGTGTGAACATGCGCATTTCAGCTAGCCACTTCAATTCCAAGAGTACTGTTAAAAATTTCCGTGTATTTACTGAAATTCTTACGGAATTCTAAAGTAAATATACGGTAACGCAATCCGTAATGAAGAAAAATGGAGCCGAGCTCCATAAATAAAAAATCCTATAGTTTCGGGGACGAACAATGCCGAGCCAACACGAAGTTTTCTTCGCCACTATAATCATAAAAAAATATCGTGTCTGCGGCAGTTAGGTTATACACGCTACTAAACCTTATTCTTTCGAACATTTAAAAGTAGCATCAGGCGTCATTTAACATTTAGCAACACTTAAAATATACCAACTTTAATAGAAATTGGTATTTCTGGTAGTCACATAAGCACCTTTTTCAAAGTTATGCCGAAAACATCACGCGATACTCTTAGTTGTAGTCGAGTTTTAAGTGGTATGGACTTCTAAATTTTTGACTATGGCTCAAATCTTGCTCAAGTATAAAGTATTCTAACTTTTTAAGCATCTTTTTTACACACACTAAAACATCCACATAACGATAAATAAATATTGTCATTATTATTTTCTTTTTAAACTGGAAGTACAGAAAACTAAATTGGAAAGGACCGGAGAGGTTCCATGAATCCACGAAACGTTTTAAAAAATTTATTGAAAGTCCGTTTTTGAAAATCAATGTGTCCGTAATTTTAGTGTGTTTATGGACACTTCTGGATAAACTTTTACCAGCACTTTCCGTTAAATTAAGGAAATTGTTTAAACAGTGTGGCAATGGCAAGTNACACTTCTGGATAAACTTTTACCAGCACTTTCCGTTAAATTAAGGAAATTGTTTAAACAGTGTGGCAATGGCAAGCTTTCCTATTTATGTACTATTAATATTTTACAATTTTTTACGTTTACGCAGATTTATAAATATATGCTAGACAGATGTTTGATCGCGTTAGTACTATTATTAGAAATTNATTTTTTACGTTTACGCAGATTTATAAATATATGCTAGACAGATGTTTGATCGCGTTAGTACTATTATTAGAAATTAATTAATTTCACAAAAAATCAGGACATCATGGGTGCGACTGGGCCACCGTTTCCGACACACGCAGATGAGAGCCCGGTCCGTCTATTTTAATCTCCAACATCACAAGTAGCACTGAAACTGCCTTCGGCCATGAGGTTCCAGGTTTAAACCTCTGCTTGTAAATTGATATTTTTTATTAAAGTTAGACTTTAAGCNTGCCTTCGGCCATGAGGTTCCAGGTTTAAACCTCTGCTTGTAAATTGATATTTTTTATTAAAGTTAGACTTTAAGATATTTTAAGCTTAACTTCACGGCTAATAAGAACATCAAAATGTAATAATAAAATCAAACTTCCCAAAAATTTTAATGTATTTCCTAAAATATTGTAATTTCTTAAAANATCAAAATGTAATAATAAAATCAAACTTCCCAAAAATTTTAATGTATTTCCTAAAATATTGTAATTTCTTAAAATTGTGCATAATTAATATAAACGTAATGACCTTCAATAAGTAATTCGGGCAAGGGTTGTGCTCGCCAAGCGTACAAATTGGTTTATTGCATCAATTTAAAACTAAAAGCACGATTTTTTTTCTGCAAGCAGAATCCTCGAATCCTCTATAAATTGTTCACCCCTTATTTCGTTTCTACTGCCTACTACCGTTATATTCTAAGGAATTATTCCAAAGTGTACATTGAATTTTCTATAGCTTCGACTGCCCTCGCCTCGAGTGTCCAAGTTTCCGCTGCACAGAGCAAATTACTTTGAAGAGTTGTGGACAAAGAGGGGGGTAAGCCATAACGTGCCCGCTGCTGACAGGACGTCACTAACTGGCTTTAATGAACTACCGCCGCCGGAGCTGGTCGCGGGATGAAGTCAGCGACGGTGACGAGGCCATTCGGGCGAGCTGCACGGACAACCAGCATCCGGCACTGGATCCCACGATAAACGTCCTGACGAAGGAACATAGGGTAGAGTGCGCATTAACTGAAGGAAAAAAAAATTACTTCGGGCATACGTTAAAAACATACAGGAGAACACGCGAAGACTAGCTGTTGTCAATAGATGTTTAAAAATAAATAATTTATCGAGGAATTCAGTCGAACAAAATAAACAAGAAGTTACTGGTATAACTAATAAGCCTACTTTACTCAACATGGGTGCAGTTAATTTTTAATCTAGTTTTTTAAAAGCTAAGTTGGTAGGTAGGACTTTACTTCTCTTTAAAAGCAATGGCATTAGAAATGAAACCAGNCTAGTTTTTTAAAAGCTAAGTTGGTAGGTAGGACTTTACTTCTCTTTAAAAGCAATGGCATTAGAAATGAAACCAGAAACGTATTCAACATTAGTGAGAATTACAAATACACACATGTCTTACCGGGGACTTGAACCCAGAAAACTTCTTACAATAAGCTAGCGTGCAATGCACTGCATTACGGAGGTCAGATTCGGACCATCAACTATAGGGTTTAACTAACCTAAAATATTTAGAGGGTCGCCATTTTGNGCATTACGGAGGTCAGATTCGGACCATCAACTATAGGGTTTAACTAACCTAAAATATTTAGAGGGTCGCCATTTTGAAAATAACGTCACTCGAGATTGATAAATACTAATTTTTTGGTCCATGTCAAATTTACATTCCTTCAATGTGGCAGAATGATCGGAACGGACAAAGAAATGACGATTCAATCACTTTTAAAAGTGCTCAAATTATCGTGAACAACGATGGTGGTGGTAATGTAAACTGGGAGATGGAAATATCCCCAAAACAGGCTGTCACCAAAATCACGGTGATACATAATAAGATCAGAAATGGTTATTATAACCACCCACAGCTATTTCCAGCCTTCGGCCGGGTCAGATTANGGTGATACATAATAAGATCAGAAATGGTTATTATAACCACCCACAGCTATTTCCAGCCTTCGGCCGGGTCAGATTAGCGAAATGTCGCCATTTTCTCCTATCTATCCATCACTATTCCTCCTTGATCTTAGGGGCCACGGTGGCTGAGCGGTTAGCCTGCTTGCCTCCCACCAAGGCGAACCGGGTTCAATCCCCGGCAGGGTAACTCCCGGATTTTAGCATGAGAGTATCGTGCCGGACGATGCCGCAGGTCGGCGGGTTTTTTCGGGGATCTCCCATTTTCCCCTCTCACAGTCATCGGCTCCCAAGGCCACGCTGTTAAGAGCCGCCCAAATCTCGTCACTCACTCCTTGATCTTAATCAAATTCTCTCCCCTCTCCTGTACTCCTGAAATGATCTGCTCCTGCCGTCTCCTTGGTCTTCCCTGGGGCACAAAAGGGATTAGTTAAGTGGAATATGGGAGATGCAAAGTAACGCTAGAAGCATCAGCGCAACGTATAGCAGGCGACACGAAGGCCGGAATACTTGCGTGTTTACGTATTTTCTCTGTGGCGTTTTCCCCACGTGTAGGCGAAAGAAAATGTTGGGAAATTTTTATTTTCAGTGATGGTTGATTGTTATTCTGCACACAGCTATAGGTATAGACTACATAATCAAAGGGTGCAACTGTCTAATAAGAAACACACAACCTATATTGTCACTTTACGGTAAAATAGTCTTAAAGAGTCCATATTGCGTGTGACCGTGGCACTCTTAAGAAGTCACTAAGTGATTGTGTCAAAAATAATTATCACAGTAACATAATTTTTTAAATAAAATAATTTGTTACTACGCTATACAGAATTGATTACAATGTGCACGAAGCAAAGTTGAGTTTTTATAACATACCGAAAAACTATAAGCGTGGTAGTACTGCTTTCCCGAAAGTAAACACCAAAAATCGGCTGAATTAATGCCAAAACATAACTTTACAATACTTATTTTTTTATATTTCTAGAACTGTTTTTTATACTTTAACTTTGGGTTCCTGTTCCTCAAAGAATTAAACTTAACTGAAATGCAGATAACAGTTATACACTAGTTTTTAAAAATGTATTATTGGAACATATTAGAGAAACGACAAATTTTATAGTTCAAACAATAATACTCATAATTGTTACGAATGCGCATAACTAAGTTCCAGCCAGTACATTAAGGTATGTGCATATTTTGATTCTACGATAATTCTTTCTAAACTAATTTTTATGAATGCTACGAAAGATAATTGACACATGAAAACAGTTTTAAAAAGCCACGAGCCCTTTGTAAATATTTTAAAAATATATGACAATGGCGTGACGTCTAGGATAAAATGATGTTTTATATCAAAAGTTGTAATAGCTCTAGGCCTTTGTAAAGGGACGAACCTTAGACTTAACCTGCTTTTTATTATTCATACTGTAGGTTGTTACCGCGGCGACATTTAGTTACTACAGTACGTACCGATGGAATACATGGATTTTTGAATGTATAATATTGAAACAATTCTGTTTATATTTTGGTAAAGTTTGCCTTCTTGGTCGTGCGCGAGTACATAAGTTCCGTAGAAGTTAAGTTACGAGGTTCATAACAAATATTTCANAGTTCCGTAGAAGTTAAGTTACGAGGTTCATAACAAATATTTCACCGATTTCTACTTCCTGGTACCATTATTTCCTGAGATTTATGGATTTGTTGAAATTAAGTACTATTTAAATGAGAATTTTACTTTGGAAAACTGATCAATACCGTCTCGAGTTCTTGGGGCGAAAACCCCCGGAGGCCAGGCTAGGTGCAAGCGGGACACACAAGGCTGGCCCCGGTCTACACCAACAAGCTTGAATAAGCAAGTTTGAAGAAGGGCCCGACCAGCTGGGTCCCAGCGAGTTAGCTCGTTAGGAGTCTAGGACTGGTGGGTGACACGGAAGGCCAATAGCACCGCCCACAGTTTCAGTGAGACACACCACAATCGCAAGCAAGAGAGACGTTTGGCAGTTCATAGGTCAGTTAGGTGTAGGCTGCTACATGTGTAATCAAGATAATATACTTGTGACATTCAACCATCAGAAACATCAATAGCACAGGGCGTAATGAAGAAGATTACTGCTCGTTACATGCGCGTTGTACAGCGGGGGGCAACGCCAGGACTAAACCACGCCCCTCGTGTTTACAGAGACCGAGCACGTGACAAGCACAACTTGTTGATAAAGTTTACGGCGTAGTTATATCTGCGGAAAAAAAAAAAAGAAGGTCGCCTGCCCGTTTCAGTGCTCGTTACTCGAAATAAGAGGCGCCTTGCTTCCGTCGGCGATAAAGAGCGGCCGGCCGCCTGTGACGTGGTGATGTAAACAGATCCTGGCCGGCGGTCAGCTGTGTTCCGAGAAATCAGCGTGCAAGGCTGGCGCCCAGCAGGCGTGTCGTGACGCCACGGCCCGCCGAGGACGAGGGGGCTCGCCCCAGACTACTCCCACACNACCGATTTCTACTTCCTGGTACCATTATTTCCTGAGATTTATGGATTTGTTGAAATTAAGTACTATTTAAATGAGTATTTTACTTTGGGAAACTGATCAATACCGTCTCGAGTTCTTGGGGCGAAACCCCCCTGAGGCCTGGCTAGGTGCAAGCGGGACACACAAGGCTGGCCCCGGTCTACACCAACAAGCTTGAATAAGCAAGTTTGAAGAAGGGCCCGACCAGCTGGGTCCCAGCAAGTTAGCTCGTTAGGAGTCTAGGACTGGTGGGTGACACGGAAGGCCAATAGCACCGCCCACAGTTTTAGTGAGACACACCACCATCGCAAATAAGAGAGACGTTTGGCAGTTCATAGGTCAGTTAGGTGCAGGCTCCCTACACGTGTAATCAAGATAATATACTTGTGACATTCAACCATCAGAAACATCAATAGCACAGGGCGTAATGAAGAAGATTANATTTCTACGCGCACACAGCATGCCAGCCGTCAAGTGGGCGGGGTCGGGTCAGCGCGGAAGGCGACAATACACACTTCTCATTCTCGCTAAAGGCCCTTTCAAGCGATCAAATTTATCTTCGAATTACCTTCGATTTTTATTGAATTCGAGTCACTGAATGCTATATGGCGTCACAGAAACGTCATAATCGCGACCATTTTCTCTTTAGATTTCTTGGATGTCTCGTTTTCCTTAAAGATTTTCGTTTAGAACATGTTCCATATTTTCTTGAATGCAAATTTTCAATCGCTTCAACACAGCTTTTCTTCCAGTATCAATGGAAGTAATATCATGGTATGATAGTTGTTTGCGCACATCTAAAGTTTTTACAAAATAAGGATGCATATTTTAAAAAAAAGAAAATGTACAATAAAGCGAAGGAAATTAGTTGGGTTTTAACCAACTATTTTTCGTGTCGTGCACGAGTTTGAGATACTTCTGTAAATTTACTTNTATGATAGTTGTTTGCGCACATCTAAAGTTTTTACAAAATAAGGATGCATATTTAAAAAAAAAGAAAATGTACAATAAATCGAAGGAAATTAGTTGGGTTTTAACCAACTATTTTTCGTGTCGTGCACGAGTTTGAGATACTTCTGTAAATTTACTTTTAGTATTTTTTAAACTGGTTTCATTAAAAAAATTTGTGTGATAAATATTTATGTGGGGACTTTAAAGCTTACTGAATGCAATCCATTGAAAGGAAAATAAAGTGGGTTTTTTTAGTTCAATAAATCGAATTCAATAAATATTTGATAAAAGTGAAATGGCCTCAAGCAACAGCGGTTTACTCCAAGAGCCGTTCTACAATGACAAAGGCACGAACATGCACCACGACAGAATTTCAACTCTACATGCATGAATTCGTATAGTCAATCGAAATTTTAGTATTTGGTTACACAATCTTGGTTTTCGTGACATATGAACAAGAAGAATACAATGGACAAGGATTTGAGGTGGTTATCTTTGTTTCAATTGGCACAAAAGCATGACTTGGCAACACTTTTTTATAAAATATTAAAACATGTAATAAATATTAAAAACGACATAAGTTATAAAGATCATGTCGGTAACTTGGAATATTTTTATTTCACTGCTCGCATATCGTAATGTTCCCGCGTATCTACCCCAATTCGTCAGCTCATTGTTTTCGTGTCCCTAGCCCGTTTTCCTAAGCATCCTTGCTTGTTTTGTTACGTTTGCTTCAGCCGACTATTCCATACACTACACCCATATTGAAATCGCATTCAGATCGCCAAGTGCAAATCGCGAAAAAAAATTAGTTCTATTACAAAAATAAGTTCAAAATCAAAGTCATTCAAGTAAAATAATGTCGAGTTAGAATTTTTATGAAGAACGCTAGCGCTAGGGATGTAAATAATAGCTTAACTGCCTACCAAAAAAACTGCATAAAATTGTTGGCATAATTTTGGAGAGTTATTCCACTGACGGATCAACATTAAATACGGCGCACTGGTATCGAAAGACGACATATTTAAGTCATACAAGAGTATTTTATTTAATTTACAAAATCCATTTTTTTATGAGTGACGTATCCAACCAAAGCCGTGCTGCACAACAATACTTTGCGTCCTCTTACAAAGCACTTATTACATATGGACACAAGCATGGCTGAACTATCCCAACTGTGCGTCGTACAATAATTTAACATCTCGTGCGGTGAAACTTTGGAAGTACTTTGAAAGGTCACAAAAATAAAACTCTTGCACAAACATATGGTGTGCAATTACGCTTGCTATTCGAGAAATAAAAAAACGTACGACTATCTTGGACGCCGCTTGCAGGCAACCATCCAGCTACATAACTTGGCCGCTGTACCGTTAAACTACGCAGATACCCCGTTTATAGCAAATACACGTAAGCCTGCATATCAAGTAGGCAAGGTAGGATAACCGTAGGCAAGGTAGGATAACAGTAGGCAAGGTAGGATAACAGTAGGCAAGGTAGGATAACAGTAGGCAAGGTAGGATAACAGTAGGCAAGGTAGGATAACAGTAGGCAAGGTAGGATAACAGTAGGCAAGGTAGGATAACAGTAGGCAAGGTAGGATAACAGTAGGCAAGGTAGGATAACAGTAGGCAAGGTAGGATAACAGTAGGCAAGGTAGGATAACAGTAGGCAAGGTAGGATAACAGTAGGCAAGGTAGGATAACAGTAGGCAAGGTAGGATAACAGTAGGCAAGGTAGGATAACAGTAGGCAAGGTAGGATAACAGTAGGCAAGGTAGGATAACAGTAGGCAAGGTAGGATAACAGTAGGCAAGGTAGGATAACAGTAGGCAAGGTAGGATAACAGTAGGCAAGGTAGGATAACAGTAGGCAAGGTAGGATAACAGTAGGCAAGGTAGGATAACAGTAGGCAAGGTAGGATAACAGTAGGCAAGGTAGGATAACAGTAGGCAAGGTAGGATAACAGTAGGCAAGGTAGGATAACAGTAGGCAAGGTAGGATAACAGTAGGCAAGGTAGGATAACCGTAGGCAAGGTAGGATAACCGTAGGCAAGGTAGGATAACCGTAGGCAAGGTAGGATAACCGTAGGCAAGGTAGGATAACAGTAGGCAAGGTAGGATAACCGTAGGCAAGGTAGGATAACCGTAGGCAAGGTAGGTTAACAGTAGGCAAGGTAGGATAACCGTAGGCAAGGTAGGATAACCGTAGGCAAGGTAGATAACTAAGTATCTGACAACGGACTAGTACTGCATACAAAAAAAAAGTATGGACACGGGACTTCCTGACAGCTCAGGACAGGCTAGTATTACATTTTTGTAATCTTGAGTATCGTTCATAATCGAAACTAAAACTTACAAAAAAAATAGAAATAAGCAGGTCAATGCATTTAGATATTACTGTCACCAGTGACATCATATCGCATCAATATCACGAACTTACAAGGCACAGGTTCCTGTGATGAGACAGACCCCCACCTGAAAATGAATCCTCGCTGTTTCCACAAATCATTGTAAGATTGTATAACTCACGTGGCGTAAAATGCATGACGCGAACAAATACATCTTTGTGAAGAAAAAAATATATCAGGCACTCCGACTATTTTTTTATTTTTATATAACACTTCGCAAGGGCAAAATCGCAAATTCACGTCACTCGGAAACACAAAATCATTAAAGTAAGGGTCACAAACCAGTGATTTTTTAAAACGTGAATTATTACATGCGTTGCTGCAAGTTTTTAACCTTAAAACACATTGCACCTAAAAATTCTAGAGTACTGCGGTTTTGTGAGGAAAAAAATCCAGATAACGTATTAAAATTTTTCAGGGACATACTCTACGTATCAGCAGAAACTACTTATTTCCTCCAGAAAAAAATATATTTCTTTGTAGTACTAGGCTAGTGCGCCACGGGTTTTACAGTTTGCATAAGCGATGTATTACAAACTACTGTACGTGTAACAGGTGTCGCACTTTTAACATACATGGATCAAACGATTCATTTACTGAAGTAGTAGCATTACGAAACAAAAAATTGACCACGGCGTAGAGAAATTCCGCTAATCGTTGACAGGAAAGCANAGAATTACATACCACACAAAATGCAAATTTTCTGCTCTCTCCTCAGAATTGTGTGGTACTGTTGCTCAGTTTTTGTGTATTTCCATATTTACGTTGTTTGAAATACTAGAATTTTCCACGATCCATAAAATATATGCAAGGAAAATGTTGCAAACTTATACAATTATATGGATGTGTTAGGGATATTCGAGCACGGAGATCATCTGGACCACAATAATTTTGAGTACTGCGCAGCGTCACTATACAGTGGATTAGATAAGAGAAATGTTGGAACTGGAAAGTCCTGTGGGGGNCTTGGCTCGATGTGTAAGAAATGGGCGGTGTATGCACCTTTCTTATGCAAGACGGGAAAAACAGGTTCGTGTACGTCTACAGGTCAACGATACTTCCCTACACGATGCGGTCCCGACCACCATTAACATACCTTCATTTTTATACGTTGACGCGTTTTTCATCGTGTGAATCGAGACTAATAAGGAATGACTGCCTAAAGTTGCTACAAGAGCGGGGGAAGTCCCCCCCCCCCCGCGAAAATGGTGGCGGGCAACACCCACCCCGTTTCCCATATTTGCTAAAAATCCTGGGCGACAAGGAATGACAGTGGTGGAAATCGAACTTTTAGAAAAATTAGGCATCTCCTAGCAAATTGAACAATTTACTATTGTTTAATGGCCTACACCACACGTTTTATTTTTCCCCATTTATCAAAAGTAAAATGTAGAGCTAAACAACTCCACTTAAGCCTCTATTCACTTGTTTTACTTTCTTGCTGAAAGTAGTAACTGCATTATGGTTAGAGACTTGCAGATATAATTCCAGACTACGTGTGTGTAAATTCGACATTTACGTTAAATATGTCGATAGAGCATGGTAAGCTGAAAATTTCACTGGTAAGCAAAAAAAATATAAAAAGTTTTTCCAAGCTTTCATCAGACTCATTATAAATCTGTTATCTCCGCCAATCGCAAGCCTATTTATGTATGTCGAACCCACGGATATGTTATCAGTGAATTTTAAACAGCCTATCTCGTTACACTGTTAAAAAGTGGATTATCTTGGTAATTATAATATAACACCATTACCAACATTTACACACGGAGCCTGTATCTGTCAATGATACGGACTGTATACTATTCAAGTCGGTTACGGAGTTCTTCACAGAGCTTTGCCAGGTGCGCAGTAACGAACTTTCAATTCCCATAACTGAACTGCATCGTTTACAAACAGTAAGTGTTTTGAAACTTTAAGACACTTCCTCTGACCAAAAATTAATTAAACTTAGGCTGTATTCAAGATAAGCTAATTTTCATTAGTAACAGCACGGATGTAGGCGTCACGGCCTGAGAACGTAATTTTAACAGTTACGTATGCAAATCGTAAGCCAGGGTTGGTACAAGCGCAGAAGTAATCATTACACCTTTGCGAGTTGCACGAAATTCACATTCAGGACGGCGAATCGCACTAAGCAGGCCTTTGTAGAACGAATTTCCTTCCCCATGCGAGGCTGCATTACAAGACATAGATCATTCCTTGGGATATTACGCTCGAAGGTTCGAGATCTTCTGGCGTTCAGATCTCGGCGGCCTTCGAAAACAGGCCTATATGACGAAACTGCTGGCTAAAGCTCGCGCGCAGACGTGAAAGTTTAACCAGTTTCATTAACGAGCAGGTTGCTTTTTTTTATTTAGCCGTGGAAAGCCATTTGTGACGCAGTCGGTAAAACGGCAGAATATCACGCATGCAACGGCATGGCAGGGAGATTCGCTCTACCAATAACTTCGTTCCCAAATGATCGAGCAAAGGTTATCTTGCATAAACAAAATGTATATTATGCGCCTCACAACATTGGCACTAGCATTCGCAGACGGGTAACATGTACCATGGTGCAATCGTTGCACAGTGCGTGGAGATCAAGAGGGAACGCAGGGTTTACAAATGGTTACAAACATAACTTAAGTGAATGCATAAACTGTACAATATTAAAATTATAGGCTATCCACATCACTTTCTAGTGGCCATACTCGGTAAAAATTATACTCAAATATCAAGGGCTGGAAAACGGCATCAGATAAAAATACACACGTTGCTTGCGTATGCAAAAAAAAATTTAGTCTTTGGTGACAACTTAATAAAAAAAAATTAAAATTTCTATCTCCGTAAGGCACCGCACAAACGATACTTTTTCACTGGTACAATTGCATGTCAACAACGCAAAAAAAAAAAAAATGTGCGAAAGTGCAGCTGGAGAACCACACCTACTGTAATTCTGCGCATGAAAGTTTAACAGATGAAGGAGCGAGAGCAACTTTACAAAAAAAGAGGTGTTATCATTCGAGTTCGTACCACTCTAAGAAATCACTTGCAGGCTTACTCACGACGCTAAGTAAGTTGAAAAGGAGGAAGATCGTACTAGTTTCGTTACCGTTCACTTAAATGAGACTAAACACACCACGTGCGAAAACTGGTTACAAACACCTTCCATCGTACTCAAGTCTCCATTATGACCGTTCAAGTATTGTCGCTTCCCCGACGTACCTAACCACCCCCCCCCTCCTTTTCTCTCTCTCTCTCTCTCTCTCTCTCTCTCTCTCAACATCATGGTATTGAGAGCCGATACGGATGAAGCGAGAGGAGTATGAAGCAGAGTCGGGGTGAAGGGGCTGGGGGAAACGGGAGATCGCCGAGAAAACTCGCCGACCAGCAGTATCGTCCAGCACGATTCCCACATGCAAAAATCCTGAGTGACCCGGACGGGGATTGAACCCAGTTCGCCTTGGTGGGAGGCGATCAGGCTAAGCGCTCAGCCACCGCGGCCCCAAGTTTGATACGAGATAAGAACTTCACCAAAGTACATTATAGGCTTTCCACAAGTGAGCACTTTTGAAAGCCATTTCATTTGGAAAAAATGGGTGCGTGTACTTATGTACGCGCGTTAGAAGTTATACTTCTTTGGCGTGACTAAAATGAAATTTTATTATGAATGCAAATAATTTATGTAAGTAGGAAAAACTATAAAATTACAGAAGAAAGACATTAAATACAATTCATAAAGGTTTGATTAAATACCATAATTAAATTACCCTCAACGTGCCAAAAGAAGTATAACTTCAATAATATTCAATTAATATATTTTATTTTAGCCTTAGACGTTAACTTCCGGGTGGGGTGGAATATACATACAGTTTATTACTTACATGACAATATTTATTTAAAAAGGTTCTTAAAAGATAAAATATGGCTGAAAGCAAAAAAAAAAAAAATTAAGTAGGACCTCAAAAGTGCTTATTTCATCGTGAACAGCCTATTAGGCGGTCGCATACCTGGCGATTGAACTGCGTTGCAGCACGTTTGAAATAAGAGTGTTTTGGCGAAACTATTAAACGCATCCCCAATATGTTCACCCACACAAATAAAACACACCGCAAAACTAGGATGGAATAGTACTTTCAAGATATCAAGTACACAACAAACAATTTGGGATACATCCAACATCGTTGATAAAAAGCCTTTCCAGACTACACCGTAATGAAAAACACTAACCGGACACGAGCGAAACTGTAAGTCAGTATTAAACATTGCTAGAGACTTTCCACTAATAAAATTATATGATCACTGCTCAAAGTCCGAGGAACATCGCGCACATTGCACTGCATGCCAGTTTAGAGCCTTGCCCGTAGTGATGGCTCGTTTCATGCGAGTGGCGTACACTGCCACTCTTCTCAGCCTCAAACATGAAAATGGTTCCGCGTTGGCAACTGACTTGCGTGTGCGTGCGACACAGATTAACGGTATAAAATTAAATTGCATTTTGTAGGCCTAAAGAACAACACTGAAAAACCAATTAAGGGCAACACTGCGTGTTTATACTAACTTTGTGGGCAAATATTTTACCGGAGCGATGAGTTTCCGTCGAGATAACACTTCCGGCCTAATTTTACTTATTGTGGCGCAAGACATTATGCAAAATAAATTAAGTTATCCAGGACAGGTTTTTCCAAGTTACTCTGCGTTTACTTTTAAATACCTGTGGACTTGAGTTATTGTATTTGGCGTTCGTTCATGTCCTGTGCGCTCTTAATACTGGTAAGAGAAATATGTCAAAGGTTTTAAGAAGACCGAACAAAACATTCACAGGCAATTTAAGGTATCAACGGATTAATTTATTTAGCAGATGGGAAAATGCTATACAAGGTTCACGACACGTGGTCGGTAAGTTACGAGACAAGGCGTTGACATCCGAGAAGCGGGAGGGAAAGTGGAGGTGTCTCAGTTGACTGAGAGATTGCGGCAGAGCGGCGCGAGGTCGGGCAGTGCCATGACGGCGCGGAGAACGGCCTCCGGCTCCAGCTCGCCCTGCAACACTCCGTACAGCGCCGAGAACACCGGGAAGTCGTCCAGCATGCGGAGGTCCCCCACCGCGCGCACCACCTGCCGTCCGTCAAACAAACCGCCGTCTACAACACCGGCTCCTCTTCTGCACACGCCCCGAACACTTGCTCACCACGTTAAGTTTATACACTACATTTTGTTGCACGTTTGCTTCTCCATCACGCTAAAACTACTCTACGGATTTTCATAAAATAATTTACTGCAATATTGTACTTCAAAACTAGAATCTATGTAACATGCTGTATCAGAACGGATCTGAGCAGCTTAAATTCTCACCATATTGGAAATGTTTATCAGAGTAAGTCAAATTCTGGCCGGACATTTTTACTAACTACCACAAATATTAAAATTCGGAAGGGCTAAATTACGGGTATGGGGTACAGCTAGTTTCAATAACGTAGTCTTGGTTCCGTTGAAACTGACAGAGAAAACTATGCAAGGATATAAGCAAAGTTGTTGGAAGTGGACATCGAGTGGGGGTAGATGGGTCATTCGCCCTCGCTATGGAACGCCAACAACTTCACCTGGTTTAACTGTAGACTGCCACACTTTATGTGTGTTTTAAAAGTTGGTCACTAGATAATGTAGTTTTTTTTTTAAATGATGTAAGTATAGTGGGTGAAACGCGTGGATAGGAAGCAACAGGTGTGTAAACACTAGTATAATTGTTATGAAAAATGTTTTTTTATGAAGGGAAGTTAGATCCAGCACCAGGGGCGCCAAGTCCTCTACACGGCCTCGCTCCTGACGCCCACGGACGCAAGGAGTGCCTACTGCGTCTGCCACATAGTGTACTACATAGTACACGCACCTGTCGCACGGTGACGGCCGCGAGCAGCGCCTGACCAGCCAGCAGCTCCTCCTCGAGCTCTGCGAGCGGGCGCCGGGTGCGCGCCACGGCGGCGGCGAG
>NQII01001041.1:446477-492469 GCA_002778355.1 Clitarchus hookeri
GACGCCAGCTCGCCGTCCTCGTTGAGGCCGCGCACCAGCGACACCACGGCCGCCGTCGGCTTCACCTGCCGGCCCATCCGCGCATCTGCACTATTC
The DNA here is from genome assembly GCA_002778355.1 of Clitarchus hookeri. NCBI lineage: Eukaryota > Metazoa > Arthropoda > Insecta > Phasmatodea > Phasmatidae > Clitarchus > Clitarchus hookeri. The sequence continues at coordinate 446,574 of NQII01001041.1, forward strand.
CCTCGAATAATTACTAACGTCACTTAAGAAACCTACTTGAACTCGTCACGCGCCATTCCCAGTGTTCACTTCAATGACGACGTGCGTCAGTGAATGCTGGAACACAACACAGGCGTGTTCGCGGTGTTTTAAACAGAAAACACTCGGCAACCGCACCGGAGTGAATACAGAAGTTTCACTACGCCACCGCTTGCAAAAACCACGCAGATTCTGCCTAAATCATACGTCACGTTAATTTGTCACCTGAAAAACACTTCCAAGAAGTCAACCTATTTCGATCAAGAATGGAAAAGCGTGAGGGGGGTAGGGTAATTATCTCAAAATTGCACCCCTTCTCAAATTTTAGTTTTAAAATAAATTATACCAGTATTTACATACATACATTACTTCCGATTCACTTATATTAACACAAAGTACTTGCGCCCGTATAAATATTACTATTTAACATTACTTATCATTTTCATAGATATACATACACGAAGTATGGAACTTGATCTAAATTTTTTTGAGGTACCCTCTAGTGAGACTGGGAGGAGGGGAAAATTCTCTTATCCCCTCCCCCATCCAACATTACTGCACTAATTCGCGTAAAAAATGCGCGTCAAATTGTTAGCTGATAAAATTTATCAGCCTAATTTAATTCACACATGCGTATTATCCAAGCCATCAAATTTGCGAACATATCTAATCTACAGTATACTTGTGAACGGCAATTACAGTTCGAGTTTTCTTTAATATTTTCTTTAGAATGTCTTTATTTTATTGTTGTGTTATCATGGCATGCGCGGGCCTTAATTCGACGGCCTGCGTGAACGCGCAATCGCACACAAGTGTAGGCCACTATTGCGCGAGGTCTAGGGAAAAGAAAGGCTAACAAGGTCATCTCTATGCATAACGCCAGTCGAACAAGACGAGAACTAGGAGCCGCTAAGAAGACTGATGTGCCGACCACGCCCTCGGCTTCGAATTGAGGTGAAACTATAGTGGCTCTATATTAGTTAGGTAATGGTAATGTAAACTATAGGCTCCACCTCATAACAAAAATACAGATTGCAAAAGTTGTTAAATAATTAATTATAGTTCTCTTAACTAATATTAGGTGCTTTTTATTGTAAATCCCACCGAATGTCTCCAGTGCTCATACTAGCTCGCTGCTAACTGATAATTAGACTTTGACGACGATAACTTGTAAATTATCAATTGCTGACGGTGACGAGCCTGTGATCGTGGCCTTGTGTTGCGACTACCTGTCGGCGCAGCGAGTCGCAGACGGCGCGCACCTTGGCGGGCGGCACGGCCAGCACCAGCAGGTCGGCGGCGGCGGCCGCGCGCACCAGGTCGGGCTCGGCGCGCACGTTGTCAGGCAGCAGGCACCCGGGCAGGTACTTCACGTTCTCGCGCGTCTCGTTGATGAGCTCGGACAGCCGCCGACCAGCCACCAGCTCCTCGTACACGTACAGCGTCACCGCGTCATCCAGCTGCGCCGAGACGCGCGCGTTCTCCGCCACGATCTTCGCCATCGCCGTTCCCAGGTTGCCCGACCCCAGCACGCACACCTTCCTCTTCGGCCTCGTCGCCATCGCAGGAAACTACTGCCCGTATCCCTGGCCCGCCAACACTGCTCCCCGATAAATATTGTTGCACCGGCAACACTTGGCCACACAACGTCGGCCGTCCTTGTAGTTAAGTTGAGTGAAGAGATTCGGGCGGCTCTTAACGAGGTATTGGGAGCCGATGAGGGTGAAATTAGGTGAGAATGAAGCAGTGCCAGAATTCAAAGGGCGTAGGAAACGGGAGATCCCCGAGAAAACTCGCCAACCAGCGGCATCGCCCGGCACGATTCCCCCTTGCGAAAATCCGTGAGTGACCCCGGTTCGCCTTGGAAGATAAGCGTATAACCGCACAGCCACCGCAGCCCCTCTGTATTTGTGAGTTGTTAGAAATAGCCAGTTCTAGCTCACATGGCGTCCTGGCCCGCGGCCATCATTGATGACGTCACGAGGCAACCTCCTGCTCTGTATTTCCTTGCCGACGTCGGCCATGTTGAATTTCCCCTCCCGCTGTCATTACTGGCCAACAGCGGTAATATTGTATGTCCCTACTTCACGCTCTTACATTCCATGTGGGGGGTTCTCAGAGTCCTCCCGATCTCTTATTTTCTTACTCTTGCATTCCAGGTGGAGGGTTTTCTCCAAGTTATCCCTCCATGCCAGCACCATCAATCTTGCCTGAAGAATGATCGAGTTCATTGCCCCGTCATGAAACTTCCCATCATGCTTGGTCTTTCCACCCTGATTCTCATATTTCGTCTGGTATCCTTTCAACTGGCATCCTGGTGGGGACGAGTCTCATACTCTGTCATTCCTCCTGCGCGACACGGAGCGATGCCTGACCATGCACGCTAGTCTAGAGCCGCACCGCGTGCGAGCCAACTAGTCCTATGTCCACCTATAAACATAGTTGACTAATTTCCGAACCATTCAAGGTATAGTCACTAAATTCATATTATAGGCATCGCCTCCGATGACAAACGGGGTGATAGGTATAAGTATACATTAAGCTCTCTTATAAGCATGGTTGCCCGATGTTTCCCACCCTCCGAAGCTACGACCACTAAATTCATATCACAGTCATCACTTCTGACTGCAATCAATGAGATAAGGGCAGGCATACTTTAAGTCCTGTTACAAGCATAGTTGGTCAGCATTTTTAAACCATTCAAGTTCGGGAACATGTAACAACCATCCACGCATGTAAAGAAAATAAAGGTATACAAACAGGCGGATCGCAACGTTACCGTTGCATGTAGGAGTGCAGGGTATGAAATAGCACACATACGCATCGACCTGCATGCACTATCAAATAGGTGCATCTAACCCCACAGCAGAGAGAATTCCAACATAGCTTCGTATTAGACCGGTCGGATGGTAATATAAATTATTGTAATCATAGAAAACTGACCGGTTGATAAACATAACTGCTCGGCGTCGGTACTGCACGAAAGCAGCTCTGAGGGGTCGGCAGTGAGGAGTCTGCAGTGAGGGGTTAGTATGCCAGGGTCGGGGAAACCAAGTATAAAAGATATGAAACCGCCCTGTATAGGATAAATATGTTCACGTAAAAAACGATAAAGGACCAGCATATATGAAAGTACATCACGAGCCTGATGTCATAACGATTCACAATATATAAAAAATATCCGATGGAGCCACAGTCCATAAGTGATATCAGCGTTGCTATCACACCAAGAAGTTAACTTAAAGTGGAATGCACACCGACATGATATAAAGAACGAGTGATCACAAGGACCATCCGCAAAAATGACTACATTCCGCCAAGTGCGGTACGCATTACGCGACTTGTACAGACTGTGTTCCTTTGTTTGCCACAAAACATGCATTTTAAATAATAAGTCGTGCGAGAGAGAAGTCACTGCTACACGATGATGCACATAGATATAAAAACAAAATGTAAAGCAAAAATAGTTATAAGCACTTACCAACCAGCGTAATTACACACTACACAAGCATCGGGTGCTGTATGCTGTGTGTTAAACGATGCTATGGAATACCAGACCGTCTTGGTCAGTACAATAAAATAGCAAACCACTTCCTTACGAACGGACTGAATCGAAACCATCGCATTCAGAGTACAACCAACACTCGCAACACTAGCAGCGGAATACATCCGACCCGGCCGATGTCGAACTGACATCGTGAGAATCTGCAAGGTAAAGTGCATGTAACAAGTCATTTACACCACACAAAAACGCGAGTGTCTGTTTCGCCTCTCGGTATTAGTGTTAAAATTTATAATAAATGCGACAGCAGAGATAAAAAGCGGCTCTAAACATTCCTTTCTAAGTCATACGCCTTCACGAGTGTTGGCATTATAAAACTAAACTTATTTAAGAATGGCGAACACTTAACATTTTTTGTACGTTGGCAAAATATATATCCGGAATAAAATTCTTTGCAGATAAAAAATATTTTAAAATTTTCCGTTTAAAGGGAAGGGCTCCCCCCCCCCTTTTTTCCCTATTTTACCCCCATATTTCGTAGCTAATCAAGTTTATCAGTAGAAAATACACATAATAGCTATAAAAAGTTGTTTTCGGAGCACGATACACTATATCCGACACTATCTCGATATCGTATTAGTTAAAATTATTTTGAATCCAACTGGAATGCACCAAGAAACCAGTTTTCCTGTTGTTTTCGCAGCAGTCTTTAAAAAAAAACAGGTTTATTTACGTAGTGCCATTAAGCGCTGGTGAACTTTTAATTTGATATCGCGCGTTACTTCACAGAGAGACGCACTGTCTAAGCGGTCTTGAAATAACAGTCTGTTGACGTCGATGAAGACGTACGACGGCGCCAGGTTACTAGCAGAAGCAGTCATGACGCAAACCTGGGAGTAAGACACGTGCATGACGTCACCGACAAATCAAACCGCTGATAACGACTTTGTCTTAAGCTTGCAGTCTGAGAATTACTGCATAAAACCCGATAAGCTTTCGCGATCTGAACCGACTTATCGCTGGATAATTTAATACTAGCGGTCTGAAATGACAGCGAACTCTAGAAAGAAACCTTCCGAGAACGTACAGCAAAATCGTGTTAGGTATTATAAATATGAACTATTTGCGTAGCCTAAATACGTACAGCCGTGTTCGGCACCGGAACTACGTATAATGATCCGTAAATTTACTTGTATGGCAACCATCTTGGATTCGTTAAAAACCTCTTTTTCCTTGAAATGAATGAAGACGCAGTGAACCCAACAGTTCCTGAAAATAAAAAGGGATCGAATACTGCAGAACACAAACTGCTTGTGGATGACTGCTGCTGGCCTCAGTTTTAGAATTTACCCATCCCTCAAGACTCCTGTTTCCATTACTGTGGGGGGNGGGGGGGGGGGGGGGGAGATAAGCTCAAAGAAAGATGACAGCCGCCTAACTGGAACGACAGAGGTGGCAGACCAGACCTGAAACAATAGAGTCGAAACACTATCGGCATGGTTAAAACTGTTAAGCAGTCAGTCTATTCCCTTAAGTACCTCAGGAGTCCAAAAGCATTCGAACGACAGCTGTCCACGTCAAAAACACTTTTATGATAGTTGAAAAGCTCATAAAATAGTCTTAGTAGCCTTANGGGGGGGGGTAGCAGATCGTACTGACAGTCGCGAACAACCCTTAAAAGAGGAGCCCCCGCCTCCCATCATCGTGGACTTGCGTATATTCCTCCATAACTAAATTCCCAGACTCAATATTAAAAAATCAAGCTTGTTGAAGCACAGGTAACATAGAAATCCAACTTCCTTTGCTCACTTTATTTGTTTCTCATTTGTAACTGTAATCAAGGGTTCCCTCATTAAATAATTTCTGACCCACCCATGCGAAAACATTTATATGACTGAATCCGTACAAACTTCAAAAATTCTGTTTAGTGGTCTTCCTCGCATGTCAAGCTATGATTTTTAATGTCCGATCATAAAATTTTATTTTTAAAATAATATACGAGAACTAACAAATTAGAGGGTTCAAAGCATAAATAGACCAAGTCAAATGTTTTTAAATCACTGATAAAACTCTATATATAAATAATTCCGGCTGAAATTTAACTATGATCAGTACTTAAATTTATATGCTTTAGATAGTTATATATGAAGATTAGATGGAATATATGGCAAGCATAATTAACTCAAGTTTCTTGTTAAGTTTTGATGTAGTTGCACAATCTTCAATTCACACACGCGTATTTGATCAATGAATCCCTCGCGCTATGTACGCAGTTGTCTCAGTTGCGCAAACAGCGACAGCTGCTAAGCGATTACGCGCGGACGATGAGTGATGACGAGATGAGTCACGCCGGGTCCATTCCCAGTCTCAAGGGTCTCCCAGTGCATGGCGACTTGCACGTACCTCCAGAGACACGCAAACACCACATGAACAGACTTCAGCCCACATTCCCAGAACCAGGAAGAGCTTCGCCAACTTGAAAACACGTTATCCAAGTTTAGAAAGAGGCCGCGGTGGTGTAGTGGTCAGACTACCCGCCTTCCATCCAGGCGAGCCGGGTTTGGATCCCGCGGGGGTCGCTCCCGGAATTTCGTAGGTGGGAATCATGCCCGAACGATGCTGCTGGCGGCGGGTTTTCTCAGAATATCCCGTTTTCCCCCGCACTTGCATTCCGGCTGTGCTTCATACTTACCTCACTCCAGTCTCATCGGCTCTCAAGAACTCTATTTTAAGAGCCGCCCAAATCTCTTCACTTTAAGTTTAGAACGACGTACTTAACTACTTTCTTAGCAACCAAACGTTATCTCCGGCAAACGCTCCAGGCTGTAGGACAGTACACTATGCATTATCGAAGCACCCAAACGCCAGAACTAATGAGAATTTCTTTGCTGCCATTGCAGAAACTGGTGCGTTATAGTGACAGTTTTAAAATGAAGTATGCGTGGAAGTGTTCCAACGAATGGGCGAAAACTGCCATGACTGCTACTTGCATAACACAAATCCTCGTATGTTAGAAAATATATAACGTCAAAAGGTAGGAATGGTAAGGATAAATTTCTGGGCTAAGTAATGGCCACTTTAAGAAGTTGGTAGCTTATTTTCATAGCGACAAAGTAAACACTGAATAGCAATGTTATAAATACCAAGACAATTTTGTGAGCATCTAAAAAATCTTTAGCGTGATTGTGGTGGCATGCGTAAGACAGAACATTCAAAATTGAAATGGCTTATATAGTAACGAAACAACTACCAGGTAATGTGCCACACACTAAAGAAGTGGAACCGCTGCTGAGTATAAACAGACCAGTCGCCTCCCACCACGGCGAACCGGGTTCGATTCCCGGTGGATGTCGACGCTTGCCGGTGCTACTCCATCTTCACCTCACTTCATCCCCCACCGGCGCCGCAAGACCACGGTTAATAAGGGTTCCCCTCCCTCCGCCTGGCGCATGAAATCCGTTGCAGAGGTTTCATAGAAACCACGCGATGAATATTTTTTTTTGGGCGTGAAAATAGCTAAAACGGGCGTTTTCAGAACCACTTTAGCAACTACATATTCTATACAGAAACGTCAATTGTTTTTCGACGCGCATCATGCTTTCATCTTTATTAGCGTGCCGGGAAAATATGGGGCCACCACTTGAAATCTTTTCAAGACGGAAAAACTGCAACACCAGTTTAGCGCTTTGCGCGTAAAGGCGACAAGGCAAGTGGAGAGTACACAAAGGCTTGCCTTAAGAGTTTTACGCGTTTCGAGGCCTCGAACGCGCAAAGTAAATACAGGAAGGCGGGATTCATAGTAATCACCGACAATATACGATTATAGAAAATTTACATTTTACGAGTTGTTTTATATGTTTGCGCGTAATTGTGTGTTATCTGCTTGTAAAATGTCTAGTGTGTGTGTGTGTGTGTGTATAATATCAATAAGTTCCTGCTTTTTTGCAAGCAGGAAATAACACACTGTGATAATTAGATACTAAAGTATTAAACAAGTAAATTGTAAATTTTCTATAATCAAATATTTTCAATAATACCGCAAACTGGAATTACGACACGAAAACTAAGAATTTCTGCCTAATGGGTGAAGCCGAGACTTAGGCCTGATACAGACGGACATCTTTTGTGAACCAGAAGGTGATCACCAAAAAGTGAACACACGCTCTTGTATTAAAGTCCCATGTACATACTGTACACACAGGTAGTACTTGAATGTTCCAGCATGCCAGCCACTCATTTTCACCATTACACACAAAGATTTTACATATCTAACAAATCTCTAGTGCAGAATTAAAATTCTCCTTTCTACTCTCAAATTAATATCAGACGTGTACGGGAACTACACAGACGTGTAAAACCGCAAAACAAACTACTTGCACAGGAAGGTGAACGAAAAGTAGAATAGTCTCTAAATGATTCTAGCTAGCACGCAAGCCCCTTGTAAACAAGTTAGCCAGTCAGACGGTGCAAGTTGACTCAACACGAAAAGTGTACACCTCGCACAAGAAGGTAGCACGTGTGCAACAGGCTTTAAGCCCCGCATATACACACTGGGTCGCCTTTTTGTCGCATCGTGCTCATATCTGGTGGAGTTGCCAGACGCGCGACCGGCCAACGGGAAGTGTCATGCGCAGCACGGTAAGAGGCTGTCGTTTTCCGTCGGCGAGACGCATTTCTGAGGCGCGACGGCGCTGAAAGGGGGTCGACGAAGTCTTATCGTCACGAAAGCTAGCCCGCTCTGTGCTGATAAAACCGCGGAGAAAGCGCTTCAAAATTGCTGTAGTTTGTGCGAAACTGATTGCCGTATCTGTATTCCTTGCGGCTGAAAACCGTTCAGCACGTCGTCAAGGTTACTACTTCTACGGGTTGGGAAGAGCAATGTTAAAAGTTTAGAAAACCAAAAATTTTCGCCACTAGGTAGGCGCTAGTGTCGCAAGTGTCCCAGATTTTCTCAATTTTCTACGTAAAAAAAACACGTTAATTGAGATAATCATAAATCAGATATAAAACATCATAACTACGTAAAATATTTCTTTTATTATTCACGTAGCTTGGAATTTTAATTAAAAGTTAAGTTTTGGATTACTGCGCACCTAGCGGCGGAAATTTTCCCTAAGCCAAACTCTACCATAAGAAATCTCGTTTTGTTCCTGACGCCAGTACAATAAACCTTAGCACCGACAACATTCATGTAAATACTACGCCATCTCGTAGCAGTGTGTAAGTATGTATTTGGGCACTTTATAGGATCATCCAAATTTTCAAAATAGGAGAAAAGCAACTTACCTTTGTGTATACTAAGCGGATTCTGTAACTTTAAAACTGACTAGCCTTAAAACACATATTTAAACGTGTTTTAATGCTGGTTGTGTTTGGTATCTGTTACTCGGTAGAATTCGACGCCGTGTCATCCCAACCCGTTTCCGAACAAATGCTGGTTTGTGTAACCAAGAATTGTGCCTCCTCCAAGACCCCAATCTACTGAATCGCAAAGAGAAATAATCTAGTCTCTTTTTATCTGCGAACCACTAATAATACTGGTCACATTGGTTGTGTTGCTGTATAGTTTGTCACTATTATGCTTAAATGTAAAGTTTAAGTCAAAGTTTTTATCCATACAGGTTATTAAGATATGGCGTGATAAAATAACTAGCTCATGATCAAACACCGCACAGCACCCGTGCTGGTTAAAACTTATCCACAGCATCACCTGTACACAAAACAAAATTTGTGCAATGAAATCAATGCCACAAGAACTAGATTAACGCCTAATAAGTACATTAATTAAATTTTTACGTATGTACTTTTATGTATACAATAAAAATCACTTATTTCGTCTGAAATAATTCATTCGCGAAATATTTTGCGATAAATACAAAACTTGTATGCAAGTTATAATAAATTTAACTCGAGATTCATTTCCAAGATACTCCTCCACTCAAAAGATCACTATTACTTCACGAGTTTCAATACTATCCATACCCTGGACAAATTCCTTTGAAAAACACAATTAGGAAATTACGACATGATGGTTTGGCATCGAAATAGTTTATCGATACGAATTCATAGGAACGCCACAGTTACAAATACTTTTTTTCTTTCAATGAATCGCGTACTAGAGCAATTACTTTAAGTGGGTATTATATTAAGGTTCTTTTTTTTTAAATAAAATATTACATTCCTTGTGGGTTACATAAAAAAAATTCAACACACACAGAAAATAGGGGTAAATTACGTCTTGATTTTCCGCTATTATGCGGCATATGTGGGTAATATATTAAAGTAATTAACTTTGAATAAAAATATGTTACGTCTATTCCTGCTGGGAACCAGAGCCGTCAAACGAGTAGCAAAACAAGTTAAACCAGTACCTGCTCCGACACAGCTTCCTTCTAAAAATCGAGATACAGAACTTACTTTCCAAAATAAATATCAAAAATTTAACTCTACGAGAGCAACGAGAGGCTAACACAATGCAATGGCTGTAATTTTTGCGTTGCCGCCTCTAAAACTGTAGGAAGAATGAAACTAATTTTTTTTAAAATAGCAGTTTCGCTCAAAATTTTGGCAACGATGTACAGAAAAAAATTAAGTAATCACAAACCTTTGTCCGATTTTTGAGGAAGCGGGCAAGTTTGTTGAAAGGCGATGTCTTGTTTTTAGGCATTTTGATGAGTTTTCCAAGCAGTCCCAGGATAAGAAAAAAAAATTATATATATATATATATCTATCTGATTACACCACTCAATATGAGCAAATCAATACAGTCACATTGCGAGCACTCGGTACGTTAAAGAAAGACAATCTTCACAGCAATATGCCGATATAAGAGGATCACACGGGAGACGTTACAAAATGTATTTTAAAAAAAAACTACTAGCGAAAGTTTCTCGTAACTCCGTCGTCACTACGAGTAAAAATATAAAACGAGACACGCAGGGATCTTCACGTCAGGACGTCCTGAAAGCGACTGGCGCGGGCGGGCGCCGACGAGCACATAATAAACAAGGCGGAATGTATCCGGAAGCCGACAGCCAATGAGCAGCGCGCTGTCCGCGGCCGGCGCATGCGCAGCTCAGGAGTTCATTGGCCCGCTAGTTCTAACCTCCTTCGCCGTGGCCGCTCACAAACTGGTATGTAGGCCGATGCTATTTACAATTCCGAACCCCCTTCCGATTACAGCGATCGCCGGCTAGACAACTGCTTGCAAGACTTGTCCCGCTCACAACGTTACTTCTACTCGTATTGGAAATTTCGCGGGTTTTTTATGTAAAAAAAAAAAACTGCAATACGGCGTGCGCACACCACGTGTTACAGCGTCCGTATATATGAGCCACGTGCGTAGCTAGGAATTTACATTGAAGGGGGGGGGGGGAGGAGAGAGTTTACAAATTTTTATTTTTTGAAAGCTATAAAATTAAAATTATAAGTTCAAAAAAGTATTTACAATCAGTGGGCTAATATACAGATATGGAGCCACAAAATGCTCTAAGCACATATGTTCAAGAGGGGCTCACGCATCTCAAAATAAAACTAAAGCTGTATTAAAAAAAAAAAATTGAGAATTTTATTTTCATTTCGGAGGGGGATATGCCTCTGCCTGTAACTAATTTTGCTTGTCTGATGACAGGGGTGAAAGAACGCCAAGTACAGCACTTGCACTACTGACGTACAGTTCAGTCCGGCAGTCTATAGTCATATACAGTGGCGTAACAATAGGGAAGCAGGACGGGCAAAATTCCAGGGGCCCCCGGCCCGAGAGGGCCGCGGGCACATGAGGATCCTAACATTTATTATTACAAGATTTAGTACAATTTATTGGTTTTGTATTCAATTAATTTAAGTTGCCTACTAAAGTACATACACAAATTAAACAAAAAAAAAAAGTATTAAGATTTGATCGCATTTGTAAGAAAAAGATATCGCCCAGTTTTAGAACGCATCCGGTACGTAGTAATAAAGTCCTCGCCACTTGTAGACGCGGCGCTGTAGCAACGCTGTCAGCAATGGAAGAAATGTTTTGTCTATGGTTTTTTTGTTAGTTCATATTTTCGCCCCGGGACTTCTTTCGTGGCGCGAGCTCTAGTAGTAGTGACAAGGCTCCACTACGCATACATAATTTGATTGTTATAAGAATTAGTTGTTTGTGGCATAGATTTTTTTTTTCGATATCGCAGTTTTTGTTTTATCGGATCCGCGATCAGTCGCAAAGTTAATTAGTTAATTGTGGAAATTAGATAACAGTAACAATATCTCTAATTGTAGAAAGTATCTAAGTGGGAGCGAAAAACGAAAGAAAAAAAGAGTCTTAAGAAAAAAAATTAAAAGTTGCCTAAAATAAGTCAGTACTTTAAGAATGAAGATTTTATTGACGAAGAATCAAATGAACAGTGCGGCGGAAATGAAGAAACTGACGTGACTAATAAAATCGGCAGTATTGAATATCTAGATCCAGAGCAACCACAACCAGGTACGAGCAAAACTTAAAAGTGAATCTTTTTTTACGTGGAAAAAGTTACATCTTTGCCATATGTTACTGATAAGGGTAATTTTAAAGAACTAAATGATCAAGTAAAACGGTTTGTGATCGAAAACTTACATGGCTGTCCTATTCTCTATTGCTTCAAAAGGCATATTGAGAACCACGTTGGTTATTCGCAAATATGGCATCTAAAAATATATAAAATGTTTGGATAGAAGGTTATGACGATTGGAAACACATTGTAGAAGCCTTAGAAAGACACGAGACATCGAAAAATCATTTGTATTCATGTCTTTTATATCAACAATGGCGGTTACATGGAACACTAGATGAAGAGCAAGAGTCCATAATCAAGAAAGAAAAATCTTTTTGGCACCAAGTACTCACTAGACTCCTTGATGCTACTCTACTTTCAACCTGTAATTTAGATTTTCGTGGCCATAGAGAAAAGGCATACAGCAATGATTCAAGTCAAAGAGGAAATTTTTTGAGTATTGTTGAGTTATTAGCGAAATACGATCCTGTTTTACAAGAATTAAGTAAACCAAAGGGCCAGACAAAATACTTAAGTCCAAAAATACAAAATGAGCTCATTGCTGTTCAGGTTCAAAAAGTGGAAAACGCGCTGGTAAATGAAATAATAACCGCACCATTTTACTCAATTATATTTTATACGACTCAAGGTATTTCTAAAACAGATCAACTGTGTGAACTTTACCGTTACTGTGTGATTGAGAAAGATGAAAATGGAACTTCAAAGGCAAAGGCGCTTGTAATTAAAGAGTAATTTTTAGGATTTCATACTGCCTTAGCGATGTCCAACCAGATTATAAAATCCATAAATGACAAAAATATCCCTCTGAATAAGTGTCTTGGACAAGGATATGACGGTGCTAATAACATGAAAGGCACTTATGGTAGAGTTCAAAAACTTGTAAGAGATATCGAGCCAAATGCAGTGTATGTCCATTGTGCTGCTCATAATTTAAATCTGGTAGTTAATAATGCAGTAAAAGAGGTTATAGCAATGCAAACATTTTTTGAAACCGTGCAAGAAATTTATAATTTTTTTGGGCCTGGTATCAAAAGAAGAGGAGTCTTCAACTTCGGTAACATTAAAAACATTAAATCCAACTAGATGGGCAGGACGTCTCGATGCCATTTTTGCTTTAAAAGTTCGGTTTGTTGAAGTTCAAAAAGCGCTATCAAAAACTATTCTATTAAATTCCAAAGCAGATGAGAGAAATGAAGCTATTTCACTGGATAAGAAGGTCGAAAACTACAACTTTATTATGTTACTGGTTTTCCATTGCAAAATCTTATAGACCATCGACGCGGCCTCTAAAGCACTTCAGTGTAAAGCATTCGATATTTCAAATGCCTCAAAGCGTTTGCAAGACCGTCTGGAAGAACTTGAAAAGTATCGACATGAATTTGGAGATTTAAAAACGCAAGCAAATAGTGTAGCAGAAAAATATGGTCTATCGACCCTGAATTTCTTAAAACTCGTCAGAGGAAGGTGATACGTCATTTTGATGAAATTTACGAGGATGAACGTCTCCAAGATTCCGAAAGTTTGTTCGAAGTGAACGTATTCTATCGTGTATTGGACATAAGCATTAATCAACTGAGATAGCGTTTCCTTGGAATGAATGAAATTGTTTCCAATTTCAGAGTCTTGCAACCTGCCACTTTGTAAAATTTAAATGACGCCGATTTATTGGAAAAGGCTTTAGAATTTGTTGATATATATATATATATATATANCATATCTGTCTTGTTTGTCAAGGAAATTCTCAGTTTTCGATCCACTTTTAGACACGAAATAGAAAAATCTTCTATAAAAGAACTTGCTGATTTATTAATCATAAAGAATCGTTTTGTGTCTTCAAGCTTTCCTGTAGTGTGCACTGCATTTCTGTTATTTGTAACCATCCCTGTGACTACGGTTAGTGCTGAGCAATCATTTTCAAAATTAAAATTGATAAAAACTTATTTAAGAAATTCTATGGGACAAGAAAGGTTACGCAACTTAACTATTCTATCCATCGAACATTCCATGGCCCGAAATTTGAACTTTGATGTTGTCATTAAGACGTTTGCTGAACAGAAAGACCGAAAAAAGGAATTTTAATAATAAAAATTCTGATTAAAAATAAAATTGTTATTTCAATTCAATACGGTTTTTAAATTGAAAGTTACTAGAAAATCAACGAAAAATGCACACAATAATTATAATAGCGCTGGTACGTACTTTACGTAGTGATTTATTAAAAAGAAACCACAGCGTTGTTTGAGCTTCTTTACGTTGAGGGAGGCCCCCATCCGATGAATTTGCCACGGGCCTCAACGGTACAGTTACGCCACTGGTCATATCATTAAATGCGGAGACAATCTGTGTAATACGAACATAAAGACAAGTCCTACGTCCCCCTACAATGCGTCGAAATCATTTTAAGGGAATTTCAGGCCTATAATAGTCCTGTAATCACAAGATATTTTCCACTTTCTAAAACACACTAAATGCTATTCACATATTCAGATCCTGATAAATGACTGACTTCTCATACCATAACGGTGCCCTAAGGTCGGAAGACGCCTTAAAAAATCCGCCACTCAATTACATCTCTGCTACTCCTTTCCGCCACCCAATATTATGCAGCGACTTTACATTGCAGAATTCTTAACCCCGGCATGCACACAACTGCGTTATGACCTGTTCATGGTTTACTTCCAAATTTTCTGAAGCCCTCCTAACGGTCTACATTCAAGCTTTTCCTCCGCCTCGTGCAAAGCTAGAAAATTACGCCAAGGAGACGACACACCGCCGTATTTGCAGGCACTCGATTAAAAAATATTTTCATGATAGTTATTTGTTACTGCAGTATTGTTACGGGCAGCTGACCTTCAGGAGGCACGATTCATCAATAACAATCTTACACCAAGCACGCAGTTCGATCAAACAAAAGTTCAAAGTACATTAAACCAAAATCATGATTTTGTTCGAAATTCAAAGCGCAGTGGCAGCACATAGGCAGTTTACTTCCTAACCGAAATTCCGTGGCGATAGTCTAATCTACAACACTGTAGAAAATAGTGAATGGAAAACCTACCTTGATAGAAGGAAGAAAATATACTGTGTAAATGTCCCCCCAGAGCACAGACAAAAAGAGCACAAGCGACAGGAGTGACGTAATAGTGAGGTGGTGTGCGTGCTTTATCACCATAGCGGGCATATGGTCATGGTTCCTGGTAAACACACCATTCTCACCCGGGTACGAGTACGATACCGGGTAGCCTTACTTGCTACTGGGCGATTGCTTTGTCGAGCCCGCTGCTGTACAGAAACTAGAATTGCAATAATTCATTTATCGATGCGAAACTACACTGCCATCACTGAACCTCGCTGTCCAATATGGCTAGCACGCCTTACCTCTCTGTAGGTCTGCTGGATTTGAGACACATTAAAATTTTTAATATTAATTAAGCGGTATTTATAAATGTTATAATGTGTGGCAAATTTCAAAAGATATATTTTATCACCAAATACGGAAACATAAGAACAAACTTGTAATAACGAAGGGGGAAAAAAAAAATCTGGTCATTTAAGTTTTATGAAAAAATAATCTTAGCCTAACAACACTACCTATTTCGGCACAGTTTTTGTTTTTATCATAAATGCTGTGTATGTGAGCAATACTGGCGTTTGTAAAACACATACAATTCAGTTCTAGTTTTACGTATATTAAACATCGCAGTTAATGTACTCAGCAGTACGTGTCCAAATGCGTAAAGAGAATTGTCGCAATATATATTTTTGTTTGTGGGAAAGCTAACTGATATAGTATATAATTACCTCCTGCAGTATAACAACTTCAACAGAAAAAAAAAACCGCACACTAACTTCGTTACATGTTAACTTTGTTTATTTGAAGGGGCTTCTTGGAATTTTCTTTCTATTAGAAGCAACATGTTTGCAATTTTATGCACTGGATCAACAGCCCCCGTCAAGATACGTGGTTTTATTCTTAGATGAATTGCTTTATATTCCAGCGAAACAAGTAATTAAATTTAAACTGTTACACAAATGTCCACGTATACATACCAACGCCGGAGTCGTATAGCTCCAAAGAGCTCATGACATGAAACTGAAAACGCCAAAGACATCACAAAACCATTTTCAATGGGAGCGCTTGAATTCACAGCAGGAAAATTTACACTACGGTTACGACTTTTTCGGCGCCATTTACAAGGTGCTTGTAGAATAAACTAGTTTCAAAAGACTGCGAACACAGGGGAATTTGGCAACGTGTTGCTGACAGAGGGTGCAATAATTTTTCTTTTATAATATGCAAATTTGTACTGTAGGGAAAACGCTTGAATTATTTAGTTTTACAACACTGCGCATACTGTTTACAGTGGTGCACGACACAACAAAAACGCAAACAGTAACGCAAACAGTTTCTATTTGAAAAACTGTTGGTCGTGCGACAGTTTTCGTCGTGTTGACGTCAAACGTGTCTTATTTGATCGACTCCATTTTAATTGGGTCGCACGTGTCGTGTCTTTCGGAGCTACGATTGCATAATTAAAAAACTACGCATATGTACTGTATCGTTCAAGGTATTACTTAAGGCTTCAATAACTTATTAAGTTTCTGGTAAGAAACTATTTTAAAAATATCACGATCACCCATTCTCGATTACTTCTTAGTTAGATTATTAGGCAGGTAAATTACTATCACACACAATATACAACTATCAGGCACATGTTACGTAATCGTCAAAATAAGTTTACATAAAGCAGTATTTTTCTCAAAACAAATTCGAGAAAAAAAAATTTCCTGCAAACGCTACCATACAAACATCACAACTTCAACATAAAAAAAAAAAAGTTTGCGATGGGGGGAAAAAACTTTAAAATACCATACTGATAACACCCGAAAAAAAATTATATTTAAAAATGACATTCGTTTTTTGCGCTTCGTGTAATCCGCTTTACGTTCCAGGCAACAAGATACTGGTTTCACGTCTAATCGCACATATATGACACAAGATACCTTATAAACTGACGTATCAAGTCTGCCAGTCATTAAACGTGACTGTCGCGACAAGTTAATGGCACTATAATCTACGCGTACAACAAGTTGAATCGTCTAATAAATAAAAATGTGGCATATCTGTAGAGAACACACAATTTCGAAAAAAACAGTAATTCGCTAAATATATTGGAAATATGATTTGCCATTAGGTTTTCATCTTACATCCAATTTAATGATAAGTGAACTACTGGAAGCATTAACATTAAAAGCGAACTAAATTAGTAAAATACCTTTTGTAGAACTTGACTGAGATTACGCAGCAAGTTTCGCAACAATTTTGCATGCTGCTTTCGTTATATATTTAATCTGCTTAATTAAAAATTGCCAATATGAATAAACTACGTAGCTAGCTTTCAAAGCTTTAAGTTTTTGCTAGTAGAAAAGTGCGCCCCTTTCTCATCAATCTTATGGCATTTGCTACACAAATTTATTGCAATTGCTTGCAGACATCCAGTAGAGGATTAAGGAGTCACCTTACCTGTTACGTCTTCCACATAAAACGCACAGTCATTTTTGTGGAGACTAAGTGTATTTCTGTACGAAGTACTGGTTAATTTACGGTTTTCAAGCCCTGCTTGGTTTCTCCCAGCGTAAAAATTACTATGTGAAACACTAATATTACGCCCATCCTTGTTCCAATTTTAGTGGCCACCAATTTATGACACTGCTACTAAGGCGTTGCGACGAAGAGCTACATTTTCCCCTATTTGCTGCCAACATTACTATGAAAACTTCAGTCTACATTCGCGCCAATCTCTAGTATTTATTTTAAAATTAGTTTTCCAAAAACCTACAACTATTAAAAAATTTAAATGGCGGTGCGTATAGGAATGAGGATGTTCTTTGATCTGAAATTTTCGGTACTGTTGTACTACTTTATATTTTACTGCGAATCACGGTACCAAAGGATTTCCATAAAATCTGACGGCCAAGAGTGCGGAAACTTACTTAATTTCACTAATCTGGTGCTATAGGCAAACTGCCGTGACTGTTTACTATTCGACTACAGAAGTCACAAGATGCGTGTCTTTAATGCGCCAAATAAGCAACACACGTGAGACATTTAAACCACCAGCAATTGGCAATTGCGTTCCAAAACAAGAACGTTTTTGTTTTTTTTTTTTTCGAAAAAAATTACTTTAAATATTAACCAATACTTAATTACGGAAACACTAGACCAAGATAAACAAGTGGTAGATATAAATAAAAGTGACAGCTTTTTTCAAATTATCCGTGTAACAAATATGTTTTTGAATGACTGCTCAAAGATTTCTTTGTTTACATTTTCGCACAATGGTGGTACATAAATGAAAATTACTCCTCTCAATAGTATGAGAGCTGAAGAAATGCGTACGTTCCCTGAAAAACAATGTAATCCTGAATAAACTAAAATGGCGATAAAATTAAGCCAGCCCGCAATTAGAATTTATTTTACACTGAAGCCGAATCTGCAAGTCAATTTAATTTAGTGTGAAATGATAGCATACAATCTAATTACGAAGAATTCCCTAATGGAAAAAAAAAGTCAAGATGCGATGCAATACAAAAAGCTCTCCCTTTGCCTGTGGTTTCCGCTGGCCGGACATAAGGGAGGTGTAGATGGATACTCAAATTCCTTTCAGCCACATTTATCGGGGAGAGGAGGCGTGAAGTAAAAATTGGAAGAGGGGGGGGGGATAGTAAAAAAAAAGGCTGCGATACACGTCTAATCAAAGCACCTCACAACTACTGGTTTAGATTCTCTCGCCTGTTAATACTGACGGAAAAATTATGAATAGAATGGTAGGAGGGTGCCCAAATACTATTCGCCCCAGGATTCTACAAACCTTGTTAACATAATATATATTGTGTGTAGCCTCTCGAGTCGAGTTGTTACTGGTAAGGGGTGAAGTCATCTTCAGACACTTCCCTCCTTCTCGCAGGCTAGCTGACGAAGGCGCGACAACTCCGACGCCTGCGAGAGTGTGCGAAGAGCAGAGCACTTGCAGAAGGCGGGGTAACGCGGCGGACGTTGTTTACACCCCGCCCTGCTCGACTGAGCGGCAACGCGAGCTCCGAAGTTGCCAGGATCGCCAAGGTCGCCGAGATCGCCCGCGGGCCGCTACGGCCGGCCTTGGCCGCGCCCAATGAAAATAAAATGCCATAAAACTGCAGCGGCGCCCGCCACATGCACTACCAACCAACAGCCCAGCCACGACCGACCGGGTGTCCGAACATCAACTAGGCGTCACACCAACAACTGCCAGCTGTTGGTTCATTACCGGCCCTGTGGGGCCGGGTTGGGTACAGGCTCTGGTCTGGCAACCATCCTATAATGGGTGTAAGGTGAGGGGATTGGGTGCCTGAAAGCCGGTCGTGTTGGATGGCCGAGTGTGTAGGGGGGAGCCCAGAAACTGAGTACCTGGTGGGGTAGTCATGACGGCTATGGAATGATTGCTCCAGTTAGGCATAACCCTGGTTACAGGCTCTAGTGGCGGTGACCGGCGCAAGTGTAAGAGCTCGCTTGTCGAGCTCCGGTGGGAGCCGCTCATAGGAACTAGGGCGTCTCCCTGCCGTCACAAAAAGCTTCCAACTTATCTCCATTAATGGGGCAGTGATGCGAATATATAGCCTAGCACTGCTAAAGTCCATCTCCACCTCCTCGCGGTATGGGCTGGTAACATGGGGGCCGCCACATGGCTAACGGAGTGAGGACGATTGAAGGCGGTGACGGCCTGTCTGTGCACAGATAACCAGTCACGGCGAGGTTATGTGCAGTCTCCAGTGACTGTATATATTCTTCGCCTTGCAGTGAAGACCCGCGAACCGAATTGCACTCCCAAAGCTGAGCCTCGACCTAGAAAATCGGGGGTGATCTCGGAGTGGCGGAGTTCCTATGAAGGGACTGTCTGGCGTCCTGGAGGGGCTGGGCTGTTCTGGGTGAAAACTCAGTGTGCATGTCTGAAAATTGTGGGTACCCAGGGGATCAGTGTGAAAGCCCCGGCTTAGGCCGTGCTGATCGCGGGTCGGACTCTGGGTGGCAGTGGTTGAACCTTCTGCTTAGAAGGAGATCTGGAGGTGGGTACTTGCCTGGAGGGCGGGCACTGCACGTATGAGACGGGTCGGTAGCCGCTGCCCTGGAAAGCAAGCGTGCCGGCTCCCTTCGGTGTCAGTTTCGAAGGGTTGGTGCTCATTAACGAAGGGTCGACGGTCTGGTCCGCCTAGTAAGAGGACTCGTTTACAAAGCGGGTTTGTAGAGTGAGGATAGCACTCGGCCCCATCAAGGTGGCGCGTGCGGATTCAACTCTGTACGCTGCTGTTGACAGGTGAGGTGGAACCACTCTCGGGTGGAGAACATCCACCCACTGCGATTGGAAAGGGCGTTACTCTTTCTATTGGCAGTATTCAACTACTGTCAATTAGAGCACTGACCGAGCTCAAATCAATCATGGTTATGGACATAGTCCAAGTCTGTGGGGAGTGCACACATCTAAAGCCCGATGTGAAATGTAGCATATTTTACATATGCAAGTCTGTTGTGGCAACACATAGTAAGCCTGAATGTTATGGGAAGTCCTGGTCTGCACTCCCCTAGTAATAAACTGCTCTGAAAGATGTCCCCTGTTATACCCATGTGGATCAGGCACAGGGGGAGCAAGTACTGGGTCGTAAAAAAAAACAACGCACCACTAGATTGGTGAAAACATGTTGGTTCATTGCCGTTAGCGTCCCCTCACATTTCTCACGTCGAAACATGGCCCTAAATCATTAACACCGAAATATTTCAATAATTCACTCATTTCTCCCCACTTGAGGGGAACCTTTCTATACTCCAGATTACACAATAAAAAGATGTTATGAAGCCAACGTATGTTTATAACCACTGCCAAAGAAACGCACACACTTCATAACTAATATTGGTGCAAAGTATTTCCAACAAAATTGTATATTATATAAGCCTCCCATATCATGAATACCTAAAATCAAAACTCAAACTAAAATAAGGATCTTAAAAAGGAAATTGCCTCGAATGTCCCCCACTAAATTATTTGGCACAATGCCTCGCTGTCATGACTGAATAAACTCTGTGCTGGAACTCTATGCGTTATTATTTGTTATGCTATAAAATTTCTCGTTTTTTAAAGATAAAACCACAGCAAATCTAAAATCCACATAAATTGTAAATATACAAAAATTAACATAATTAGTTAACCCTTAAATACACATTAAAATTTTCAAAAAATCCTGCAATTTTTTTGAAAACGTTTCCCCCCAAAATAAACAATGGAGTTCGCCGGCAGCATCTTAAAAAATATGTTTGACTAACTTACTGTACGATGGTAACATAGCAATAAAGCATAGTCTTGACTAGAAATTGAATATCCCATATCACTATCTACAGTGCATGTATTTGACTTGGGTGGTGGACAAACATTTGGACTAATTTTACCTCTTACATGGGATTGCGAAACTAGTCATAACATGAAACCGAAATAATTTTCACAGACGACAGTAATGTTCGCAAAAATTTACACACTGGCGGGATTCTAACTGAAGTGTTTCCTCCCTTTGTTAGGGTTAATACATTAATTTATTTTCAAGGCTTACGTCTCGTGTTTCAATGTCGGCTGTGGTGCATTTCTGAATTCTACTTTCAGTAAANTTAATTTATTTTCAAGGCTTACGTCTCGTGTTTCAATGTCGGCTGTGGTGCATTTCTGAATTCTACTTTCAGTAAATTGTTTTTGTACAGTGAGTTAATGAACAGCGATTGGTCACGTGTACTAGAAAGTATTCGAGGCTTAACTTAAGTCACAAAAGTAGGTCTCAAATTTAATCTTGGTTTAAGGTGGGCCGTCTAGGCACCAAGAACCTTTCCGATAAGGATGTTCTTTACTTGTTAACAGCAACTCTGTTTCTCCTTCAGTGCAAGAGTCGAAGCACGCGATCCGGAAGTCTTACTTATCGCAACCGCGCGCGCACATCCCGTGCTGGGAGGCCGACTGTAATTATCATTCAGTGCGTTGTTGCACTGCGCTCGAGGTTATTTAACATTCACAACACTCGTGTGACGTTATCGTGAAACGTGAACGGTTAAATCAACATCGAAGAAGCAATCGTGAGTTCGAACACTTTCAAGAGCAGATACTGGCGGCACGGAAACAAATGCGTATTCGCTCACGCCTCCGCATGTCCGCCTTGAACGAAAACCCGAATGTTAAGAATCTTCGAAAAATAAGTAATCCACAGGTATGAGAATTCTTAAGTAGCAGATCCTGTGCTGAGAGCTGTTACTGTGCGGTTGAGGGAAAGCGATTGGTCTGACCTCGACACGTGACTCAAATAAGCTACAATCTAGCACAAAAGGAAACCGCTGGAATTCGTGATTTGGATTCGGTGGATTGAGGTTTGCTAGTAACGGTCATGCAAGACGTTCGCGGTTGCTTTAATCTTCGCGAGTTNTTCGTGATTTGGATTCGGTGGATTGAGGTTTGCTAGTAACGGTCATGCAAGACGTTCGCGGTTGCTTTAATCTTCGCGAGTTTTCATCATAGCCATAGACCGATTATTCGTCTTCCACGCATGTACCCAACACTGACCAACACCAAAGCAACACAACACTGTCAAAGTCAAATGGTCAACAATGATGAACGTGTTTGTCTATTTCTTAATTTTTAAATGAAAATCACTATTACATTAATAAAATGTTTTTACCAATTTGAATTTAATCAACCTGCATTACAAATTGGTTAGCGGTTACTTAACAATATTCTGACCTCAAATCCAATCCACGCTGTTTTTGCTAGTCGTGTTGGCAGAAAAGCAGTTCAATCCCCGTGCCCCAAAATTTAACTGCTTTTCTGCCAACAAGACTATCATGAACAACGTGGATAGGATTTGAGGTTAAAACACTGATTACGTAAACAAGTGCTTTGAGATGTTTGTATATTTCCTCTGGCCAATATTTAATGCAATTACATTAAAGTATTTTATTCCAATAAAAGTATTTTATTCTTATCAACGAACGCGTTCATCACTGTTGACTTTGTGACTTTTACAGTTGTGTTCCTTTAGTGTAGGTCAATGTTGGGTACATGGGGAGAAGACGAATAATAGGTCTACCTCATATTTAGTCTATGGTTTTCGTATTCCTGCACAGTACCACTGAACAAGGCAGCATCTTCAGTAAAGGCTGCTTACGGCATAGTAAGCATTTTAAAACAAACATTTGCAAAAAATACTGCCCATAACTAAAAATTGCATGTTAAAGTTCACCAGCTTATAGACTGACCCCCAGTTAAGTTGGCAGCAAGTTAAAAACAAGTTATACAGGTTGACGTATTCTGAGTGTAATACTTAAATTTATGGCCACTGATGTTAGTTTTTCTTGTTTTATACACATTAGAGCACGAACATTCGTATTAGTAATACATCTACATCATATGGCAAAAGGATACTAAATGATAAAGTTAAATCCTAAACATGGCTTTCAAAAGTGTTCGGTAAGCGCAAACAGCTTAGAGTAACTTCTAAAACGCAAAAAAATCAATATTTTAAAATTGATTGTAAAATTGCGTTACAGAAAAGCGTATGCGCAAACTGTGAAAATGCAGAGAAAAGTGTATATATTNTAAAATTGATTGTAAAATTGCGTTACAGAAAAGCGTATGCGCAAACTGTGAAAATGCAGAGAAAAGTGTATATATTGTCTGTCCGTGATTCGTTCCAACTTTTTTGAAGTCCTCTCACATTTTATCCTTCCGCCAGATGTAAACAAGACACAAGCGAATTAGAAGAAAACAAGGCAAAACCAACAAACCGTATTAGGGCACTGGATAAAAACACTGTATTTTACTTAAGAACTATTTATTAATTGCTGTTACCAACAAGCCACTCTTCTTTCCTTTATTTTTAAAATTCATATTGAATAGGAAAAAAATATAATTCATATACAAATATAAAGTTTTAACTCGCGAAAATGAAAATATAAAACGATTGTGATATAAAATTTAGAAGACTATTAAACTAAACAAAAAAGAGGCTATTTTCAAAAGTTTTTTCCCTAAGGAAAATTATCTCGTTTTTCACCGTTACGTCAATTACAAATAACATTCTAGACGACAGCCGCTTTCCATGAAAACGTAGGCGTGATAACGCAGAGAGATAATCTCGATTTACACGTAACATCGTTCTTCATGTCATTAGTCACGATATGCTATATTTATTCCACGAGACTGTAATATCATGCAGAGAGATTTCGTGACAAATAAATTAAAGCTTGATACGCTTCTGGCAATTTACAAGTGTGCAAATTTATTTGGGGGAGGGGGAAAAACAAGAAAAAGTGGCCCAACATTTTTACACCAAGGGATTGTGGCTAAGGAAATAAATCTTGCTTTTAATAGAACCCAGGAGTATTCGAGAACCGTCTATTGCTCTAATACAGTTACATTTTTTTCTTCTAGAAAACAAAAAGTGACAATGTACTGGTTAAGACAATGTCCCATGGCAGTTTTGACAAATTTTCCGGCATTGCGTAAAGTCATCAACAGCCAAAGCGATAAGAAATGTTTTCCGTTAGAATATCTCGGCCATCTACAGCTNGAAATGTTTTCCGTTAGAATATCTCGGCCAGCTACAGATGCTATAATTATATCCATTCGCTTGTTTTCCAGGCAACTGGAGATCGCGCACAAGTTGGAAGTTGTCATCTCCCCTTAATGTTCTGAATATATAAATGAAAGTTGCACTATTTTTGGTCTATTCGCGGCATCTTCACAATTTTTTTTTAATCAAACCTTTGAAAAATCATCCCAAGTATGATGTGTTTGCTTGTCTCCTAAATATATTATGTATTACAAGCATTTCATACTTCTGTTAACATATAAGTATGTTATTTTTGAATAAATTTAATCTTTACTTATACTTTATTTATAAATTATAATATTTCATTTTTAATTAATACGAATAAATACAGAGATAAAATAGGTATGTTGGTAATGCATAGTAAGAAATAGTTCTTATGCAAAATATTATTGCACTGAGTGTGCGCAAATGCGGTGCGTTGTTCCTTTGGTGAAATTTACTAGACTCGGGTACGCTTTGTTTGTTTGGGACGAAGGAATATTCTGGAAGTATAACTTTACCAGGGCTTCAGAAAAGTCGGAAGTAACCGTGAATAGACTATACGAAAAGAGGGTTGGATAAGGTTTGTTAAAGCTGTTAGAGGGGGGGGGGGAAATTATGTAGCTGTGTCACGTGCTCGACATGGTACCACAGAACTAAGACCGCTCGCATAAAACTGTGAAGGGAAGATCACGATGTAGTGTAAATCTGGAGTAGGCCCCACTGCAAGAGTGAAATATGAAGCCCTAAACTTTTTTCCCCAGTCACGCCATTTAATTGACAAAGATAGCACATTTTAATTGCCGAAGTACGTAAGAATAATGTTGGCAAGTCGAAGACATATCCAAAAAAAATTAATAATAATTTAATTTTTTCATTTTATTTATTTACATATTTACAGTGCCCCCGAACGGCTGTAGGCCTTGGTTGAGGTACACCTATACATAAAACAGAACAAAGATCACATAATAATAATAACACAGTAGGATGTAATAATCTACAAGAGTTGTGTGAATCATCCCATATTTTTATTATAATTCGCTCACGGAACCCTGAAAACCGAACACACTGAAAGGAAAGTATATAACTGCCTTTTGAAAACCAGTCTACGTTCAACTTAACTTAACACGCTTGTCTCCCATCAGGTTAACTAAGTCTCAAGGCTATCCTCGAGCGAGCGTTTCCTTCCAACGGGACAGTCCTTCCGTTACGCAGAATCAAGCTTCCACGGCCCGCTTAACGACGGATTACGCCTAGCCCGTCTTTGCAGTCAGATAAACGAGAACCTCACGTGTTCCACATATACATATAAATCTCACGTCAGTAATACGTCACGCGTCAAGTGCATGGAATGACTCGTGCCTGGCATCTCGTCGTCAAGACTTATTCGCTCACTTCTTAAAACTTCGTTCAAGATAGACTTCTCTCCTTGCTGTTTTTCACCATATATAAAAAAGTACACTGTCATGGACCTAATTGCTTTATCCATACGTCAATCAAGTGCAAATATTAATTGTTAGGAACCTAAGTGTATTAATAATCATTCCTATTCCACTGTGTAGAAAGAATAAACAACGCGAACTTTATTTGCCATCAAATTAAACATTATACTCTAGCACACTTTCTGCGCTCTTANTAGAAAGAATAAACAACGCGAACTTTATTTGCCATCAAATTAAACATTATACTCTAGCACACTTTCTGCGCTCTTAGTCACCAATACTTTCCATTTTATTCAGTAAACTTCATTAAATTATACTGTCACAAGAATAAATACTCTCTCTACTAAACAGTACTAGAACAAAAAAAAAACACAAAATGCAAAGATAAATTAATGGTGATCAATAATAATTAAAGGAAAATTAATACTGAGTAGTTCGTAAGAAAGACAATGTTAGTACCAATGTGTTTCACATTATTCCGTCTAGAGAATCTACAACACACATAGAATAGATACACACAGCCTCGTTATTAGAAATCACGCAGCACGTTTACTCTCAGTATATTTGCTAAAGGCAAANATAGAATAGATACACACAGCCTCGTTATTAGAAATCACGCAGCACGTTTACTCTCAGTATATTTGCTAAAGGCAAAGTAACTTAGAGTGAGTACTTTTGAAATCAACCTCTGAAAAAATTCACTGCCCACAACTATACGTACAATACAGTACACGCAGGCTCCCATTTAAGTTGGCAGCAATTTAATAAAAATAGTTCCACGACCTGAAGTTTTATTGAGTGTAGTTTGTAAATTTGTGACTACTGAAGCCTAAGGGTTTTTTTTCAAAGGCGGTCACGTCGCATATTGCATTATGTAAATAAATACAGCGGACTTCTTGAAAGCTGGTTAAACATACGCCATATGGCAATGTTTACATGGAGATACGGCGGAAGGATACGCAACGGGCAGAAAGTATAAAATAAGCAGGGCTTTCAAAAGTGCTCACGCTATCGTGAACAGCCTGCACGAAAGATGCACTGTCAGTCTTCGGTCAGAGCCGGCGGGCGCCAACTCGAAAACAACATAACGCGGCAGCCCAATAAATAAAACGGCACGGCAAAGAAATATTATGATGGAGCACTAAGTGGAAATGGACAAGGAGAGGGGGAGAGCGGTTCATATTTGCAAGGCCGGCCGGGTGCCGGTGATGCTGGCCGATTATGGCGTCATTCGCCCTTCCCGGTATAAATAGACTCCAAGCACAAACAAAGTCGCTTCTGTCTGCCCACTGCCGTGCGATTCCCTCCGCTCTGCCCAATCACGCCTCCTTACAACTGTCGTACATAGATGCCACGCCTACCAACCTTTCGCGCGACATTGCTGGCGTCCGTCGAAGCGCCGCAGAATTTTTCTCTGCGAATGGCAACTGTGAACTTACTACTCCAAAGGAACACAACTGTCAAAGTCACATGGTCAACAGTGNTTTTTCTCTGCGAATGGCAACTGTGAACTTACTACTCCAAAGGAACACAACTGTCAAAGTCACATGGTCAACAGTGATGAACGTGTTTGTAAATTTCTTAATTTATAAATGACAAGCACTGTTATATTAATAAAATACTTCTACCAATTTGAAATTAATCAAACTGCATTACAAATTGGTTNTAAATGACAAGCACTGTTATATTAATAAAATACTTCTACCAATTTGAAATTAATCAAACTGCATTACAAATTGGTTAGAGAAAGTATACAGACGTTTCAAAACACTTGAACAATGTTCTAACCTCAAATCCAACCCACGCTGTTTTTGCCAGCC
Organism: Clitarchus hookeri; assembly: GCA_002778355.1. Classification (NCBI taxonomy): domain Eukaryota; kingdom Metazoa; phylum Arthropoda; class Insecta; order Phasmatodea; family Phasmatidae; genus Clitarchus; species Clitarchus hookeri. Next base: position 474,544 of record NQII01001041.1, read on the forward strand.
GTATTGGCAGAAAAGCGGTTCAATGTTGGGACACTGATATTGGTTGTACGCAGCCAGCGAGACGTCTACCTAATCTTTAGTCTATGCCACGAACCCCCTTCCCTCTCAGTGCNATATTGGTTGTACGCAGCCAGCGAGACGTCTACCTAATCTTTAGTCTATGCCACGAACCCCCTTCCCTCTCAGTGTAGCCGACTAGGAAGGATCAAACCCACAATGTCCCGAAAGCGCGGTAGGAGTACCACCGCATGTCTAAACACGTCCTGTGGCAACCTNCCGCATGTCTAAACACGTCCTGTGGCAACCTGTAATGACCGCCTAAAAACAAATTACAACAGAGATTAATATTCAGTCATGTATTGCAATGCAGCTTAGCTATCAGCTCCCAAATTTCGTACCAACGTGATCAGAAAGCAACCTTAACTAAAACGAGCCCACGTAAACGTAGCAGAAAAATTGTGTCCATACAAAGTGACCACAACTTTGCCCGAATGTTCTGCATACACATTGAATTCTTGCGTGTCCCTGGAGTCCCCTATAGATCGTCGAAGTACAACACACAGGCCAGTCACAACAATGTGTTTACTTGGGGTTTTATGAGTCGGTCGGGCCTACACTACAAACGTTAGTCTCCAGACAGAAATAAACCAGACGTGCCTGAACTTTCAAGGTTAACACCTATATCAGCGTGCACGCCAACAGTGTAGAGTTAACACGTATCGTGAAGTTCTATTTCAATAACTCGCTGGGTTCTGTGTTATAACACAGAAGTCAAAGGCGTAAAATACTAATTTTGGTCCGCTTAAATGTGCTCTCCAATCTACAATTTCCCTTCTTTAAAGATATTCCGCAAAAAAAAAAGTAAAACTGCTAAGAACTTTTTTCAAAAGCATTATATACATACATANATACTAATTTTGGTCCGCTTAAATGTGCTCTCCAATCTACAATTTCCCTTCTTTAAAGATATTCCGCAAAAAAAAAGTAAAACTGCTAAGAACTTTTTTCAAAAGCATTATATACATACATACACACACACACACAGGTGGAAAATTAAAAATTAACACCACTAACGCGGTGACAGAAACACCATATACGTACGGGGCACTGGTAGAGGGCAGTACATGCAATGATCAACAGTGCTGTGCTGTGGACAGAGTAGGAACCACGTACTAGGCAGGCATAACATCGCTGCGACCAATAGAACTACAGTTGACTCGGTGAAATAGTAGTTTGTTGTTTCAAGCATCGGCCTGTGTGTAATAAGCACTGTAGACATGCCACGACGGCATAGACTACCCACACTTCATGCGATTAACGGGCTTTTGAACGAGATCGTATTGTGGGCCTGACGAAGGCTGGATGGTCCGTTTGAAGAATTGCCCAACGCGTAGAACGTGAAGTCTCTACTGTGCATTATTGGTGGTGCCGGTGGTTCAACGATGGTGCACATGCTCGTAAACCTGGTTCTGGACGGCAGCGGCATACGGATTCCCGCCTGGTCCGCCGCATCAGACGAGCAGCCATTGCTGATCGCACGGCGACCGCCGCACAGATTAGGGCCACTGTTGCACCCAGGATTTCAGCTACAACCATCACCAACACTTTGCTGGACGCTGGGTTACGTACGATCAAGGGTGCCGTTCACCAGGCTTCCTCTCACATCTCCACTGTGCAGCCCGCCTCGGATGGTGTCGCGAACGATTCAACTGGAGGGGTGAATCGCGCGCGGAGATGTGTTTAGTGATTAAAGCAGATTCTGCCTTGGCGCCAGTTAAGGTCGTTTGTGAGTGCATCGTCGACCAGGAGAGCGGCAACAACCAGTGTATATTCGATTGCGACATACAGAACCAACTCCTGGCATCATGATCTGGGGAGCAATGTCCTACTATGACCGTACGCCTCTGGTGTTTGTTGAGGGAACACTTGAACAGTGAACGCTACATCCAGAACATCGTCCAGTTCATTTTGTTGCCGTTCCTACAACGCCAAGGAGATGTCCTCTTCCAGCAAGACAATGCTAGTGTACACACGTCTTGACCAAACGTGCTCTCGAAAGTGTTAGTCAACTCCCCTGGCCAGCACGATTACTGCATCGTAGCTAAAGGAGGCTACACACGATACAGACGTTCAAGAGACACTGTAGCCTCTGCCATAGGCGCACGACCCTGTAATCCTTATCATATAAAGTGAAAAACCTGTATAATATTTAATAAAACATTTATCCATGTGGGACTACTGCGTGCAGGTGTTCATTTTTCACCAGTGTATGCACAGTTGAATCTCAATATGACCACCTGCTAGAAGTGCCATCAGCCGCGTGTAGCTTAAGACATATGGCCCATGATGTGGGCTGGTGAAGCAGGTATATAATGCGACCGACAGACTGGCTGTACACATTGTGCTTCCTGCTGCCATGGATAAGGGAAGCGATTTTCCAGAGTTACAAAAAGGGATGATCATCGGCATTTGGACCATGGGAGGCAGCATTTCGGATACAGCGAGGTTTGTGAACTCTTCAAATGCCTTTGTGGTAAAGGTGTATCGCGAGTGGACGAATAGCACCATTGGGAAAAACCATAACGGAAACTGCGAAGCTCCACGCGCCATTGTTGACCAAGGTGAACGTCGACTACGAAGGTGCGTGTAGGCCTGCCGACAGGCTAAAGCGGAACAAGTTCACCGTTCAAATAAACCAGGTGGCATCCAAACACGTGTCTACCGCAACAATTCAGCCAACCCTTCTGCGAATGGGGTTCCGGAGTAGATGGAGGGTGACTTAACCATGCTAACACAGGTGAATCGACTAAAACGTCTGGAATTTGCTCGATAGTATGGCGACTGGACCACTGCTGATTGGCGACAGGTAGCCTTCTCCGACGAGTCACGTTTTCAGCTGCATAGAACGCATGGACGTCAGCGTGTCCGGTGAGAAACAAACTTCTGAGAACAGACACCCTGCATCCACTGCTGGACGAACATAAGGGCGGTGGGGGCAGTGTTATGGTCTGGGGAATGTTCTCGTGGTATTCTATAGGTCCTATCATCCGTGTAGAAGGCACTCGTTGATTTTGTTATGAATTCATCCTCTGCGATCACGTCCACCCGTACATGATTGTCTTTCCTACGGAGGATGGGATCTTCCAGCACGATAATGCGCCTTGCCACACGGCTAGAAGTGTCCGCACGTGCCTAGAAGAGCACGATCAAGACTTCACGGTTCTTCTCTGGCCCCCAAACCGCCCCGATATCAATCCAATTTAACATCTGTGGGACCACCTCGATAGTCGTATTCGCCGTCTGTATCCTCCGCCACGCACCCTTCAACTAGTTTTCAGATAGTCGCGGTTTGGATCTCGATCGGTGTACTGGGATTGGCTTTTCAAAGTACTTTCAGGCGTGTATCCTTATCCCAAGCAAATTATGTACGATTTACCATTTCTCGCACATGTGTATATACACGTACAATACACGGCGACTAATTATGCAAGCATTTGGTATACTATACAGCACACTATGATACATTTCTCTGCATTTATTAATCAATACGATCATAACTTCACCCATCAATTATCTGGAATTCAATAACCACTGGTACTATTAGTACATCAGTTTGAGATTAATCTATGCTAAATACTTCAAGTGCTAAAACATATTTTGAATAAAAAAAGGCATTGTCTATGATATAATAATTTAAACTTTCCACGAAAGAGGAAAATTTTCTGTCGCTGTGTTTGTCTTCAACTGCATTCAAATGGTCTACCAACGTGAGATAGTACAAATTAAATTGAGCTTGATGTAACTCGGTACATTAAAATATCAGATAAACGTGTCACTTCAAACCACAAAGATTAAAGTAACGCGCTGCGGTAACAAAAATAGAACGAGTATCAAATTGATGGATCCCTTCACTAACAACAAAAAAACTTAATTGATCACTGTCAGGGTGCGTATTTGTTGTATCCATGTATTACATATTTTTATTACTATTATTGTTTCGTTAAATTATTTCTAGTTTCTTACCAGTTTGAATTCATGACCCAAATATATTTTTGCAGAAGTAAGTTTATCTTTTTTTTTGTCGTATGTACAACGTTTACGTGTTTTAATGCTTAATATTTAAGCCATCACATGACTGTATAAATAAATTAAAATATTGTAATTCGACTAAAGAACCCGTAGTTTATGTACGTGTTATGTTATATTTAAGGGTTTATTTATTTCAAGTTTATAGTAGACACAAATATATTTTGCAAGTTTAAATCACTACTCAAGAACAGATAAACTACCAAATCCTACAGATACCACCTCAGGTTAAGTATCTTTCATTCCAGATCTATTGGCGGATAATTTTACAACAAAACCATGAGTATTAGCGCCAAATTAAATCAACTCAATGGATTAATTTGCAATGGTATTATGAAAACATTTAGGATCTTTTTTTCCTCCGCGTCTCACCATCTCATTTTTGTTTCCGCTATATTTCCGGAGTTATAACATTTACCACCATCCCCGACAGAGGAACCAAATTTCGGTTGGAATGTTGATTTTTCTGTTGTTTGTGGGCTGTTATTTACTGTTCTCCAATGCCTCACATTTATCATTGTAATAAAATTTATTTAAAAAACTTGCAATTTTTAAGTGACGACAGCCGCAAAGTTGCGTGTCAATACTGTAGAATTATTGGCCATTGCCATGCGTTTAATATAAAATAAAGATTAACAGCTATTAAAATGAATCCCAACCACGATATGCACAGCCTCCCACAGTCAGGTCCCTCGACAAATAATTGTGTTTGCCCCCTTTCCTACTTCAACATGCAACTTTTCGAACCCCTTACACTCCTTTAAAGAAAGGGGATCTCAAATACCGTGCACTTTTAGGCGTTTCTATATATTTTGTGAATAACAAAACTAGTACACAAGTTTTAACAAAGATTTAAGGACTCTCCTTCAGTTTCGCTAAAACATTAATATTTTCGTCCAAAATGAGGATAAAAAATCTCGAATCCGAGCCAAGCCCCCCTGGTGCCCTGTGTCGCGCTCGCTGCTTCGCATCCCGCGCGAGCGAGTGGAAGTGAAGGACAGCAGTTATAAGAATTAGCGGCCTATAATAAAGGACGCCGCCGCACACGCCGATAAACTTATAGCAGCTCGCGCCTCGCTGACCGCGAGAAAGTCATATTTCTCAATTTATCACGCAGGAATGTCGTCTTAATCACCATTACCTTTCCCAGAACAACTTGGATTGCTGAGAATGTTTGAGACGGCACCTACCTCAAGTATAAATAACACGTGCTGGTCTCCGAGGAGTGTGATTAAGAGCCGAGAGTTTGGCGTCTCGTGCGACCTTAAGCGACAGTTGGGCGATTCCGGAGCAGAGAGGGACGACTGCAGCGATCTGGGGGAGTGCGTCGGCGAGCTTGTGTGCAGTGAAGAGCGGGACTGACCTGCGGGACTGTGGACTGGATGCGTGAGTGAAAAGACATTCGGGACGATGTAAATATAAAGTTTTTAATAAACGTGTCGAAATAATTGGAGCAGTTTAAGGGACATTAACAAGAGTAAAGATTGTGATAAAGACTAATTGAAACTGAGATAGTTAAATATAGCTCTCAATAAGAATAATATGAGTTAATAGTATGCTAAGACTGGTAAATTACAGATGTTTGACGGTTTGTAGCACTGAGAATAAATATAATTATTGAATTCAGTTATTTTATTATTATTACGACCTCCATCCCTCACGAACTCGGAAACGCCCTTCGGGCATTTTTGCAACAATATAAATGCCAGTGAATAAAAGACATACTATCTAAATGTGTTAAAATTTCCTCTTACTGTACTAAGTACATGTATTAACACTGCATTATTAACACTGTAGCCTACTTGTTTTCCAGAATGATCTAATTTTCGCCACCGACGGCGATTCTAATATAATAATTTTAGAATTGTTTTATATTTTTATTTATAAATAATACTTAATAAAAATTAGCCAACTACCACCTTCCCAATGCTTTCACAGCCAAGTCGTTCGACCACGATTAGAAGCATATTTAAAAACCGTGGATTTTGTTCTACCACGCTATAGCACAGTTCTCTGACCTACGAAGGCCAGATTTTGACAGTTCCGTGAAGTAATTACAGGTGGTAGTGTTTTGCTAATGTATCCCTCCACTTCATCTGTCCCGACAAGTGGAAGCCATGCTTCACGCATCTCAGCCAATGACTGCGATGTTTCATGTACAGCAAACACGTGTTTCAGAAAGTATGACTTTTTTTTACATCCCAGAAACAGATAAATCCAAAACCTTAATTTTCAGAACCTTTATTTTCAGAATTTTACACTTAATACGACGTTTGAAAGCCAATGTATAAAAGTGTTTTAGTAAGATACAAAAAAACTTTTAGTTAATATTTTTGTACGTCTACAATTTCCACATGCAAATTACTTGCACAACATACATCGTAGGTTTTTTTACATTATTCCTGTCACAAGCGTGCATTTATATTACTTTCAGACCGTACTTAATTTAATTATGTGTTTTGTGGGATTCAACACACACAGAATTGAGTTTACTTCGGAAGAGGTTTAAAGCTCAAATGCTGGGCCAACCTGGAAATAGGTGCTTTTCAGATATAAGCTTACGTTTAAGTATATAAGCCGACTACACACCCACCCTACATAAAATTTATACACATTCATGAACTACACACGCAAGCGCATTCGTAAATTTACTGCAGCGGTGTTGATCAGGAGAAAATTCCTATCCACGAGTTTTCTTAAGTACTGTTAATCGACCTGCTAGTCCCATTTTACAGGATCCGATGGCCAGTAAAAAATAAAAAAAAATATCTACCTCGGCTCAGAAAAAAAATATCCGTGAATAATATTCTTGCGGCATGCGCGCACACTTCATGGTCGATGTCGGATAATTACACAAGCCTTGCGTTCGATCCGCTCGGGTGTTTCAACGACGTCCTTGACCGCGACAACAGCGCAGTCACGTGACCCGGCACGTGTCAGCGGCCGGACACGTGATAAGCCAGGCTCGACGAATCATTTGAACGCACGTCCTTGTCCACACACATTAGCAATTATTATTCCTGACAGGCTAATTTTTTTTTTTGCTAGTGAATTCATTTGCAATGCACGACGTCCGCCGCATACATGAAACCTTTTATCGGTGAAAGCCATTAGTGTTCCGTTCAAAACCATTACGAACGGGAAAACTGCGTATGTTCAAATGTGACTTACTTCGAACTGAATTATTAATTAGTTTAATAAACTCTTTTTCCGTGATAATACACATCTGTATGTGGGCGGTTACAAAAATTATAAATGTCCGTTCAGCAAAAATTATTTATTTCACGGTTCCTTTAGTGCAGAGTATTTTCATTAAATTTAGTTACTGCGAACGCCCTTGTAAAAACACGACGAGATGATGCCTCGTGCAAAATGTGATAGAAAACTTAAGACCACTGACCTAAACGACTAAGGAATCTTAGAAAAGCCGCGACGTTGAATAGCCTATTTCAAAATAATAAGTAGTTTTGAAGAAAACTCAAACCCCGCATACAAGAGCGATCTTTAAAAATTTTTATTTTCTAAACATTACTTAGCGTACCACTAGTTCCTAAGTTACCTCACGCCATTAATTTGAACTGCACATTTCCCATACACTAATTTATATATATCGCTAAAACCCCACACACTTTTCTTGGACCAGATTAAGTAGATTTTCATCAACTTTTTCTTTTCTATTTTCAAAGCACACCTCCATTTTATTTTCCCACCCAATTTCGATATTTCGAAATTCGATAACATACAGGCGTTCACGTACGAAATATTCGGCTGCTAACAGAAGCGCCCAAACACAATCCTGATAGTTTGAATCGTTCGGCCCTTTCAGTGCGTATTCCAACTAAACACAACTTTTCAGCATATTTCAGCTTCCCGAGGATGCAGACCTAACTTGCTCTATTTAGGCTCTGTTAATGTCGCTAATTTAAGACAGGCCGAAATAAAAAACACTAGAATGTGTGATGTACTGAATATTTAATTCAGCTACAGTTCATACCGTTATATACGTATTAAACTAATACGCAAGACATGCATGTCGCTCCTCCCTACATAACCTTTAGCGGGACATTTATAGTAAACATTGGACAGAGGAATGTCGACGCATTGTGTTCGACGAGTCCCGCTTCAATCTTAATGCAAACGATGGTCGCTGCAAGGTTTGGCGCCGCAGTGGGCAACGCAACAATCCTGCAATGATTCGTGAACGTCGCGAGTACCGGACCCCAGGCGTGGGCTACCCTCAGTTAGTAGGCACGAAGACAATATGTCAATGAGCTTCTGCGGCCCCATTTTCTGCCATTTTTTTTGCGCAGCATATCCGACGCCATCATGCAAGAAGATAATGTTCGTTCCCGCATAGCTAGCATCACCTAACATGCTCTGCAAGATGACGCCATCCCTTGGTCTGCCAGATCTCCCCGTACTGAACACGTATGGGATATGATGGGGCGATGGTTCGCACCACCGTCAACCCCACCTGTAGAAACACTGGCCGGTGTACGTGTGCAGTTGCAGGGAGAATTGTGGTTTGTGTCTCATGACACTATCCGCCACCTGCATGGTGCAGTGCCTCGTCGCATCGCTGCCTGTATAGCCGCGAGATGCGGCTTTGCGGATGCTAAACAACGCACCCTCTACGCATGAAAGACTGATCACTACTCATTTGTACTATAATCTATCAGTCTGTTAGGGTTTCACGTTACGAAAGCAGTGAGCGCGTAACAATATGTATCATTAAAATGTAATGTTTAGGCCTACTGATAAGCATGTGGTTTGAACGTAAAGCACAGTGCCCCATACTTAAAGTAGCCCTCTCCTAAATAGGTATCTAGACCCACCACTGATCGCCATGGGTTCAGTAGCGTTAAGCTCTATTCTACTCACGTTAGGAACAAAATGTTTTCTTATGGGATAGTTTGGAATAGGGAATATTTCCGCCGCTAGATGCACAGTGTTCCAAAGAGTGTTCCTTTAATTAACATTTTAAGCTACGTGAATAATAAGAACTTTGTTACGAATGTATTTTATATAGGATGAATGATTATTACAATCATTTTGAGCAATTTCGATGTCCAGCAGTGTAAACTATATATAATCAACTAAATTACCAGGTTCACTTTATTCTAGTAATAAAAGGCAAAACAAAATCATCTGGCGCTTTACAATCCCGCACTCTTAAGGTTTTTATCCGGACCAACAGAGTAGAGTTTAGCGAGAACTGACGCAGGAATGCGACTAAGTCGCCACACCTACCGCACGAGCTGGTAACAAACACGCCAGCAGCGATGGCAAGTTTGTTTATGTATCAAATACCAAGATAGCAGCCATAAAAGAATTAAATCCCTCCCGCTTGTGTTAACACGTGCAATGTTTGGCGTACACTCTTAAGCCGCCCTTAAGAAAACTGCTCCACGCGTTAAGCTCGTTCACCGTTTAAGTTCTAATCCGCATCCTGTAAAGTGTAGGTACGTAGATACACCACCATATTCCACAGTGGAATATTTTACTACGAACAATGTAATGCTACCAGTTGAAAATTGAAATCAGATGTTACTGGCGCTGTTAAATCAGAAAGTCGGCCACTGAAAACATGAATCAGTTTGGAGTTTACGAACCGTTTCAGTTTATTTATAAAAAGAAAATACGCCAAGTATCTGGTGGATACACTCAAATTTCTTTTTTCCGAAGAAACCACACCGGCAAACGTTTTTTTTATAACATTAAAATGTTACTGTTTTAAATTATTTTGTGAGTATTGACGCATGTACCGCCACTGTAAAAGACAGGGCGGCTTATACGGTCAAAGTTAATGCCCCTCCAGGCCCTGACTATTAGGTGCGTGGAGGGTAGGTTGCCGGTTTAGTAATAATGTTGGCTAAGACTGTGGCATTTGGAAGTACGAATATATATTGTCTCATATGTCTTTTCACAAATACACAATATCGGAACTTCTGAGGTGCGGTANTGGATGTACGTTGAAGCTATACACTACGTTAACGTACGTGCTACAACAAGCGCGGAAAGTGCATTATTGGATTTTGTCTGCATCGGACAAAAACCCAGTCTTTGCAAAATTGTGTTCACTACACGGTAATTTATACGGCAAAAATGCATAAAAGTTGCGTAATTTGTATTTCCTTACACTGATATGGCAAATGCAGGCAAATGCCGAAGATGAAACTATTTTGCAATAATTCACGAGAACAAACGTTATCACAACTGTTTCAAGTGCCTGTCAATCAAGAAGACGAATTAGACAAGAGTAATTTAAAAATTTCTAAAATTATGTGAACAANGAGTAATTTAAAAATTTCTAAAATTATGTGAACAAAATACTATGAGAACTAATACTATGAGATCACTGACAGGGATCAAAACGATCACATTAATGGACATCTGAACGGTCAAAATAATTCCTTACTCCCCCCCTTGCCTAGATAACATTTATGATATCTACTCATTTCCCAAAACAAAACTCCTTTGGGAATTTCTCATGCTCTTCATTGGAGTACAATCTGACAAGATAATGTAACTATGTATCGCAGTGATATGTAGAAAAGTGACGTAAAATCAAATTGTTGTAAATTGACGCACAACTCTTCTTTTGTTGCAGATTTTCAAGTTTTATATTTTATAGATTTATTACAATCGTATTTCAAGCTCAGAGCTGGGCCTTAGTCGCAATTATGTTTTCCTNGTGAGGGAAGTGAGCCAAAGGCGTGCTGTAATCCTCAAAACTGTCACGCGACAGTATGAAAGAGAATAATATAAACACAGTGCACAAAACTGCACTCTAAATTCGAATCAGTATAAAACCACTGATTCGCAGTCAAATTCGACTACTCCAATAAGTGAAAATGGCTCCACTTTGAATTGTTCGAAAATTGGTTGTGTCAGAGAAACAATTCCAGGATTGAATAAATGACATGCGGCGAATAAAGTATTGTTTTAATTGAATTTTACCCAATANTCAGAGAAACAATTCCAGGATTGAATAAATGACATGCGGCGAATAAAGTATTGTTTTAATTGAATTTTACCCAATAATTACGAGAAATAAACGAATTTCCGATAGTCACTATTGATGATGTACAATTTGACATACATAAAAAGTAAAACAAACTTCTCAGTGCTCAGGATTCGAACCTACTGTTTCCTGTTTCCAGCCCATCACCTTACCAACTGAGCTACCAAACCGACGTTGACAAAAAGGAAATTAATTATATTTCCGATATTGAAAATTTCGGAAACTAAATTTTACATCATTTCTTTTGATTTTAGTTTGTTTGGTAACATTATGATTGTTGATACAAATATTACGCATGAACACACTTCACATTTCCTACAGTTTAAAACTCTAAAACAAAATGAAAGACGTGAAAACGAAATGAAAGGCCCGTGTTCAAGTTACCTAAAAAAAATTGTATTATAAAAGACTAAATATACATTTTAAAAAGCATATTTGACGGATTTTATTAGTTCATGTGTTATTTCATTTGATATACCACGTTTAACCGAGTCATCAGCCAAAAGACAAATTACTGGAAAACAGCGAATGAAGTGGTTGAGGAATCTGCGGAAAATGTCACTGAATCGCTATGTGAAGGAAAACTGGCATTTCGTGACTAATAAGTCAGTTAAAATGACTGAAGTGGCTAAGTCAGACGGCGTTAACGGATTTAAACAGTTAAATTCTCACTAATTCAGATTTAGAGTATGAGCGATATGACGCAGTGATAACACTGGATTCGAATTCGAGGGGGGCGGGTTCGTTTCCCGGTCCAGCCATCCTGATTTCGGTTTTCCAGAATTTTTCCTAAATGCTAAATACTAGATGGTAAATGCTAAATGCTAGGACGGTTCCTTACTACACGCCCTGGCCGATTCCTTCCCCGTTCTCAGATTTATTGTATTCCTACAAGGCCTTGTAGCTGTTCAAAGGCACACGAAACACTTCATAAATAAAATTTATAAAGAAATATGTTAACATACATATTTACGTGAACGCCATATCGCGTGGAAAGAATCGCCACTTTACCAGGCTGCAATAAAAACTAAGTGGCGAACCCTCTTGTCCAGAGCTAAGAGGTCGCCACTATCAATAACGCCGTCACGTTACAAGCCCCACATGACTGGGCAAGCGCTAATCGTTTCTATAACCGCCAAACACTCAATTAAGGCGAGTGCAATACGAAAGTTAATTTCACATTATATCTAAGTTACTGGAGGCATCGTCTATATAACCATAGCAACACATGCAAACAGTTTAGTAACTGCATAATTGACTTCAGAAATGTGTATACGTAAATAATTTATTTTACTTTTTGCCATGCATATGCATGTAAGAAATAAGCGACTTGGAGGGTACAAGTACAAATGCTTTGATTTGCATGAAATTTTTAAATAATCATGTTTAACGGCAGACTGCAGAATTTTCATGTGCTTATCAACGCTCTAAGAAATTATTTGTAAATTTACCATATCAGTGTTTACGTAGTAACAAAGCACGAATGGTAAAATATTTTCCCTTACATCATGGTAACGTTCCTACAGTCGCTCGGGAAACCGTCAGATGCGTAAGGAAGTTGCCAACTTTGTCTAGCAGCGATGCCAAACATTCACATGCTTTCAGGATGATGCGTAGTAATATTCCCACATACTGTATAGGTTAAAAACTTCCAATAACAGTTTGAGAAGTTTACCAGAATTTTTTTTTTTTTACAGCGTAGCAGATGGAAATGCATGTTCACTCTCGTGGTGGCGTGGATGTACGTTGAAGCTATACACTACGTTAACGTACGTGCTACAACAAGCGCGGAAAGTGCATTATTGGATTTTANTGGATGTACGTTGAAGCTATACACTACGTTAACGTACGTGCTACAACAAGCGCGGAAAGTGCATTATTGGATTTTATCTGCATCGGACAAAAACCCATTCTTTGCAAAATTGTGTTCACTACACGGTAATTTATACGGAAAAAATGCATAAAAGTTGCGTAATTTGTATTTCCTTACACTGATATGGCAAATGCAGGCAAATGCCGAAGATGAAACTATTTTGCAATAATTCACGAGAACAAACGTTATCACAACTGTTTCAAGTGCCTGTCAATCAAGAAGACGAATTAGACAAGAGTAATTTAAAAATTTCTAAAATTATGTGAACAAAATACTATCGCGTGGCAGATTTATTATGAATGAGATCACTGACAGGGATCAAAACGATCACATTAATGGACATCTGAATGGTCAAAATAATTCCTTACACCCCCTTGCCCAGATAACATTTATGATATCTACTCATTTCCCAAAACAAAACTCCTTTGGGAATTTCTCATGCTCTTCATTGGAGTACAATCTGACAAGATAATGTAACTATGTATCGCAGTGATATGTAGAAAAGTGACGTAAAATTAAATTGTTGTGAATTGACGCACAACTCTTCTTTTGTTGCAGATTTTCTAGTTTTATATTTTATAGATTTATTACAATCGTATTTCAAGCTCAGAGCTGGGCCTTAGTCGCAATTATGTTTTCCTNAGTTTTATATTTTATAGATTTATTACAATCGTATTTCAAGCTCAGAGCTGGGCCTTAGTCGCAATTATGTTTTCCTCTAAATTCAACTCATCACCGCCGAACACTTGGGTGTCCATTTCAATTCCTGTTGAAGAATTAGACTTTCGTTTAGCAGGTTCCAGATGAAAATTTAATCTTCGCTACAGAATAAAAAAAAAGCATACTAAAAAGCCTATGTTGAAAACAAACTTGCAGTTTGAAACTTTGACGAAAATGTTAACTACACCTGTCCAATGCATATCATGCACACAACTGTATGGTTAATATTTTTATGCGCATTGGTGGTCAAATTAAATTTCGCGAAGTCAATCTTGGGCTCATTCACCAAGTTAACTCTTGATGATCTTGACAAGTCGACATGTGGTCTACGAATGCTACTTGGACCACAACGATTCCAACATAACGTGGAAATGCGGCAGAGGTTAACAGTCTAACTAATGAATAAAAGTTTAAATCAATGCGAAGGTTTCCGTTACAAACGCAAATTTCTGGAACATTTATTTGAATAATTTCACGGAAGTTTATATAAAACGCTTATTTTTACCGCAAGTCACACACGGGCACCATCAAAAATAATGTCTACAAACTTAAAAAAATGTATTATCTTGACTAACCCCCTCTTTACTTGGCCCGAAATTAAGATGGATTATTTTTAGTGTTTAATTTATGGGAACACGAAATTTTGGAGCAGCTCTGAGCGTGGAAGATAATTTCAATTAATTCTACGCACCTTTTCTAAAGTGTATATTAACGTAACTTTGGGGAACTGAAAGGACCATATTAAGCAACTACACCGGAATTTCCCTGGAATTTCGAGAACAAAAAAAAACTTCCCAACGACCTCACTAAAGCGAATCAAATACCTACCTGTAAGTTACCTCATGACTACAATAGTTTCCTTAAAGAGTACCTATATTCTAAGAGGGACTAATTTTTATAATGCTACATTTCTCGCCAGGGGCAGCGCACGTACTCCCAGACGCCAGAAGAGCTGCATCTTAGTTTCCTTCCACTTCAACAACGTTGATCTCTGCGAAGGCACCTTAGCATCTTCTCCGCATACAGCAAGCAAAATGCCGGGGGCAACAAACAAGTACCTGTGCTACTTCGCAACACGTCCGCCAATACCGAGGTGACGTTGCATGGGAAAAACACGAGTCATACAAAACTCTCTTCCTATTCGGGCACATGCAATATGCATTTTCCTCCATTCGCGACGATTATCTCTGTGAAAATTACTCAAGTCAACTTAACTAGAAACATACAAGCCTTTTTATTATCAGTGCTATTTCAGTTCCTTTACAGCAAAACCCCTTGTTTCCGTAAGTACATCATTTTGGTGTATGTAGCGGCGAAACTTCTTGTGTAGGCTATGCACTCGCAAGTGTAGACTATTCATCACAGTTTAAAACAAGTTCATATTCCGATAGTCCGCTCTTCCACGTTCAGCTTTAAACTTGAGAGAAATTCCATTCAGAACATATAAACATTCGTATTGTATTAAACTCTGGCTTTATATTGGGGAATGTATTTGTACTCTTGCCGATGATTCATTTAACTTTCATTAAAATAGTATTAATATTGACATTTGTACAAACAATAGGTTAAAAAAAAAAAAAAAAAAAAAAAAAGTCAGAGTCCGAAATTGCAAGGGGAAATTCGGGAGTAATCAAAACCATATTAATTTTTAAACTTGAAAATTTATTTAAAAAAATATTAAAATATTATTGGATTTACATTACGCCAGAAAGTTTTAATTTCACTAACCCCTACGGTTTACTAGTTTTGCTGATCGACATAAATTAATACCTTAATGAATCCCCAAACTGCACAAAATTATACAACACACGACATTTCTAGCTGTTCATTTAGAAGTGTGTCGCGTTCCTAAGCCTTGAAAATATTAAAAAATGGAACCTCAATAATAAGCCAATCGTGCGAATAATGTCGCGACATGAAACAATGCTATGCTAGCTGCCAATATTCTAAAGTACGTGGGACTGTACGAGCACCCAGTGGGCGGGGCAAACGACAGCCACGTAAACTGCCATATTTACAGGCATAGGCCGTTCTCGGTAGTTGGCACTTCTGAGGCCCTGGTTACTTCCTCCTTAGACTTTTTTTTTATTCTTTAACCACCCTTTTTAAATAAGTATTGCCGCGTAAGTAATAAACACTGTGCATATTCCACCGCACTCGGATGTTTAACGTCTACAGCTAAAATTAAATATACCTATTTATTGACTATTATTCCAGATGAGGGGGCTTTCAAAAGTGCTCACTTTGCCGTGAATAGCCTATATGTCGGGTCACGAGCTGCAACCAAAGTGCTTACTGAAACGGGAAGAGTGGCACGTAACAATTTCTTTGAAATCCCATACTTCGTTCACCTGCGTTAAGGGGTGTTATCTTTAAAGCTAACGTTGTAATACGAACACACCGCATTACAAAGTTCCCCGGAAATACTTTTCAAAACATTTATATAACACAATTTTAAGCCGTAGACTAACATACCAATTTTGTTCGTGTTTTGAGATTAGCACAAAAAAAAGACAAATTTTTAATTCCTATGGCTAGTTTCTTTCGTTTTTGAGAAGTAATTTCTCCTCAATTCCCATACTTTTTTCACACTATCATTTCATATCACAGTGAAAAAGTATGTACTACGCTTAAAATGTAGAAAATAATTTCAGTCTCTTGAACAACTTCAGTACTGGGTGTGTTTGAACCGAAAAGCAACTAATTACTATCGTAGCCGGTCGATATTCTCAGAGCTCGAAACAAGACCGAGTGGCGTAAGTTGTCTTTCGTTCGAAAATTCGTCATGTCATCACAGGCGATCGATCACCATTCACTACGATCATTTTTTACACTCTACGTTCTAATCAAATAATTATTTTTAGCATTCCATCACGTTTGTCAAGACGAGGTAATTTCCCATCTTAGTTCCCAATAACTTTATCGACGTCCTATTCTCACGAAACTGTCTTAGATCACGAGGAGTAAGATCGACTGCCTTCCTTACGCTGCGGATGTCAAGACAACACACGGCAGACGTCCCACTGGTCCATTAGACACTCCCAACGTTCTGCCNTTCCTTACGCTGCGGATGTCAAGACAACACACGGCAGACGTCCCACTGGTCCATTAGACACTCCCAACGTTCTGCCAGCGCGTTCTTCCTGCTGGCTTCCACCAACAACCGACGATTCTCCTCATCCTCCTAGTTTTATACCCGAGGCGTNTCCTTACGCTGCGGATGTCAAGACAACACACGGCAGACGTCCCACTGGTCCATTAGACACTCCCAACGTTCTGCCCCAGCGCGTTCTTCCTGCTGGCTTCCACCAACAACCGACGATTCTCCTCATCCTCCTAGTTTTATACCCGAGGCGTNCCAGCGCGTTCTTCCTGCTGGCTTCCACCAACAACCGACGATTCTCCTCATCCTCCTAGTTTTATACCCGAGGCGTCGCTCAAGTCATGGCAGTGCGCACGCGCGTCTTTTGAGACATCCACATTAAGGCTCCCACCTACATGCAGTTTTTTTTCCGCGAGCGATAAGGGCGACACTGCCTCGAGCATCAAATGCGCCATCGCCGCTAAGCGCAAGGCTCTCAACTGGCGTGCAGTGTTCTCGTCACACTGCGTGTACCAACGGGACTTTCAGCGGTGACGTTTTATTGGTGGGAATTCTGTAGGAAGGTTCAATGCAGGATCCTAGAGTGGTTTTGTATGTATCTGATAAGCATTTTGGGCTACAGCGCTTTTGGGGGGGAAAAAACATTATTTAGCAGTTTTGGAGTATTCTGACCTAGAGTTTCTAACGTGCGTGACGTTTTCAAAGTACTTGAATGCCCTCGTCTGAAGTGCGTGTTCCTTTCGTAGACCAGCACATTGGACGCACGTGTAATAGTTTCGTGGTAAACCTGTATTTTCAAACACACTGCAACGGGTAGGCAGGAAAGTCTAAGATACGCCAAACTGACAAACATTGCAATTACCTACGTACTTTATTTGCCTATCGTTGTGGAAAGTTTTGTACATTGGCCCCCCTCCCATGCGACGAATCGAAAGTCTTTAGTATGCACTTGAACAATGGGGAAGCGAGACACCCGCCCCATTCAACCCATCTCTCCATACAAAAAGTCTAGGTCCGATCCTACTTCCCCGCTGCGTTGATGGAAATAGGTTCCGAGGAGGAGGGCAAGAACAAGCTGCAAGTATTGTAGGATTCAATCCGAAACTGCTGGAGGAGCCGG
>NQII01001041.1:492695-510675 GCA_002778355.1 Clitarchus hookeri
CACACACACACACACCCGTCCACATCACAGTTTCGCTTTTAATGCTGATTCCCGAAAATCTGGGGGGAAATTATTACCCACCGATTTTGTAAATATTTCTATATTATG
This sequence comes from Clitarchus hookeri, assembly GCA_002778355.1. Classification (NCBI taxonomy): domain Eukaryota; kingdom Metazoa; phylum Arthropoda; class Insecta; order Phasmatodea; family Phasmatidae; genus Clitarchus; species Clitarchus hookeri. The sequence goes on from NQII01001041.1 coordinate 492,804, forward strand.
GCTCCAACCTGCTTTCTGCTTGAACTGCGTTGCAGTGTGTGTGAAACGCACGTTTTTCCCCACGAAACTATTAAACGTGCGTCCAGTATGCTAATCTAAGAAAACAACACTTCAGAAGAGGGCTGCATTTTTTAATTGTCACGCACATTATAAGCAACATTTCAGAGTACTCCGAAACGGCTAAAAACGGCTTTTCCAAGGCGCTGTATCTCAAAATACACGCTTCAGATGCATACAAAATTACTAAAGGGCCCTGCACTGAACCTTCCTACAAACTTTCCACAAATCAAATAATAGGGTGACCGCTGAAAGTCCCATAGGTACACGCAGTGCGACGAGAACACTGCACGCCAGTTCAGAGCCTTGAGCTTAGGGGCGACGGCGCACTTGATGCGCGTGGCAGTATCGCCCTTATCTCTCCAACACTTCTCTGCCCCAAACGCGGGAAAAGCTCCAGGTAGCCAGGATTTTATCTCAAGTTAGGAGAGTGGCTTCCAATGGAGCACTGCAATGGACCGTACAACATTCACAACTCGTACAGTAGTAAATAAACTACTACAATTTTCGAGAAAGTACTATTTATGTTGCACATGAAAGAAATAACAATAAATGAAAGCGTATTTTAATTATGAATGCTCAAATACGTACATTTTGCAAAAAAAAAAACTATAATAATACATTACAGTTGTATGTAATAACTAATACCACGAGCTGTTCGCGGATGATTGAGCAGTTTCGAAAGCCCTGCTTAAGGTCCACTACCATGTCCGTTTTGTATACTTCCTCGCTATATGTAAAATTGACAATTATATGGACCCACTCGCTCTATTCAAGCGTTCATCGGAGTGTAAATGTGAAAATGTCACGAATATAAATACGTTACCAATTCGTCAAATATTACTCTTATGCGCACAAAAACAGGAAGAGTATTAAAAATACATAATTTCAACGTCCACAAATTTAAAGATTAAGCTGTTAACACGATGGTAAGATATGGGACCATTTTTTTCCTAATTTACTGCCAACTTTATAGTAAGTATTTAAGTAAGTGCTGACGTTACAATACATGCAGGGAAGGGCAGTGACATTTTTCAAGGATTTATTTCAAAAATACTCAATTAACCGTGAACAGCTTAATACATTTTACAAATATTATCAACAATTTATTTTATGCACATCTATTTGTTCTATAAAAATATAACTTTCGTGGCTAAAATTAATAAGCCTAAAATTAATTATTAAAATATTCGTAAAGAATTATTTTTTATTGCGTACAACCAGAGTAATTGTGATAGTTTTGAGTGATGAAGGGCAGGGGTAGCGTTGTGTTTTATGGAGCATTCAAAATATAAATCTGCTTCAATTTTTTATAAAAGCTAACTATTTATAAAACCATTTAAATACGTAAATACTAGCAGTATCTTTTCAAGTGTTAAAAATATATGCTTTCTTTAATATGCAGCATAAATAGTACTTTTATGACAATTTTGGTAATATGTGTAACTTTTTTAAAGAGTTCTGCATAGTGCACATAGTCTGGTGTTCTGCTCCACTGGAAGCCACTATATAACGATCACTCTTTCCGAAAGAAGTGGTGGAATGATTTTTCATTCGTCGTAGGCACACTTAACAGGTACACATTACTTACTCAATTTCTAGAGTATATGATGATATTCGCACACGCTTAGGAAGTGTACACTCGTCTTTAATTTAATAATCTCCCCCTCCAAATAGACAGTGTTCAAAGTGTTAGGTAGTGAGTCAGCACAATATATGCACTACACAGTACTGAGCTAGGACGAGTGCGAAGAACATTACAAGCGGTCAATAGTGTTGTGGTGGCGTAATCGCACATGATATTCTTGCATTATGATAGGCAACACTTGTATTTGTCAATATACGAACACAATATGCGGGAAGCATTATGTTCAAAAAATGTATATTTTCAACGGTATCTAATTTTAAAAAAAGTTCAACATACACAAAAGTAAGTTTCTCGCTTCACGAATAATGACTACGGCACAGACTTTTCAAAATAGGCAGCGATACGCCGAACACTTCCTTTACGCCATAAAATTTTGGGGTAGCTGGAACTTCCTTAAGGTGCGTTGCCGACAGACTGAACAGAGTTCAGCGTCTTGTGAGTAGAGGCGGCGAGGCATCTGGTGTGCGTGCATGGATCGTTCTTGGCGTATCTGCGCTTCTAGGCCTTGAAAGCACAATATCTCTCAAGCACGGTAGCCAATTAAGATCGTAGAATAAGGAAGAATATTCACTGCCATGTTAGTGAAAAACACCATTTAACTTTCAGACATCCAAGTTGAACAATGTTTGGCAGAAGTTTAAGTATTATTTTTCTCATTTAGCGTCTTTACAAAACGTTGCAACCACACCCGCTCTCGGCTAATATTAGAGCTTACCAATAATTTAAGAAACAAAAATATAATCTTGTATGGAAAATTCATGTGGTTAAATCTGAGCATAAAAGAATACCCCAACTTTGAAGGTCTGCAATATCAAAACCAAACAACCTACAACTTTGATTGACCAATCAACTGAACCGTGGAACCGTGAAGTTTGTTTACCATACATTCATAAATGTTGAATGTGACCACTATGAGCGGCCCAAACGACATCTACGCGATAATCAAACTCGTTCCACGCTCTTGTCAGCATATCCGATGTTACGGTTTGATGATGTGAGGGGGTAGAGAGCTCGCATTCGACACGTCAATGTGAAGGGGATGGTCTGATGTTTCCTTTATGTGCCGAGAGATGACACTGGGAGCGTCTGTCGTCGCACTATGAGTGTGTGTTGCATGTTAGTCCGCATCACGATGGCGACGGAACAGAAGGCGTTCCGTGTTATTCAGTTTGCTGAATGTGAATCGGTTACGACTGTTAAACGTGAATTCCGTCGCAAATACTGACGTCGTCCTCCCGAAAGGTTGAGTACCGTACGCTGGTTTCGTCAGTTCCGTGACACAGGGTGCCTTTGCAAAGGCAAAAGTTGTTTTTTTTTTTTAGCGATGAAGCGACATTCCATACAAATGGTAAGGTTGAACAGGCACAACGTACGGATATGGGGTCAGGAGCCTCAACATTAAACCACCGAACACGAGCGCGCTTCCCCCAAAGTGAACGTGTTTTGCGCTGTAGCCAGGCACTGTTTTCGGCCATTTCGTTTTTCACGAGCCCACTGTTACAGGAATCCCTTATTTGGACATGCTTACAGAGTGGTTGTGTTTCCTCAGTTAGAAGAGGTGGTGGGGGACTTCATTTTCCAGCAGGATGGTGCGCCACCCCATTGGCACCTAGCTGATCGCGGATACCTGAAAGAGTCGTTGCCGCAACGATGGATTGGTCGAGGAGCAGCTGGTGACCAGGCTCTTCATCATTGGCCCCCAAGAAGCCCGGATCTTACCGCGAGCGTTTTTTTTCTAAGGGAGTACATAAAGGATTAAATGTTTCTTCCACCGTTGCCGGCTAACATTGAAGACCTCAAAACGAGAATTACGGACGCCATCCAAACCGTACCACCGGAAATGCTGACAAGAGTGTGGAACGAGTTTGATAATCGCGTAGATGTCGTTCGGGCCGCTCGTGGTGGTCTCATTGAACATTTACGAATGTATGGTAAACAAACTTCACGGTTCCATGGTTCATGTTATTGGTCAATCAAGGTTGTTTTGTTTTGATATTATAGACCTTCAAAGTTGGGGTATTCTTTTATGCTCACTTTGTATAATATAAGTTTCCTAACTTGGGCGACCCACAAAAACTAACAATGACCTATTGATGCCTTTTTTTAGGCATAGATCGTTCACTTCGGCCGTGACCAGGCGACATCGATCACGAAAGATTGCTACGGTAATCTGTCACTGCCTCGAAGGTTGTCGACCAAAAACTGGTAGGCGAGTGTAAAGGTCGTAGGCTTTAAATCCCACTGAAATCCACATGGACCACACGATCTCACATGCAGCTGTCAATTGGACAATACTATCACTCCCTCCTCCACCTTCTTGACTTAATGACTGAGGTGTTTGTATCCCTGCAATACGGTGTATTTATAGCTCTTTACAATTTACTTTTTATAGTTAAGGAACCCGCCTACCCGCATCGTTTTTCTCTTATTTTTTTGACCGAGAAACACGGGAGCTATAAGGGTTAAAGCCCTTTCACACGATCTAAGTTTTCTTCACATTACCTTTATTTTTTATTCAATTCATTGAATACTATAGGACGTCATCGAAAAGTCATAATCGCTGCATTTTCTCTTTCAATTTCTTGAATGTCTGATTTTTCCTTCAAGATTTTCGTTTCGAACACGTTCTATATTTTCTTGAATCCAAAATTTTTATCGCCAATCACAGCTGTTCTGACAGTATTAATGGAAGTAATATCATAATAGAGGCGTGTGCACAAATATTAAGTTTTTGCAAAATAACTACTCATTTTAAAAAAGAAAATGTAAATATAAAATGAAGAAAATTTATTGGGGTTGAACCAATAATTTTCGTGTGGTACATGAATCTTAGATACTTCCAAAAATTTACTTTCGACAGTTTTAAACCCTGCTTTCATTAAAAAGTTCGTGATAATTTTTCGTGTGGAAACTTGAAAGGCAAATGAAGTGATTTTTTAGTCCAATAAATTGAATTCAAGTAATTGAACTCAATAAATATTTGATTAAGTGAAATTACCTTTACAATATGGCACGCGCTACAAGAGCGCCATCGCCGCTTCGCGCATGGCTCTGAACTAGCGCGTAGTGTTCTCGTGGTGCTCCGTGTACCTATGGCACTTACAGCGGCGACGCTATCATTATATTGATGAAACGTCTGTAGCAAAGTTCAATACAGGCTCCTATCGTAGTTTGACTCGTGTCCGGCTAATACGATTTTAGATACGGCAGTCTGAAAAATCAGTTTTAACTATATTGGAAGGCCCCAAAATAATATTTACAGCATGCGTGGTAATTTGTTAAGTACCATTCCGTTCTCGTCTGGGATATGAAGTCTTTTCGTAGGTAAACTTACTGGGAGCACGTTTAATAGTTTCGTCAAAAAACCAGGATTTCAGAAACACTCTGCAAAGCAGTTCAAGAGCCAGGCGGGCAGGGCCCTTAATATTACGATTCACACCTTATTACTATACACAAAATACTTTATAGAGTTTTTGGAACTAGAATGGACTGATTTCAATCTGCATTTTCTCACGCGAGGCTGAGAAGGAATAAATGAGTTAATCTGTATTGTGGTTACAGATGCAACAAAAACACGGGCAAAATATCGTGGAAGTAAAAATATTTGTAGAGATGTGTTGTATTGTCCAGACAGGCCTGTTTTACAAATATATGATTTGAAACGTAACAACGGTGAAACAGAAATAAATTCAAGGTGAAAGGAGTACTACACCGTTAACCATTACTGCGTTTCAGGTTATCTTCTATTGTATGTAGTTCGATTTCAGAAACGTTATTACTTTATGCCAACACAAGTTTAGTTGACAATATAATTTTTTTCCTACAATAAAAAAAAATTATTAGGCGCATTATTTTTAACGTGAATTCATTTTTAAAGTCAGGCCGACAAGAATACCAGGATGGAAACGGCGATGTAATGTTTGCAGGGGGATCCATTCAGGCAATAACTTAGTGATTGAAATAATTTAGGTCTCGAACGATCGGGTACAAGACTACGATGCGAGCATAACCCTGAGTTTATGCCGCGCATGCGCGAGGCGTGAGTGGGGGCCCGCGGCGACTGGCGGTAATGTGAGCGCGGGCGAAAACTTCCGGGAAGTTTATCTCGCGACTCCGATGTGCTAGCGCGCTGATTTCGGCGCCAAAACAAAATATATCTTCTAGATCAGCCGACTTAAGCCGTAAAAGCACACATTCCATTTTATTACTTTCATTTCAATCTCATATCGAAAATAAAATACTACTTGCTAAAGCATGCGTATTCACGTCAAACCCGCGGCCGTGTCCTCGACAGCTATATGCCTATTTTACTCGCTCTGAACTGTTATTTCAAAAGATACGCGTTGCGACAGAGCTCTTTTGCACAGTGATGCATAATTTCGCGGGCTTGAGGGTGTTCGAACGCTCAGAACAATCCGAAGTAAGCGGATCACGAAGGCTCCAACTGCCATGCTAAGTTCCAAGTAGAAGTATAATTGTGAAGAACAAAAATGCCAGGGGTATCTATACAGCCACACATGCAACAGTTCTATTAAACTAGGCTCACTTATACATCGCAATATTTACCTGTTAACTAAGTGGAAAAAATATCTTGAAAAATCCATACGTTCACAGTATCCCACAACTCAAAAAATCTTTCCGAGAATCGAGCAACATGCCGAAACTTTGGTGACGCGTTTCCTGTGCAATCCGTGAATAAAATAATTACTACGGCTCTTAAAAATACCGTTTTGTAGGAGACAGCAAATAACACTACTGTGATCGGTATACAGACTACGAAAAAGATGAAATGGTCTCTAATTTAAACCAGGTTTTTTTCCTTGTGGCAAGCAATTTATCATTACACCCATCAAGTAATTTTTTTGCGGATCCATATTTTTTCAGCAGAGTCAAAACAAACCCGCCGTGTCGACAGGCCCACGTGTAACAGCGAGCGGCTGGTCATCAAACGTGCATGCCACCGCCGTAGGATGTAATTCATCTTCGTTACGAGTTGTGCCAATGAACTCTCGGGCCCCTCCTACCTCGCATGCTGCATACATTAGCGGCCGTTCGCGTGGTGAGAACCTTGCAAACAAAGGCCGGCCACGTTTAATTACCCTCCCAGAACGCGAAGGAAGCTGGAGACTGGCGATTATCGCATCCAACAGTTGTTGGCGAGCCGTTATAACCGCGAGACGCGGCTGAGAGAAGGAATGTGGAAGATACCGAACATTTCCGTTGTAAACAGCCACCCGGGAAATAAGAGAGGAAGGGTTCAACAGTCAGGAACAGAGAAGAACATTTCTCCTCAGTTACCTGTGATGTTTCGAATGTAGTGGCGTAACTAGGGAGGGGGGCCGGGTACACATTGTCCCTCCCTGCATTTATAGTCCATTCGCCGTTACTTGCAACTTTTCTGAAGCCCTGGCAAAGTTCTAATTCCAGGATATTCCTCCGCCTCATGCAAACAAAGCTCTGGGGGAATTGCACCTAACGGACAGCGCAATGCTAACGTGCGTAGTCATCGAAATTATATTTTGCACATCTATTTCTTACTGGGCATTACCAACACACATATTTTCTCCCTCTTTTTATTCATATTTATTATTAATAAAAGTTTAATTTAACTAAGATTGAGATACTTTAATGATAACATGAAGTATAAAAGGCTTGTGATGCATGGCATATTTGGGAAAGAACCCAGCACATAATGAATGGGGTAAATTTTCAAAGGTATAATAAGTGACGCTAACATGAGAGTATATGGGAATCCGAAATGTTATATCTCCAAGGAGTTGTTATACTGTATTTCTGATACAGATACTCTCTTCTGGGTTATAGATTATTCAGTATGTTTTGTGCAGTACGTGTATTAGGCGGTGATAAAATGAAAAGTGAGGGAAGGGGTGTCAAGGGTGTTCGCATTAAATACGGGAGTTTACAAGTCATCCACATCTTGAACATGGGTGCGTGACGGCATAGCATGGCTCTTAACGTTGAATTTTTAGTTTTTAACTTGTTTTAATTTATTCACACCACTTAGTTACACAATTTTAGCACCACTGGCATGTCAGTCAGCATTGCCTCACTACTCAGTACAATAATCAGCCCTCGGGAACAGCGGGAGTATCAACCACATTATAGTTTACGTTTCGTAGGATAGATGAGGTGCGCGACAGTGCGAGCAGCTCTTCCAAGATTTCGTGAACGTCTTTTCATTCGCACATTCGGTTATGTGTATTAGAGGTATACAGGATGATTCTAAAATCATGGGACAGACATTGAGGGTAGAGCTCACTAAAAAAAAAAAACAATTATTGTGTAGGAATATATGGGCGGAAGTGACGCGTTGAGGCACAAACACAAAAACATAACACATTAACGTCCACCACGATCGCCAGATTTATCGAGTCTCGATTTTTTTCCTAGGGGGGCATTTGAAAGCCCACATTTACGAGACTCCAGTTGATTCCATTGAAGATCTCGTCGCTCGACTATCCTGTGCGGCTGCACGCGTGCGTGAAATACCCGGCGTATTTGAATATGTTCGCCAATCACTCCCACCGACGCTACCAAGCTTGCATTACAGTCAGTAGTAGCAATTTTGGGAAATTATTATAAACATTGCTTTAAAGGGCATTTAGCGGCGACGATGTAAATAAACAATGTGTTGCATTTCATGTGTTATTTATGTGTTTGTGCCTCAACACGTCACTCCCGCCCGTATATTCCTACACAATAATTGTTTGTTTTAGTGAGCTCTACCACCCCTCAATGTTTGTCCCAGGATTTTAGAATCACCCTGTATAAATAATTCCCAGACTAACGGGTTAGGTTGCGTGCGAGTTAATAACGCCTGTCAAAGTGTTGACAACTCCGGGCAGGCGAAGACGTGACGCCGTGTGGAGCGTGGATCGATGCAAGGACGTGCGGACGCCACGCAACGTGCGGTTCTCGTCCTTGGGACGCCTGCCAGCTATCCCGCAACCGGGCTGACGTGCCGCGACGCACAGCCCTCCTCCGCAACACACGGCCGTGCCACCACTCTCATAGTCTATTCACAGTTTCGTACACACTTTTTTGAATAAACCCTTTGAAAAATCATCCCATGTGTGACATGTTCGGTTGTTTCGTAAGAACGTCGCGTATCTCAAGCGTTTTACTTCTGTCAACATGAAAGTACCTTATTTTTTGGTTTAATTGAACGTTTACTTATTTTACTTATAAATAATAAAATTATTACGTATAAAACAAGGGGAGGGGGGTAAATAGGTGTGTTGGTAACAGCTAGTAAGAAATAGCTATATATAATAATACTGAACTTAGTGCGCATGAACGCGGCGTGTCGCCCCGTTGTTGTAATTGTCTAGACTAAGCTTTATTTGCACGAGGCGGAGGAATAGCCACGAAATAAAACGTGAGCAGTCCTTCAGAAAAGTTAGAAGTAACCTGTGACTGGACTATATTTTATTGCGTACGGGAGGTAGCCGATGTCGACTATGGATATCAACACTAGCATTTCAGACAGATAATTGGAAGGGGGGGGGAAACCCCTTCAGGAAACTGGTATGATATATACACTGCTGTTAGTTACAATAAAAAAAATTATTTAAGTGGACTTTTTTTGGGCCATATTAAGAAAAACTAGGGCAGCCTCGGGCCGCACTTACGACACTTGAAATAATATTTGTGAACTAAAAGTAGGTAGGTAATTCGACGAAATTTAAAATTCAGTGTGCCGTGCGTGTATCGTCTTGCATTTCGTTTGTTTATTCGTTCGATACGGTGATGGCGGGTACAGAAGTCGCCTGACTAATAAAATAATTAAAAATATCGTCTAGTTTCATCAGTGACTAACTTTTAATAAATTCTTATTATGTATTGCTTTATTTTGTTGTAACAGACACCCTAGAAATAAGAATTTGGTAACTTGTATCTACTGAAACCGGCGATCACGGGCCACAAAGAATTGGCCCGCGGACCGCAGCTTGAGTACCCCTGGCTTAACCTATTTGCAATTATAATTGGTTCCCAGTTAACCGGATCCTTTCCAGATCGATGCTTGAAAATCCACGCCCGCGACCACAAGTAGTAATATTTAAAGCACACTTAATTTTGTGTGGTGTAAATAGTAAAAGACATGTCGCGGATTATTATTTTTAATGTATTTATTAAATCAATGGACACAAATCAATCTCTCTTGTGAACATCAAAGTCACAGTAAATTATGTTTCCTGCTATTTCAAGCAACTTTCTCTTGTTCGACGGGGGAAAAATGAAACTAACAATGCCAGTCAACTGTGAACCGATTAAAGAAACTTTACACTTCTCGCAGCTTCCTCTTTTACCCGCTGCAGTCAGTCTAACAATGCAGGCATCAGAAGTAATGGAAGGTCTTCGGCGCTCCAACACGTTCGTTAGCCCAATTCAAACGCTGTACCTGAGAAGCCGCACACTCCTTTAGTACGGTTGGGCACCAATAACTCACCGAATAATTTGATACCTGATTAATGTCTTACGAGCGCTGTTCACGATCAAACAGATTTTCTGCATGTAATGGTGACCGAAAATGTATGACCTAATGAGTCTGCCCGCGATTAAAACGCTACAAGTTACCTATCAAGGTTCATTATGAACGCCACCGAGCCTCGACCTCACCAAGTGTAAGGTGCATATCATGTAGGCCTAAATGCATCACGGAATTGTAATGGAATGCCGAAATTAACTCTGCTGATCTCACTCATTTATTATTTGCAAGTAATATTTAATCAATCAGTTCATAGGCTGTTCACGGTAAACTGAGCTCTCTTGAAAGCCCCGCTTAAGATACTAGTTAAATGCATAGTGTGTAGTGTCTTCCAACATGTGTAAAATTAACATTGCGATGGGCCGTATCACTATTCACGCGTCGGTAAAGTGAAAGTGTGAGACTGCGAAATTTATAGAAAAATAAATGTGTTACAAACTTGCAAATTCTTACACTTATATGCACTAAAAAAACGAAGCGAAAGGGATAACTTCAGTATTCACAAATGTTCACCTAACACTTTTAATTCAACGTTCAGGCATGGAACTACTTTCCTGCCATCATTACCAACTTTACTGGGCGCATGCCAGTCAGTATACCTGCTAAAATGTATGCAGGTAGGGAAAGTGACATTTTTCAAAGGTTTATTTCGAAAGTGCTCACTTTACCGTGAACAGCTTACTTTCTCATCCAATGCCTGAATATAAATCTAAAATGTACTATTCTCAAACTGATTTCACATTCTTTTTTTAAACCTGCGGAGCCTTAAGGTGGCCGCCTGGCTGGACGTATTTTGCACGTCCGAGACCCACACGCATGGATGCGCTAAGGGCGACACAGACATACAGGTACAATATTTTCACACTTAAATATGAATAGTTATTTCATTAACATTGCGTTAGCAAAAAAAAAAAACACATTCGTTTTCACGCATATTTTCACACGTCTCTGTAAATATATGCACTTTTACTTTTAATCGAAGTTTACGTTAACCTTCACTAGATGTAGATTGATCAGAACGACATTAAGAAAATTATACCTCAAAAAACTTTTGCATCAAAGACAATAAAGACCAGAGTTCTATTCACAGCAAATGTACACTAAAACAAAATTGTTCACAGTAACAAGATTACAAAACACGCATGCAAATAAATAATACACACATGACCCAACAGTTTCTAGCTTTTACGTGAATTGCCGTTTGCATGCTTATGACCCATACTGTAACTATGTTACTACTAAAGTCATGATTACAAAATGTCTTCTATGAAAAACTATTTCTAAAGATAAGTACGAATTTACATTATGAATACGTGACCAGTGGTCACGTCTCTAATTAACTCACATTTTTTTTAATTTCCAAAGCATTTTTATTTTACAGCAAGTGAGTATTCCGAAAACGTTTTCTATGTGTAGAACTAGCCGACGATAGCTTTTGAACAGTACGACGCAACCTTCTATTTTAGTTGGGACATGTTTAAAAAGCACCTCAACGAGAAAGCTTTTAAAACCCGTACTGAGATTATTGAATAGTCAACAGAGACGTACACGACGGCAAGACTACTAACCAAACGTGAAGAGAAACTAGGGGTGGCCAAAACTTGCGCCACAAAGATGAACACACTGCGGCGTCGAAATACTAAACACTAAACAATCAACACTTGTTCCATCATGTGAAAGGAGAAGGGTAAAACAACCGGATGAACGCAACAAGCCCAACCATTCTTGAATTCCTTTTAAACACTTTGCTTGTGTTTGTTGTAAACACCAACACACATACAGTTGCTCACATTAATATTCGGCCACCGAAGATTATCGCAGTTTCGTGGCCTTACGTTACATTAAAACTTATTGCAAAATCATTATCGTGTGCTTTAAATGAAATGCAATAGTAGCCGATAACTGAAATGAGCAGTGCAAGTTAACGAAACAATGCTTTATCCTCGCGTGTTGCATAAGTACGCCACTAATATTCGGCCAGTTGTGGACGCGTGGCACAGGCACGATGCACATTGCATTCGTACCTCGTGTCATTCCCTGCACGCTCTCTGCGCTGAGAGGATGTATTGGGTAGCTCAGTTGGCTGAGCCAGTCTGACAAATAGGACGTAGGGGCAAGAATACAACGTTTGAACAGCGGCAGCTGGTTACAATTCTTCATGCAGATAAGAAATCTCAACGAGAAATTGCGAAGCACTTTAATCTGCCGAGGTCCACTGTCCGAGACATAACGAGGTTTGAGAAGGAAAACAACATATTCGATACCTCAAAAAGGACAGCCAAAGAAACTAAGCAAGAGAGAAGAACGACTAGTAATCAGGAAAATAAAGAAATATCAGAAAATTAGTGCTTGAAAACTTACCACGGAGGTACTCAATGAATGTGGAAGAGCGTCCATCCATAAATCATACGATTTATCAGAAGAGCAGGATATAATGGCTGGGTACCTAGAATGAAGCCTTTTTATTAATTAGGAAAATAGAAGAAAACTACTTACGTTCGCAAAAGACCACGCTGACAAAGATGAAAGCTGGTGGAATGATGTTATTTTTGCTGATGAGACGAAATTGAATGTGTGTGGTTCAGATGGGAGGGTAACAGTATGGCGCAAGCCAAATGAGGAGCTAAAACCTGGGAACATACAACTTACTGTGAAACACAGTGAAGGTAGTATTATGATCTGGGGCTGTTTATCTTCAGCAGCTATTGGAGAGTCTGTAGTACGTGTCGATGGAACAATGAAAAAAGGAAGATTATCTCAACATCCTGAAAGCAAACCTACACAAGAGTACTGAAAAACTGGTCATTAGGAACACGTTTAAATTCTACCAAGATAATAACCCAAAACACAATTCTTGCATTATCAAGAGCTAGCTTTTGTATAACGGTTCCAAAGTCATTAACACACCTGCTCAATCACCCGACATGAATTCCATAGAAAATCTGTGGGATGAACTCGAAAGAATACTGAGGACTACTAAAATAAGTTCCACAAAATAAGTAGAGAAAAGGTTCAAGGAAGAATGGAGTAAGAAAAGGTTCAAGGAAGAATGGAGTAAGATTGGCTCCGAATATACCAGGAAAATAATTGCTAATACGCCACAACGCCTGCGATAAGTCATTAAACAGAATGGCCATTCTACCAGGTACTAAAAATGACTAGTGTTCAAAGAGGATTGTGTTTGTGTTTGAATGATGGTGGCCGAATATTAAAGTGACGTACTTCCGCAGCATGGGAAGACTAAATCATATTGTTTGTTAAGTTGCATTGCTCATTTCCGTTATTGGCTACCGCTGTGTTTCATTTAAAGAACACAAGAATTATTGTGCAATATGTTTTATATGTTTATATTCATTTATAATGTAACATACGGCTAAGAAACCGCGATAATAATCGGTGGCCGAATATTAATGAGAGCAATTGTACCAGTATTTCCAACTGGTAAGCGCAGCTAGGGGCTTATTATAAGTTAATTTCCTTTCGACAAAATATTTGATATTACTCCAATTTTTCTTTTCCAAAAAAAGTATTCTAGGCGCTTTCTAGTATTCGTTTGACATCACTATGTTCGATATCACATTCGAAATTTTAACAAAACCCTTTGGACTTTCGTTTAAGAATTTTATTACGAAAACATGGCGGGTGCGTGGTACAATTTGTTAATTCTAACTTGGGAAAGTTAGAATTGTAAAGTATTTTGCCTTCTTGCAGAAACATATATATCACAACAGAAATATTTTATTTACACCAATCAATATTTCTGTTCTAATTTCTTAGCCATATAAGCAACAACGTAGGCAGACTTGCGACCTTGTCTTATTAGGCCCTATTTAATTACAAAAATAATACGAAAACATAAATGTATCTTTTATTCCGTTTGAAAATAAACCGATAGGTAGCGCTAAACTGTCAATTTCTGAAAAAAATTACTGTATCTTGAAAATCATTCAGTACAAATAAAAATTCTTACCACATTGGAATAAATAGAATAAACTAGAAACACGACAGTATCTAAATTTGTTATCTTGACGCATTCTGCGTCCCTATATTTTATTCGTCAGAACACACGCTCTGGCGGAGCTCGCAGCCGGACGACCGNCAAAATGTCTTCTATGAAAAACTATTTCTAAAGATAAGTACGAATTTACATTATGAATACGTGACCAGTGGTCACATCTCTAATTAACTCACATTTTTTTAAATTTCCAAAGCATTTTTATTTTACAGCAAGTGAGTATTCCGAAAACGTTTTTTATGTGTAGAACTAGCCGACGATAGCTTTTGAACAGTACGACGCAACCTTCTATTTTAGTTGGGACATGTTTAAAAAGCACCTCAACGAGAAAGCTTTTAAAACCCGTACTGAGATTATTGAATAGTCAACAGAGACGTACACGACGGCAAGACTACTAACCAAACGTGAAGAGAAACTAGGGGTGGCCAAAACTTGCGCCACAAAGATGAACACACTGCGGCGTCGAAATACTAAACACTAAACAATCAACACTTGTTCCATCATGTGAAAGGAGAAGGGTAAAACAACCGGATGAACGCAACAAGCCCAACCATTCTTGAATTCCTTTTAAACACTTGGCTTGTGTTCGTTGTAAACACCAACACACATACAGTTGCTCACATTAATATTCGGCCACCGAAGATTATCGCAGTTTCATTGCCTTACGTTACATTAAAACTTATTGCACAATCATTCTTGTGTGCTTTAAATGAAATGCAATAGTAGTAGCCGATAACTGAAATGAGCAGTGCAAGTTAACGAAACAATGCTTTATCCTCGCGTGCTGCATAAGTACGTCACTTTAATATTCGGCTAATTGTGGTGGACACGTGGCACAGGTACGATGCACATTGCATTCGTACCTCGTGTCATTCCCTGCACGCTCTCTGCGCTGAGAGGTTCTATTGGGTAGCTCAATTGGCTGAGTCAGTCGGGCAAATGGCAGGTAGGAGCAAGAATACAACGTTTGAACAGCAGCAGTTGGTTACAGTTCTTTATGCAAAGAAGAAATCTCAACAAGAAATTGCGGAGCATTTGAATCTGCCGAGGTCCACTGTCCGAGACATAACGAGGTTTGAGAAGGACAATAGATTCTACACCTCAAAAAGGACATCCAAAGAAACTCAGCGAGAGAGAAGAACGACTAAAAATCAGGAAAATAAAGAAAGATCCGAAAATTAGTGCTTGCAAACTTACCACGGAGATACTCAAAGAATGTGAAAAAGAACGTCCATCCAGAAAAAATACAACGAGTTATCATAAGAGCAGGATGTAATGGCAGGGTACCTAGAAAGAAGTATTTTATTAATGAGGCGAAATGAAGAAAACTACTTAAGTTCGCAAAATACCACGCTGACAAAAGTGGAAGCTGCTGGAATGATGAGATTTTTGCTGATGAGACGAGAATGAATGTATTTGGTTCTGATGGCAGGATAACAGTATGGCGTAAGCCAAACGAGGAGCTAAAACCTGGGTACGTACAACCTACTGTGAAACACGGTGGAGGTGGCATTATATTCTAGGGATGTATATCTTCAGCACATGTTGGAGAGGCAGTACGTGTCGATGGAACAATGAAAAAGGAAGATTATCTCAACATCCTGAAATCAAACCTACACAAGAGTGCTGAAAAACTGGTCATTAGGAACACGTTAAAATTCTACCAAGATAATAACCCAAAACACAATTCTTGCATTATCAAGAGCTAGCTTTTGTAAAACGGTTCCAAAGTCATTAACACACCTGCTCAATGACCCGACATGAATTCCATAGAAAATATGTGGGATGAACTCGAAAGAAGATTGAGGACTACTAAAATAAGTTCCACAAAATAAGTAGAGAAAAGGTTCAAGGAAGAATGGAGTAAGATTGTCCCCGAATGTACTAATAAAATAATTGCTAATATGCCACAACGCCTGCGAGAAGTAATTAAACAGAATGGCCATGCTACCAGGTACTAAAAGACTGTTAAGTTTTCACAGAGGATTATGTTAGTGTTTGAATGATTGTGGCTGAATATTAAAGTGGCGTACTTATGCAGCATGGGAAGACAAAATCATATTGTTTGTTAAGCTGCATTGCTCATTTCCGTTATTGGCTTCCGCTATATTTCATTTAAAGCAACCAAAAATTATTGTGCAATATGTTTAATGTTTATATTCATTTCTAATGTAACATACGGCCATGAAACCGCGATAATAATCGGTGGCCGAATATTAATGTGAGCCATTGTACCAGTATTTCCAACTGGTAAGCGCAGCTAGGGGCTTATTCTAAGTTAATTTCCTTTCGACAAAAATATTTGTTATTACTCCAATTTTCCTTTTCCAAAAAAAGTATTCTGGGCTCTTTCTAGTATTCGTTTGACATCACTATGTTCGGTATCACATTCGAAACTTTAACAAAGCCCTTTGGACTTTCGTTTAAGAGTTTCATTACGAAAACATGGCGGGTGCGTGGTACAAGTTGTTATTTCTAACTGGGGAAAGTGAGCATTGTAAAGTATTTTGCCTTCATGGAGAAACAACATATATATCATAACAGAAATATTTTATTCACACCAATCAACATTTCGGTTTTAATGTCTTAGCCATATAAGCAACAACGTAGGCAGACTTGCGACGGTGTCTTATTAGGCCATATTTAATTACAACCATTTATAATAAAATACGAAAACATTAATGTTGCTTGTATTCAGTTTGAAAATAAACTGATAGGTAGCGCTAAACTGTCAATTTCTGAAAAAAAATTACTGTATCTTGAAAATCATTTAGTACAAATAAAAATTCTTACCACATTGGAATAAATAGAATAAACTAGAAACACGACAGTATCTAAATTTGTTATCTATCGCTTATTTTGGAATCTGGGTACTAAAAATAACTAACTAAACACTGTGATCGTGAACAGCCTGCAACAAAACAGCAAAATGGTAACGCAGAAAAATCTGCTTACGTGCGACAACCACGGTTCTGTCCGATCTATCTTATCGGCGTACACGTGAATCAAACACGCGTGCATACGAAATTACATCATGTTATGTTTACACGTCCAGCCGAGTTATAAAATACCTCCAAGTACGATGTTAACAGCAAATTTGACACACTTGAACGAAATATGCCCTTTTCTTATAATACAATATTTGTTTAATAAGAAGCATTTAAAACCCTCCAAATGCATACAAAATATTTTAATGGCTCTTTACTATGGTTTATTAATGTTTTCAAGCTGAAGTATTCATCATTTCATAAACTCCGAAATCGCAGTCTTGCAATCGCTACCGAAAACCCGAAGGTTCTGATGGCTGTAACGAAATATGCTTTGAAAACGAAAGTGCCTTACTCGAAGATTTTATTCGTCTCGAGAGCTTCCGAAACATAACTAATACAAACTACTTAGAATACTGCTGATATAGAAGAAGTGGTGTTGAGGGAGGAAGCGCGAGAGGACGAACGAATGCTTGGGGGTAGTTTTAGCTTCATATATATTTTTGCAGACATAGTTGTAATAAACTGCCTTCATTTTATTTTACTCTGCTTAATACTCTGTGCTGTTCATAATGTAGGAATGTTTTTACAGGTTTGTAAAAGACAAAGTATTAACATTTTTAGAGAGAGGTACAGTTCATTCTTAACTCTCCCCC
>NQII01001041.1:511353-534060 GCA_002778355.1 Clitarchus hookeri
AGTGTAATAATATCTTGCATAACTTTCTTACTAGGCATTATCAACACACATTTTCTCACTGTTAATTCATATTAAATGTAAATGAAATATGTTTTGTAGTTAAAATACAAATAAAATTTCAACGAAACGAAAAATACGGCACTTTAATGTGATACGAGGCATATTTAGGAAACAACCAAACACGTCATAAATGGTGTGATTCAAAAAGTGTGAATAATCCGCGAATAGACTATAGCAGGCTCGTGTTTGAATTCTACGTGTTACGGTTAGGCACGGAATGTCCAGAAACGGCTAGAACTCTGTGACTGCAGTGGGCTCCGAACCACCTGCTGATGTAAGTGCCCATGAACGGAATCATAGTAGAGGCTGAGCTTGGCCTGTTGTCTGTGTGGTCTCCTGGAATGAGCGTGACTCTTTGTTGCGCGCGCTCACCGACGCACCAAGGGTTCACGCGAAAACGTTTCAGAAGCGGGTAAACTATGAAAGATCAAACCAGGAGGTCGAAGTGGTTGACAGTATCGTTAAAAACACGCGACACATCCGACCAGCCTCTTACACAATTACAAAAGAGAGATGATGACTTTGGCTGGCGGTGGGGAAAGGCCTGAAATTTTACAACAACGCCACACCCTAAAACGCAAAGTCCCGACAGTAGGAGTTGAATGCCACGTGTATGTGTGTGTGTTTCAGTTCTTGACGTCAAAAATTATCCCTTAACTCGTTGCCGACATAAGTTGTGTAGTGGAAATGCAGGTGTATTTCTTTAGTTTCCAACCCTCTCTATTCCACCAAGGGGGTGGGAAGACAGATTTTTTTTTTTTAATCAGTGAAACACTCAGGCAGTGTTGACCTAAAATGGGACGAAAAAAATGAGGAATTAAAGAATGAAAGAAGATTGCAGTAAGGAGTATCCGAAAAAAAAGCCCTTCAAAGAAATGTCGGAAATAAAATCACCCATCAATACAGTTAAGTGCATCATCTACGGGTTTCATTAAACTAAGCAAGAAGTGTTCTCCCCTTTAGTTTATGCAAAGGAAAAAAACTTAACATAGAAAAGTTAAATATACACACGAAACTACATATGTGCTCCGAAGGTTACAGTTGGCATTGAACGGGAATTTGGAAAGCATGTCACAGCACAGGCGATACGAAATGTGCTTCCTAAAACTGGATTAAAGTGCAGAACAGCCCAAAGGAAACCCTGTATCAGCCAGACGAACAGACGAAAGCGACTTTGCTATAATAGCGAACATTAAAAAGACAACTATGGACACTAAAGGAAAGTCGTATTTACCGATGAACGTTAAGTTCAAACTTTTCGAGTCTGACGAGCGAGTTATTGCTTAGCGGAGAAAAAACTGTACTAGGCACAACAAATCTCAAAGCTGCAACGAAATATGGTAGAGGTACCGTACTTGTTTGGGGGTATAGTTAAAGTTCGTGTAAGTAGTGATTTCGTGCATTCGCTAACGAAAACCTGAACATTGCCGAAAACTTTGGGGAATGTAACGAAATTATGAATTTGAATATAAATTCGCCCTGCAATAAAATTTTGTTAGTTTCGAGAGCATCCGAAATCTAACGAATAAGAAAAATTAACGAATAACTTTTACTAAGTCCCCTGCACTTCGGGGACCTCCGGTAAGGATTCGTTTTCCCTATTCGAGTTGACAGGGTCTGAGCAAATATACAGAAAAACTAAAAAGTCCAAAGAGCAGCGTGCGAATGAATGGAGAGGACGCCTAGGAATTCCCACTCTCGTAAATTTTTTTACTACGGCTCATGTAAGAAAAATTATTTCCCAGCCAGGGGAAAGTGATTTCCCTATATGAAAAATAATAATGCACGATAATGAAAAGAAGTAATGAGATTTTTTTAGTTGTTTATCTATCGTGGATAAGTTTGCGCGGTTATAATTTCTGTATTACCTTACACTGCCCACCATAACTTGTTCTGTTAAAATTCCATCGTTAAAAATGGACGTAAGTTACCCATTCGATTTTCTGTATTGGTTTCGAACGTTTCAACCTAATTTATATACGACTTATAAGAAACTTACATTTTTACCAATTTTTTTTTTTTTGTTGCTTTCAATCTTATGGCATATAGTGTTTATACCAAATAACCGAAAAATCTAGTGTTCTCTTAAAAAAATTCAGCAAAAAATTTAATTAGCTCCCTGCCATATAGTCGTACGAAATGATACTCGGGCCATAACTGTGAGCAGGCCGCACGGATGCACATTGCACACCCCTGATGCATGGAGACGCGCCCGGAGAAGCGGCCTCGGCCCACATTCCGCGCTACTCAGCCTCTGCACACACGAGCCACACACGCCGCGGAGAACAGGTGCTAAACCACTGCTGCTGCTGCTACTCGCGAGGAGTTTGTGCTCGCATCCCGTGCCTCTGTACGTGCAACAAGCGTCCATCTCGCGCTGTTCTGCCATCACGGCCGGTATCTGCTGGACGCTGTTACTCCAGCACTTTAGGTAGCCCTGCTTACGAGACACTTATCACCATTTTTTTATCCTTCCCCAATTACCCATAATACTTCATTCATGCATTGGTTGCTTGGAACTGTGAAATTTTTAGGAACGTAAATACGTCACTTACATATCAATTCTTACTCACGTGCAAAAAAAACAGTAGAAATGAAATACAATGCCCACAAAGCACATAGGCTGTTCACGGTTAATTAAACACTAGTAGTTATATAGGTTCTGCGCCCCTGGCGGCCCTCCTGGATGACGTCACGCGGCCATTTTGTTCCTTCAATTCCCCCAAAACTGCCAAAATCGCCAGAATTTAACTCAAAAGTTCCCGAATTTCCCTCAAAACAGACACAATTTTAGCACAAAATATGTGTTTTGCACATTGTGGCTGACTTTTGCACAATTTCCACCGATGACTCCACAATGTGGCTAAGAGACTTTTTTGAGGATGAGGGGTTGAGGGGTTTTGAGGGGTTACCCTGACATTCACGCTCTATCATTCCATACCAGCACCATCCATCTTGCCTGAAGAATGTTCGAGTTAATTGCCCCATCATGCAACTTCTCTCATACTTCATAATTCTACCTTGGTTCTCATATTCCTTCCGGTCTCCTTCCACCTGGCGTCCTGGCGGAGACGAGTATCATGCTCTATAATTCCACCTGCGTGACACAGAGCGAAGCCTGCCCACGCACACTAGCATAGAGTCGCACCGCACGCACGCATTAAGTACGCCTTAAGCCCACCTTTAAGCGTAGTTTACTAATTTCCGAACCGTTTAAGATTCCTACACCAAATTCTTAACATAAGCATCACTTCCAACGACGAAAAGGACCTTAGGGTCAAGTACACCTTAGGCCTTCGTATAAGCGGCTGATATTTCCTACCCACAGAAGCTATAGTCACCAAATTCATGTCACAGGCCTCCCCTCCGATGACAAACAGGGTGGTAGGGACAAGTATACCTTAAATCCTCTTAAAAGCATAGTTTCCAGAAGTTTCCCACCCGCCGAAGCTACGACCGCCAAATTAATTTCACATTCATCACTTCCGACTGCAATCAAGGAGATAAGGGTAAGTAGGCCTTAAGCCCTGTTACAAGAATAGTTGGTCAGCATTTCCAAACCTTTGAACCCTCCACGCATGTAAAGAAAATAAAGGTATTCATACAGGCGCATCGCAAAGTCACCGTTGCATGTAGGAGTGTAGGGTCTGAAACAGCACATACATATGCATCGGCCTGCACGAACTCGTCAATCACCCACCGCCACCCTTGTCTGCTACCGCAGGTGTCTACCAACTCAGACGCCCCTCGGCGACAGCCAGCCTCCCTTCGCCCGCCGACATCCAGACTTGATATATAAATGTGAAAATATACACATAAATAAAAGTGAGCATGGGTAACATAAAAAAAACTATATACGAGAAAAAAAATCAAAATATATACAAATGTGCTGAGTGCATGATGTACGTTTTCGTGGGTAACTGTAAAATGCATACATAGTAATATAAACGAACATCAGTCCGACACAAGGGTCAGCGGCCCGAGTCATTGTTAGCGTGGGTAACCCTTAACAACAAACCATATGTTAAAAAATAAAGGGATATAAAATTTACCGATATCAAGACCTAAATAGTCGCAGATTACATTAAAACATGTACCAGTTAATATAAATAAACACAGTAAGTCTAATGCAAGGGTCGGGGAAACAGAGTGCAAAATATAACGTAACAAACAATAAAGGACTGGCATATATGCAAGTACATCACGAGCACGATGTCATAATGAGTCACAATATATAAAAAATACCCGATGTAGTAACATTTCATAAGTTATATTAGTGTTGGTATCATGCCAAGATGTTTAGTAAAAGCTAGAATGCACGCCGACATGAGAAAGAACGAAAAACAAGGGCGAACCGCAAAAATGACTACAATCCGTCAACTGCGATACACATTAGGCGACTTTTAAAGGCTGTGATCCTTTGCTTGACACACGACAATATACAGTTAAACCACTAGCCGCGCAAGAGAGGCGTCACTGCTACGTGCCGATACAAACACATAAAAAATTATTATAAAAGCAAATAGTTATAAGCAATTAACAACCAGTGTATATTGCGTGAGTATCGAGCACTGTACGTTGTGTTAGGCGAAAAATTACCATTGTGAAGTGTAGGAACGATATGAGGACAACACAGCTACACTAATGCAACAGGTGTAAAAATAATATGTAAAGTAAAAATAGTAATAAGCACTTACCAATCAGCGCAATCGCATATTACACGAGCGTCGGGTGCTGTATATTAATTAATATTCTGCAGAACTATTTTTCACTAGCCACTACTAACACACCTTTTCTCACTATGTTTTAACCCAATTTAACTTTGGAAAATTATCACTATTCATATACAAAGTAAAAGTTAAATTTAACAAAAAAAAAACTAAAAAAGAAATAAGTTAATGCAGTATATGATTTCAGCATATTAGGAAACGACGAAACACGGCATAAATGGGGAGTTTTCTTAAACGTTTTTATTCAAAGAGTTTAAAGATACCATGAATGGACCACAGTTAAGATTTTACACAGTACGGCTGTCGAATAAGTTAGCAGTTAGCATGGTTAAATACTTTTACACTATAGTGTGATGTACAGCTGGCTCTATCATTCAAGTACAATTTCAATATAAAACCGCAGTGAATTATTAACAAGCAAGCACTAGGCGGTCCAAAAAAAATTTGGGCGATAGTAATCCAAAGTTAGTGCCAGCCTTAGACCATAAAAACGATGCCCGTGCGAATAACCGAGCTATACAGACAAGACTCGAAAGAAAACATGGTCCCAAGTAGTTATTTATTCCCCTAGTAATTTTTATAACAAAAAATTGATCAAGTTATTTTTTTGTGGTTTGCTATGCAAAAACGCAGACAGATTTATGAAATAATTGTAGAGCACGAACGGAAAGTCATATAACCGCTCCTGAGAGATGACGTTTACCAGCCAACACAGCAGCTGACCCGGTTAAGAAATTAGCACAGCAGGTCATTCGGATTACACAAAAATTGCATAAAAACGAAAACTTTAAAAACTATGGTGCGGAGTGTGAGTTGCATGCTAAGTGTTTCAATGAATACAACGACTTTATTTAAAGAATAGAATCTAAGCTCCCTCTATTCAATGGTTTTTAAAAACGCGTATTTCGGTTTCTCATATATTTTTTATTTCTTCTATGTCGGCATTATGTTTTGAAAAGTTAGTTAAATAGTTATTAATACTTAAATAGTTAATTTTGCGGGCAAAGATCTCTCGGTACTGAAACAATTTTGTTAGTCTAAAATTTAATTTCAAATCTTTTACTACCCAGTTTTTTTTGTCCCTTGAACATTTAGATGCATCGTAACGTTTTTCGCTAGTAAGAGTAACTGGCGTAGAATTTTGTTGGGTATAATTTGGGATAATTAATTTGCAACATGAGATAAACATTACAAACATCATTGCAGAAGTCCTCATGCCGTTATTTACCAATAATTGTAACAAAACATGTAGATTGAAGTTACGAACAGTTACAAAATATTTTAATAATACAAAATGGAGGAATTTACCAACCAGATGCCTGTGCACTTATCTCAGGATATCCGAGAAAAGAGAAATATGAAACGCTACAGGCCACGAAGTAATAAAGCGAAAGTGTATGTTTTGGGTCTACGACTATACACACGAATGGTTTGTGACGCCGCTTTGAAGTATTTTGCTACTGTTTTCTAATAAAAACCTCGCGTTCCACAAAATATTAGATTCAAGTATAAAACATCTCGCAAACTAACAACACGTCACTGAATCTGAGCTGGAGGTGTTGAATTATTATTTTTTACCACAGTACAGAGTGTATATATATATATATATATATATATAATTTTTATTTTTATTTTTTTTTTTTTACTAAAATGTTACAATCATAAACACACAAGGCGTACTGATATCCGCACACATTTTTTGGGGAAAAATTGCTCAGCATTGAATTACTTTTTTAAAATGAGATAAAGGTTATTCTAACGTTCTGTGTGTTTTAGATTCCGTAATAACAGTCAGATGTCAAGATTTATTGGAACAGCTAGTTTGTTCTGGGCGTAATGGGGACTGATATTTGACTTGAAATTGCAAATGTACAACAAAGAAATACGCCACAAAAATTCGTCATACTTACTATATAATATTTAATCAATGCTTTAGAAACAGTTATGCAAGAATGTATTTTTTTAATGATGGCCAGATAGCTGCGGAATGCTTTTAAAAGGTCAAGTTATGTCACATGTGCTCTCAAAGTGAGATGATTTAGAAAAATGGCTCAACTCCTAAATTACATGCTGCACACTAGGAGATTTTCCTAGTACTCCTGTATAAAAAAAAAATGCAAATTAAGGAAAAAGCCTCGGGACTTAGTGAATTCCACAAACCTTGCCAATGTGTACATATATTTACCACGAACTCAGATGATACGTTTTTATGGAGATATCTGTATATTGGGATCGTAATTAAAGTCCACAGTAGAGATGGTAAGGGGGGGGAGAGAGACTTATTAACAACCAACCAATCAATCAATCGTAATAGACTAGAAGCGACAAAACAAAATAACTATCGCCAATCGCACACCTACATGAACACATGTTACAAAACACTGAGCAGTCGCTTGCTGATAATACTTAAACCAGCACAGCAAGAAAACTGAGTAATGTACTCAATCCATTACGTACATGCACGTCAATGCATAAAACCATCCAACGATCAATGCAAGAGCGCAATATTACACCGTATTCAGGAAACAAAAGACATTTCTATATTTACTTCAACTGATACGGCTCTAACTCTGTCGTCTAGGTTTTCCATTTTACACCTAAAGATCTCGTCTACAGTTTAATTACGAATTTGCATATTACTCAACTTCACGCGCTGAGTAACTAAATGTTTAACACGTTAGATGCTTTTAAATGTCGCATTCGAAATGATAAAACTACCAACGAATTTTTCATACCAAAAAACTACAGGAGCATTTCTTAGTAGCCGAGAATAAAATGAAGTCTACAGTATATACACAGTATGTACATGGTAGCCTACTCTACTTAGCGATGCGACTCTCACAAGGTTTTTCAACGACCGGTCGTTTAAGCCGACTTCAATTATTACCGTGAGACTTGAAACAGTTAAACTAGCCAATTATACATAATGACCGCGTCTTAAATTACCAATGATTGGAGACGCGTACTTCAGCCAATTAGCGTACGTGTAAAATCGTTCCACGAAACAAAATTAATGCATCATTGTGTCCAACGTGAGAGAGTTACAGAAAAGAATGTCCACACATGCCAAGAGTCTTAAAACGCATGGCATATTTTAGACCAAGGTGAACGTTTTACGCTCAGACCCCACAGCACGTTAATACGTGTTTTTGAAACTGAAGTGGAAACTAAGTTTAGACCAGGTGGCCTAAGTTACACACACACACACACACANACATATATATATATATATATATAATGTATGTGTACTAGGGGCGGCTCTTTTCAATGGGCGCAGGGACACGTGCCGTCCCAAATAAGATTTAACATGCCCCAGCAAATACGTGATCTTCTATTACTTCATTAATTAAGTGTAAAAGTAACATATTTGGTAATTAAGTTCTGCACCACTACGCTGCGAATTGAGTCTTATTTGCATATTACTCAACTTCACACTCTCAGTGACAAGATGCTTTAACTGTCAGACTCGAAATGATAAAACTACAAACGTATTTTTCATACCAAAACTACTGGGACGAAAGTACAGTTTTCTGGATGCNTTTGGGACACGGGAGGTTGGGACAGCGCCATGACGTCAGAGGGTCACGTGCACCAATCAGTATATCCTTATGCTACAAGTTGGGATAGCGCAATTGTAGGCGGGGCTTTACTGAACTTACATGTAACATACAGTGATTTTAAATAAATACGGTAAACAGAATTAATTTTTTTTTAGGGTACCAGTTAGTGTATCATGACAGTCATTAAATTAAAAATCTTGGTCCTCCGACACCACAACTTATTATAACGCGAACCTATCACACTCAAAAGAGAGAGAATGCATGTAATTTGAGTAAAAAAATTAATTAAACCACTTGGTTAGCAGGATACGATGATAAAACCGCGTTTTATTATTTGTGTTGTATTCTTTTTGGTTCTGACGATACGTGAGCAACTACAGTTGTCGTCGGCGTAAAACTTTTGGATGGCAAGATAGTAAAAACATTTAGGGAACACACTGCTTTTGCAAAATGAAATGAAAATATGGTAATGCTGGGGCAGGTAGAAATCAGTTAAACGAAGTATACAGAAGGTATGTTAAAAACACAATGAACATGTAAAAATAATAAATACACAAGTTCTCCAATAAAACAATGCAATAAATTGCGATTTTTTTTTTTTAGTCTGGTCTTTGAGATCATGATGAAACTACTAAAAGTAAAAACCCGGGTGTGTATAGAGGTTTGTTAGTTCGTCGCATCTTCAATAAAGAATTATATTAATTTTTAACTGTGTACCCTCCTTTGCAATTCTTCCTGGAGCCGCCATTAATGTGCACATATTCTTAAAAGTATAATTAAAAAACATCATCAACTTGACCCGAAATTCGGCTCGCCCATCAAGAATACTGTTCGGGAAACATGGTTTGAGTCCACTAGTTTGAACGACTACAAGTCATCGTTAATTTACAGTTAAAGGACTTTGGCATAGACAAAGATGGCTTTGGCATAGACAAAGATTGCTCGCCTTTCAACTCTGGTATCAGAGGATTCATTTCCCTTGACGGACGGCCCTATTACTTCACCATACCCATAATGATTACCTAAATTCTGAACTCAGTTCCCGGAAACCATCGCGCCCCCGCACCGGTGCATGAACCCTACCTCCGACTTGCAACTCCAATTCGCATTTGGTCACTCAACACTCCGTTTAACCCCCTTTCATGCCCAGTGTAGACAGACGTCTACATGTTGCACAGTAAGGCATATTTAATGGTTAACGTACATAGCGAAGCTCAGTGGCCAAAGATCTTCCCTCGGGCTAACTAATACGTAAACCGTGCTACTGCTCTAGTTTACGATTGGATCACATCACTGATCGCCGAACACACAGTCTTCAACTTATTGGTTGTGATTAAGAAACTAGTTCTTTGTCAGCTTAAGTACGGTACGCATACAAAAATTTATTTTCGACACCAGGAACAACAAGTTAATGTGAGACTAATATGTTAAAATAAATCACAATGAGCTGAACTCCAGAACAACCTGAGCCTAGCATCAGTTTTACGCTCAGTCCACGACAAGACTCAATTTTGAGAAGCGAGTATTCTAGTTGTTCGGAACTGACTATAATCAATACGTCCCTTCGCGTTTTTTCCCCAACATAACCGCTCGACGAAAAATTAATTATTTCGGAATCCTAAACCATAAACTAGGCCATTCCAGAACTTCAGGGGCACTATGCAACCTGCATATATTGCCCATTCAGTTCAGAGGATTTTTTTAAAGCAACAAATGTGGCATGATATTAGAAAGTTGTGAGAAGTGCGCAGCTTCAGTTTGAAATGTGTTTTCCGAAATCAGCCATAAGTGATAGTTCTATCACGAACTCTACTAATAAGTCAATCAAAGATTATAATGAAATCATTCCTTGTGCCCGATTTCTGAGAAGGCATTTCAAACAGCCTACCTGGTGCTTGAAATGCGTTTCAATGTGTTTTAAATACGCATTTTTTTTTTTTTACGAATACCTTAAACGTGACCCCATGATACCAATGCACTAAAAGAAAACACACTTCAGGCGAGGTACATATAATACGCTCAAAACATCACGTACGTTATAAATGCTATTCCCGAGCCCTCCAACATAGCTGAAAACTGCCTTTTTAACACTGCTGTATCTCATACTATAGTGGCGGGAAACATCCGAAACTATTATAGGGACCTGCAATGAACCTTACTATAGACTTTCCACCGATAAAATTATATGGTCACCGCTTAAAGTCCCATAGGTACACACACAGCACAACGCAAACACTGCTAGTAAGTTCAGCGCCTAGAGCGTAAGAGCGAATGGGCATCAGGTACTCGTGTCAAAGTCGTCCTTATTGCTCTCGCGCTTCCCTGCCTCAAACGCGCTAAAAACCTCCCAAGTAGGCGGCACCCTTAATGTTGCTGCCCGGTTGAGAATTTGGTATAGGGAAGTGCATTTTAATGAAATTCTGTTTTTTTTTTGGCGTTCCTATTAAAGATATATACATAAAATCTGGGACTTTAAGCAGAAAAATGCGTGCTTTTAACATTTCAGTTCAATAAGATTTGTAGAAATTATTTTAGCTTTTATAAAATTTTTATTACCTCATTCTTTTTCTTCAAAAAATTCAATTAATATGATTCGTTTCCTCTCAAACAAACTAAAATAGTCAATATTACTCGTTCATCCCAGACGAATTTCCCAACATATATCTTCTCAAAACGAAAATAAATATAATTCGTTTTTAAATAACTTAAATTAAAATATCTTGCAACCAAGAAATAAAAAGTGATAGCCGCGCTGTTGGTCAAACTGCTTGCATTTCCCTACGCCACGGCCGCATGTAGAGCAAGGACGTTGCAACAAGCACGACCAAAAAAGGACAAGCACACAGCATAATAATTAGCACGTCACACGAACCACCTTTCTTTTTACACACTGCTTATTATTACTGCGAACCTAAACTTGCAAGACCGGTGAATTGCACTGCAGGTGTGCCAACGTAATGAAGGCGTTTATTANTGTGTACCCTCCTTTGCAATTCTTCCTGGAGCCGCCATTAATGTGCACATATTCTTAAAAGTATAATTAAAAAACGTCATCAACTTGACCCGAAATTCGGCTCGCCCATCAAGAATACTGTTCGGGAAACAGGGTTTGAGTCCGCTAGTTTGAACGACTACACGTCATCGTTAATTTACAGTTAAAGGGCTTTGGCATAGACAAAGATTGCTCGCCTTTCAACTCTGGTATCAGAGGATTCATTTCCCTTGACGGACGGCCCTATTACTTCACCATACCCATAATGATTACCTAAATTCTGAACTCCGTTCCCGGAAACCATCGCGCCCCCGCACCGGTGCATGAACTCTAACTCCGACTTGCAACTCCAATTCGCATTTGGTCAC
Organism: Clitarchus hookeri; assembly: GCA_002778355.1. Lineage (NCBI taxonomy): Eukaryota > Metazoa > Arthropoda > Insecta > Phasmatodea > Phasmatidae > Clitarchus > Clitarchus hookeri. Next base: position 523,064 of record NQII01001041.1, read on the forward strand.
TTAATACTCCGTTTAACCCCCGTTCATGCCCGGTGTAGACAGATGTCTACATGTTGCACAGTAAGGCATATTTAATGGGTNCATGTTGCACAGTAAGGCATATTTAATGGGTAACGTACATAGCGAAGCTCAGTGGCCAAAGATCTTCCCTCGGGCTAACTAATACGTAAACCGTGCTACTGCTCTAATTCTCGATTGTATCGCATCACTGATAGCCGAACACACAGTCTTCAACTTATTGGTTGTGATTACGAAACTAGTTCTTTGTCAGCTTAAGTACGGTACACATCCAAAAATTTATTTACCAGGAACAATAAGTTAATGCGAGACTAATATGTTAAAATAAATTACACAGAAGAGCCAAAAAAACTGGTACACCTGCCTAATATCGCGTAGGGCCCCCCGAGCACGCAGAAGTGCCGCAAGACGACGTGGCATGGACTCGACTAATGTCTGAAGGTATGCAGGAGGCAATTCACACCATGAATCCTGCAGGGCAGTCCACAAATCCAATCTGCACCAATTTAAGAAAGGGTTGCACGTCTGTCACGTTTAATGATTCTCGTCAGTCGTCATTTGTCCTGTTCTTTCACGATCTTTTTCCGGCCGCCGCGATGTCGAAGATGTGATGTTTAACAGGATTCCCGATATTCACGGTACACTCGAGNACCGGATTCCCGATATTCACGGTACACTCGTGAAATGGTCGTATGCGAACATCCAAATGTTATCGCTACCTCGGAGATGCTATGTCCCATCTCTCGTGCGCCGACTATAACACCACGTTCAAACTCACTTAAATCTTGATAACCTGCCATTGTAGCAGCAGTAACTGATCCAGCTGACGACCGCATCGCGTTACTCTGATTGGTTCCATACCTCTGTTATTTGCATACGCACGCCTATATCAGTTTTTTTTGGCTCTTCAGTGTACAATGAGCGGAACTCCAGAACAACCTACAGATCAACATCTGAGCCTAGCATCAGTTTTACGCTCAGTCCACGACACGACTCAATTTTGAGCAGCGAGTATTCTAGTTGTTCGGAGCTCACTATAAGCAATACGTCCCTTCACGTTTTTTCCAAACATAACCGCTCGACGAAAAATTAATTATTTGGAATCCTAAACCATAAACTAGGCCATTCCAGCACTTCAGGGGCACTATGCAACCTGCACTAATACTAATTAAATTCAGAGGATTTTTTTTAAGCATCAGATGTGGCACGGTATTAGAAACACTCATGTTTTGTAAGAAGTGCGCAGCTTCGGTTTGAAATGTGTTTTCCGAAATCAGCCATAAGTGATGGTTGTGTCACGAACTCGACTAATACGGTCAATAAACGACACTAATGAAATCATTCATTGTGTCCGATTTCTGAGAGGGCATTTCAAACAGCCTACCTGGCGCTTGAAATGCGTTTTAATGTGTTTAAAATACGCATATTTTTTTTTTTTTTGCGAATACCTTAAACGTGACCCCATGATACCAATGTACTAAAAGAAAACACACTTCAGGCGAGGTACGTATAATACGCTCAAAACATCACGCACGTTATAAATGCTATTCCCGAGCCCTCCAACATAGCTAAAAACTGCCTTTTTAATACTGCTGTATCTCATACTATAGTGGCTGGAAACATGCGAAACTATTACAGGGACCTGCATTGAACCTTACTATAGACTTTCCACCGATAAAATTATAGGGTCACCACTTAAAGTCCCATAGGTACACACAGCACAACGCAAACACTGCACCTTAGTTCAGCGCCTAGAGCGTAAGAGCGAAGGGGCATCAGGTGCTCGTGTCAAAGTAGTCCTTATCGCTCTCGCGCTTCCCTGCCTCAAACGCGCTAAAAACCTCCAAGTAGGCGGCGCCCTTAATGTTGCTGCCCGGTTGAGAATTTGGTATAGGGAAATGCATTTTAATGAAATTCTGTTTTTTTTTGGCGTTCCTATTAAAGATATAGATATAAAATCTGGGACTTTAAGCAGAAAAATGCGTGCTTGTAACATTTCAGTTGAATAAAATTTGTAGAAATTATTTCAACTTCTCCAAATTTTTTATTACCTCATTCTTCTTCTTCAAAAAATTCAATTAATATGACTCGTTTCCTCTAACAAATTAAAATAGTCGATATTACTCGTTCATCTCAGACGAATTTCCCAACATATATCTTCTCAACACGAAAATAAATATAATTAGTTTTTCAATAACTCAAATTAAAATATCTTGCAACCAAGAAATAAAAAGTGATAGCCGCGCTGTTGGTCAAACTGCTTGCATTTCCCTACGCCACGGTCGCATGTAGAGCAAGGACGTTGCAACAAGCACGACCAAAAAAGGACAAGCAAACAGCATAATAATTAGCACGTCACACGAACCACCTTTCTTTTTACACACTGCTTGTTATTACTGCGAACCTAAACTTGCAAGACCGGTGAATTGCACTGCAGGTGTGCCAACGTAATGAAGGCGTTTATTAACGTGCCGATCTGCGTAAAAATTAACAGTGTCTGAAATACTGCGTATAATGAGCATCATATTTTCAGGCTTATATATATATATATATTCTGCAGGAGCGTTCTCTAATTCGCATTTGGAGATTCCGAACGCCAGCTGATTATATTTTATAGTTGTTCGTACGTGACGAAATTCTTTTTCTTCGCAACTGCTAACTAAATCTCTTATACGTACGTTTTTTGGGCACTTAACTGAAGAAAATACTAGCTTTTGAGTCTTAATCATAACCGATTCGTTGTAAAAAGGAAATTTTAATTCTTTCTACATTATTTAAAAACGTATTTTTATAAAGAAAATATATCCTAATTTTGTGCCTGTTTAAAGCAAGAATAATCGTTTTTACGAAATGATGGCCAAAGATTTTTAGTCTGATACCTCGGGAACCATTTAACAGATNTAGTCTGATACCTCGGGAACCATTTAACAGATTTTGAAAGTGTACTCAGAATAGCTACCGTTGTAAGAAATTCAGCGACTTTCCCATGTATGCAATTACTTTTCCCCTGTCCAAGCTACACAAAGATCACTCATTTTTTCACTAATTGTATTGGAAGTACCAACATCCTTTTGCACTGCAGGCGTTGCAATATAGTGATATTTATGGAATAATAAAAAAAAATGAAAAGTATAAGCTAGTTGCCAGGCAATTAGAAAGTTAACATGTAAACGCATAATACTTATGGCACACAGCATACGCGCTTCCATACACACGAGGTCTTATAAATTTCATTTCTAACTATTTTAGCCTATCTAGATTCTCTGATCTCAGGTTCCCCAGACTATTCCAAGTTTTACCCGTTTCTCACCGTACACAATATTCACCTAAGGAGTTGATATTTATGAGAATCCCCCTCACTCCCCTAACTAACGGGTTACAACATTCACTTTTTAAGGGCTTTGCCTACCAATTCTACAGCCACAGAGTTTAATGGCGAATCAACGAGAAAGAAATTCCTTCTAAATGTACCAACTATTAAAATTCCACAAAAAAATACCCCGTGCAACTTTATTAGAGAATACTGCCACGTTAAGAAATTAAAACATATATATCTTAAGTAAAATGTGAATTTTTAGGTAACATATTAGAAAAAAAATTAATCGGCAAGATTTCGAAACGTGTCGGTATTCCTTAAAAGAATGTAACTTAACATACTGTTTGTTAAAAATTATCTTTGAAATTGACTTGGTATGAAGTGCACAGTTATATCCAAGTAACTATATCCAAACAACTGCAAACAAATTTTCTAGAAAGCTTTGTGGCACAGAATATTTTTAGTAATTCTCACGAGATTTATAAAATGTTTAAAACTTTTAGTTTGCTTTGTAATTATTCGAATTTTTTTAAAATACCATTCTTATTTTTGAAGTGGCAAACTTTCGTTCGCAGTTTTGAAAACGAATGCTACTCGAAATATATCAGTTCGACCCCCTACTTTGAACAGAAAATATGTGGAGGACATCCACAATTATGATTTAAAAAAATACTATATGAGCAATTTTTTTAAAATGGCGTGATACTAATATTTAGTATATTTTAATTTTTTAAGAATGAAATTTACAGCAGTTATAAGGATCCACAGTATTTATAACCAATGTGTCTGTAAAAGTTCGTACACTGCAATACTTAGATAGTACAATGAATAAAATTTACATCTAAATGGAAAAAGCCTTGTATAATTCCGAGTAATAATGATAAGTGTAAAACTAATTTTTATTTTTGTATTACATGAAATGTCACCGATATCAGTTACTTTTGGAATATGACAACTGGGAAAAATATTTAAAATTTGAATATGTAATATTTAGAAAAATGTTTCGCAAGTGTGAATGAGGTTATCCGCTACATTCGTTTGCCTGCTACGTTTATTCTCGGTTTTCAACATTACGTATGGTCTAGACTCAAGTTTACTTAATGCAAACTCTAAAACACGTGTGTAATTGCACGAATGTCAACAGAAAGGATGATTCTAGTTCTGCGCAGAATCCGTAAATACTTTTTAAATGCATGTCTTCGAAACTTAAAAAAAAAAAAATACGCACAAATAAAAAAATTAGCTTTCTGGAAAGAAGGGCCTCTAAAACATTAAATAGCGTGACAAGAAATTCGCGTCACGAGAAAAGCCTAGCAATGAAACGTGGAGGAAGGTGAAAGGGGCTGAATTTTGCTAAATCGTTTTATGTAGAAAAAAAAAGACACGAGTCAGTGCGACCTTCAAATAACAAAAACATCCGGCTTGAACTTTTTTACAGCACTGCTGAAAGGCAATGAGTGTGTGTAAACAGTCCACAATTGATCACGGCAGTGAGTTAGAAGTTAGTTCACACGAACAGTACGCACTTTGTCCACAATTTCACACGCAGCGTGAAAGAGCAATGAACGAACTCTATAGAGCACCAGCGCAAACAAAACTTTTTCCGTACAACAATTTTTCTCATACAAATGAGTAAAAAAATATTATACAACACAACACAACTGCTGTATCGTCAGGGAGTNAGTGCGACCTTCAAATAACAAAAACATCCGGCTTGAACTTTTTTACAGCACTGCTGAAAGGCAATGAGTGTGTGTTAACAGTCCACAATTGATCACGGCAGTGAGTTAGAAGTTAGTTCACACGAACAGTACGCACTTTGTCCACAATTTCACACGCAGCGTGAAAGAGCAATGAACGAACTCTATAGAGCACCAGCGCAAACAAAACTTTTTCTGTACAACAATTTTTCTCATACAAATGAGTAAAAAAATATTATACAACACAACACAACTGCTGTATCGTCAGGGAGTNGTACAACAATTTTTCTCATACAAATGAGTAAAAAAATATTATACAACACAACACAACTGCTGTATCGTCAGGGAGTTGGTGCCGCGGGTACTGCGAGATGGTGGTGTGTCTGGTTGAGGTTTTTCTATTTTCAAACATTCTAAACTCAAAAATAGTTCTCCAGCTGTGCCTTGCTTTATGATCTGTTAGTAGCGTAATTCGTTTACGTAAAAATAGCCGCGGTGTAAGGTTAAAGTCAAGGGCACAAATACGTTCACAGAGCTTTGGAAATATCTACTGCCACGTGAAACTCCAACAGTATGCGGATATTCAACACAAAAAAAAAAAGNTTCACAGAGCTTTGGAAATATCTACTGCCACGTGAAACTCCAACAGTATGCGGATATTCAACACAAAAAAAAAAAGCACTTAAAGCACCAATTGATATTGGTTTTCTCCTAAAGTGAAAATTGCGAAAGTTAATGCCTCCATGATGCTGCACATANTTCTCCTAAAGTGAAAATTGCGAAAGTTAATGCCTCCATGATGCTGCACATATTTCGGAACAGAAATTTTCGCACTATCTTGTTTCAAAATAGTTCCAGACAAGCAGAAATTTTAAGGCATCCACTGTGCGTGGATCTGGTTACTGCGAGTTCAAAATAAAATTACAAATTTCAAAATACACATCTGAGTATTCCTATATTATGGGGCAACCTAATTATCCGGATCTGTCTTCAGTTTACCAATACAGATACCCGAAGTTATCTCCATTACTTTCACTCTCCAGAATACAAATTCGTTGTAGTTATGGTGTACAGTAGCATCTGTTTCATCGCCAGCAAGAGGTAACGAATTGTGTGTAAATGTGTCGGATATCAACGTTTCTGATATAATAGCTACAGCTAATTTTGTCTTATTTATGATACATATTTAAAAGGACCCCCACTCCTCTGGTGGTAAGAGTTTAACAATTATCTAAACTGTGGTTTCATAATTCTGACAACTCAAAATTAACACATATTTCGACAAAATTTGTACCCTATTATCTGGAAAAGTATCGCGAAGAAATAGACTACGTAATCTCAATTTCTTGAAGAAAGTCTTATCGATGGCTACGGCCAAAGAATAATATTTAATCACTTCGTATAAAAATACGAAATTTATTTTGTTTCGCAGCACTACTGTTGTGTTTATTGGCCTTCCCCGCATTTGACTTCAAATTTCAAACTTTCCTGACACCACCGGCTAACAAAGAACGAAAGAAGTACTTCAAACAACAAAGAAAGAAACCGAGACTGGCGGAGAGCTGAAAGGTCAGCTCTCAGGAAGCAGCGCAAATGGGCTGATGCCAACACGCTTGAACGCGTGGCAACATCAATAAAACCGGGTACTTGTCGCAAGGGCCTCCATGACGCCATAGGAAGTCGTCATCACGCAGCACTAAGGCCACGCACGTCATCGCCTCTCGAGGAGATACAGCACGCCAAAACACCTGCTGCTGGCACACAAAAACGTCGCCTCAGGTGCAACAACTTAACTTGCGCAACTCGCCGTAATGGAGTACGTTCTGCTGTCCTCGCGATGTTTTCGTGCTGTGAGCCCACTTAGAATACGATACTGATATGGTACATTAAGATAGAAAGGATAGAAAGAAGAGAAAAGAGGAGAAAAGAGAAAAGAAAGAAAAGGAGAAAGAGAAAAGAAAGAAAAGAGGAGAGAAGAGAGAAAAGAGAGGAGAAGAGAGAAAAGAAAAGAGAAAATAAAGAAATAGGAGAAAAAGGGGAGTGTTAAAGAAAAAAAAAAAAAAAAAAGAGAGAGAAAGGGATGAGGGTTGATTTGATCAACGTGGCAGCATCTGGCAGTTGTGTGTTATAGGACAACACAATGAAGTTGCATTTAAACTATTTAACTAATTGACTAGTTCCTGATATTATCGTAACAAAAATAACCCAGGACTATTATTTCAAACTGCTCACATTCCACCAAACTAACAGAGTATTTTTAACTTCAAATAATCTTTCTTGTGCCCGAAGGAACTGCCACTTTCCCAACTGGTCAATTTCCACCTCGAAAGCAGTTAAATTGTTGTTTTTCTTCCGAAAAAGTAGCCTTCAAAATACAAGTTGCTGCTCATGAATTATTCACTACCCGCACGAACAAGCTCCAGCACAGTCGCCGTAATTGTTCAACAAAAATACAACTGCACAGACAGGGCAATCAATAACACGCTTGAGAGTGGTTCTTTGATACATTTCGGCCGGACTTCAAGACCAACACTATCTCATTTTTTCAATGGGCCTAAATATTATAAGCGTGATAATGAATTGTCGAAGGTATCATTCACAACTGTGCGAAAATTTCAACCTGAATAAGTGGCGGAAGAAAATTCTCACACGCACGTCTCTACTTAATCATCATCAATCAAATCTGCGGAAAAGAAATTGTTTAAATTGAATCCTTCGTTTATCTACGTCGTAGAAATATTGCATAATCTGCAAGCTTATTCGAACCAGTTGAGCTCGCGTCAAAGAATCAGCAGCAAAACCAGGTTCCAAGACGCCAGGGGTGTATTAAGAGTTCGTGAGGGATGGAAGTCTTAAAAATAAAAATATTAAATTCATTTTTAATGTATAATGCTATAAATATTCACACAGCTATTATCTACAACAAACTACTCATATCCACTACTACTGTTGTTAATCTCAGCGAGCACAATATTTGATGTCTACCTCAATTCTAATTAAAGTGTATATATTGTCAACTGCAAATTCACAATCATCATGTATACATATACAATCTGTATTGGCATAATTCCAAATGTCTGTCGCATCCATTTCGATAGTACGGGCCATCGGTCTCACTCTTCACTGTACCGATGCTCGCAGTCCACAGACATCAACTCCCGCTGGTCGCACTCAGTCACCCGTCGCTTCGCTGGCTTCTCACACCTGACTCTCAAGACAGTACAAAGCGCCAAACCCAGACTGTTACCAGATACCAGTCGCTGCTTAAACAGACCGGCTGGCCCGATCGAGAAGGTTCCCCGAACGCCGAGCGCTGTAAGCTATTACATTCTAAAACAGGGAACCACTTTCGTATTTGTTTTTTTTTTTTTTTTGCGTGCAGCTGTCCGTCTGCCAAAACTTTCAGTGAAATGCTGAAATAAGTATCGAGGATCGAAATAAAAAGACTTCCACGTTACTTCAATAGTACCTACATTTATTTTGAAATTCTTGTTCTCGGAACTAAACACATTCCCATACAGATGGCTGAAAATCAAAATTTTAAAGCTACGAACCGGACCGGACAAGACAAATTAACCGCGTGTGGACCGACTGACTCGTTGTGTTTCCGAGGAAGAGCCGTGGCTCATTTTTCGACTCCGCTTCCGGCGCTAATTGGAGACTTGTGCAGAGAGCGAGTGGGCCGTAACGAGGCACGCACTCGACACCCGGCGAGGAAAATGAAAGCTGATCGCTGCCCACAAGAATGGTGGGTGTTGCAAACAGCATTAGGGCGGCCGCCTGTTGTTGGAATATTGCACGTCTGAGGCCATAATGAGCGGGAGCGCTAGGGAAGACCGAGACATGCGCATCAACTCTCTCATCGCCTCTACGCGCAAAGCAGTGAACTGGCGTGCAGTCTTGCCGTCGATATCGTACCTCCGAGACTTTCAGCGCAGACCCTGCCATTTTATGACGTAATAATAAAAATACAGGTTTGAAACACGTCCCTAAACCAATATTTTGTACCGCAATGTTTATACCTAAAAATGACCGTGAAAATACCCGTTTCGGCCATTTTCACCCTCACAAAAACCTGCTTTAGAGAGAAATGGAGAAATTTAGAACGTAAACAGGCTCGTAACTTTTCTAAAATGCTATTCGTAAGCAAACCTCACTCGGACACGGACGGCTTTTTAATAAAACTTTTTCTGCTGGAGTTCTGCACACCGTTCGGCGGTCTACCCAGACGGCCATCTTAAGTGCCTACATTGCGTCTAATCGAACGAACATACCTATATTTATTACTATTGTTGAGTAATTTTTTCGTGTGTATGAATCTACAGAGTATTTTTTTTTCGGTTACTTTAGTTAGTAAAAACTGGCAGAATATTTTTATTTTCGGATAATACAGTTACTGCATAAATACAGTTGTTTCCCAGGATTTTTCTCGGTATGGTTTTGTGTTCATGTTGTGCATATACAATCATCACGTTCATTTATTCGTCGGGTAGAAGAGCTGCAAAAGTGAGTAAACTTCACGCTACGTAGGCTGTAGGCTGTTTACTCACTTGTGAAATCAATTTCCGGAACAAAATATTACCTGATAATTGCATAACACAGTATGCTACAGTACGCACTGGCACGCCGGCTTCTGGTTCAAGTTGGAAGCGAATCAATGGGAAGAAGCTGTAATGCGAGTGTAGTGTTTATACACGTTGTACGAAGTAGCATATAAATAATAGTGTGTTCTTAACACCGCATTTTCACTTGACTGGCGCATGAATAAAAATCATTAAATCATTACAGGCTGTGCATGGTTAATTGAGCACTGTTGAAACAACTTTGAAAAATGGCACTGCTCCAGCTGCATACATTTTAACGGGTAGGCCCTACACTGACCAGCATGATCCCAGTAAAGTTCTAACGACAGAGGGGAAAATAGTCCCCATGTCTTAAACGCTTAATTAACTGCGTCAGATAAAAAATACTGTATATGAATACTAAAATAATTTATTTCGGTCTGTTTTTAATGTATATTAATATAAAAATTAGCCAAGTTGTAAAATATTTATTTTCTAATAATTTTACAGTTACACTACACCGACGCATGAATAATATTATCAGGCCCAAGGCAGTGCTAATTTTACATACAGTGGAAGAATACACAATGTACATGCAAGTAGATTTTAAGCAGGGTTTTCAAAAGTGCTCAGTTTATCGTGAACGGCCTGTAGCTTAAATCTCACATAAAACTCGTGTTTCGTAAGGCACGAGAAATAAGCGTGGCAGGCTAAAACTGGTGAACTGTATTTAACGTTCTCACTTCGAGTTTGAAAGGGTTACTCAAGGACACTGTGTACGAAATTACTATACTAACAAAACCCTGACATCGACGGGAAAAAAATTTCCATGCAGTAACTTGAAATTTTTAACGTACTCTTTCTGTTAACAAATGTGATGCGTAACGTACCTAAGGCACACACATATTAGCTAGCATTATGAGAACCGAACTAAAATGCGTACGTATTAAAGACTCGGGCGAGCTGAAACAATAGTTCAAAGCGACACCAGAACTTGCACAAAAGCGACATACATTACCGAAGTCTAAACCACACCCGAAGAGTACAAATTCTGGAGGGGAAAAATCTAAAGAAAGAAAGTTAACTATACAGTATTTTATGGTTAATTTATCCCTCTAATACCTTATAGAATTATGGAAGGTGAGGAGAATGAATAACATGAAAATTAACAGTTTTGGATAGAACAAGTTTTCGCGCGTCTTTCTAGCGATGATAAAATTGTTAGAAACGCACACGAGTTGGTCAAGAACACAAAACTTTACTATTATGCGCATAAAACCAAATCGATAAATAGTTCACTCACATTAATTTTTAAGTTTCAGTCAGGCGTTAAGACGCAAAATGAATTTAGTGACTTGCCTATTTTGCGGGTAAAATGCTTGGGAGATAAGCTAGTATAAA
>NQII01001041.1:534121-566060 GCA_002778355.1 Clitarchus hookeri
CAGATAAAAAAAAAAAAAAAAGATAGCAAGATCGGTAATCTTTAGATTTATCAGAAATTCCTCCGAAACTTTCTCATGGGTAGAAACGCAATCCGTATCACCTGCCCATCTATAGATTTCCTCTCTTTCTCAACAGCCTCCTAGTTGCTAGCATCATTCCCAACCAACGACTGAAGAAACCAGGTGCAGATAACTGCGCCGCTTTCAGCGTTAACACTTAACGCTTTCGAACAGGCCTTCATCCTGCTTATCAAGTTAGCGGCGTGCGAAACACGTTGTTAAGAAAACCCAACACACGCTGTAAAAAACACGCGAATATGCCTTTTTTACAGTAAAGTGCTGTCCATTTTTAAAAACAAGTTTGCGAATTTATAGCATNAAAAAACACGCGAATATGCCTTTTTTACAGTAAAGTGCTGTCCATTTTTAAAAACAAGTTTGCGAATTTATAGCATTTAGGGCCTTGAGTGCCGACACTGCAAAAATAACATGGTCGTTTTTGCAGGTGACAGCAGGAATTTCCACGGTATTATTGGTATTAATGCAATTTATCTATATACTTTAGAGGGATTAATAACCAGTATCAGCGAAAAATCATTACTTAAATCCTCGCTTAAAATAACTTCATGTTATTCATGTGTGAATTTAAACAAATTATTAATTCACAGACCTTAAAAACAATAAAAAAAATTTAACAAAGTTCTGTTGACTGATATGTTCACGAAAGTCCAATAGGTATATTTTAATGACAAAAGTCAGATAATTGATAGGTAAAATTTGACCAGCACTTTACCTGACTAGCCCTTCGATACGTAGTTTTTTTCCAGGACCAGCAACACTGTAAAATGTCCATGACCAGCTTGATGGTAACAACGCTCATTTTATGCCTAAAATCATTACAATTAGTGAGCTTTTTAAGAGCAACATTTTATAAACAATAACCTAAGATCATACTTTCATTAAACTCTACGCTTACCGAATGGAAATCTGAGACAATTTGCTCCTGTTCTGCAACTGAAAACCACTTTAATACATTACCCATGGAGACGAGATCTGTACTGGACACGTAAGAAAGATCGTCTATCGCCGAAGCTATTTTCTATGTAAGCAGGCTGCAGTAGACGGCANATCTGTACTGGACACGTAAGAAAGATCGTCTATCGCCGAAGCTATTTTCTATGTAAGCAGGCTGCAGTAGACGGCACTTGACTAGCACGACAAGAGTTCCGTGAGCTGAAGACTCCACAACTACGCAAACAGTCTGGTGTTTACGATGGCATAGCTAAGTAACACGAATCAGACTCATTCCACGTAGGCAAACATACAAACATACGCGCGCAACTGTCGACCGTTTGGCACATCAACTTACGTAAACAACATTTTGCCAACCTCAATATTTATATCTTTGACAGGCTAGGTTGTATTTATATAGCAAACAAAGCACACGAAGTCGGAAATATTGGAAAATTTACGAACTATTTACGATAAAACGACGAAACTGATAAATAAAAATTGGAATGCATTTAAAATGCAACGTTTAAGTACAACCATTTACACAAAAATAATTGCAAAATCTTGATAAATGGCTTTTTACTTTCACCGTATAGGGAGATTATTCAAATGCGAAGTTATATAAGATCGTCTGCGCTATTTAAAGTGTTCCAGCGTCTATAAAATGTGCAGAACTGATGTTCAAATCTAATTACGCAACTGCATGGAACGTAGGTTGAAAAATTTAAGAACAAACGTGTCATAACCTCAACTCAGTTAAAAAAAGTATTTCCACCAACGTAATTTTTATGAAAATAACAACAGTTCTCGTTCAAAGCCTTGAAGTACGGCCCTTATGTACTATTAAATCCCCCACTTGACAACCGATTCGCACTATCTTCCACGGCTATGTGGCACACAAAATCACCTACGCAGGCCAAGTCATCCAATGTCATCTCATGTCATCTCATTTAGCACTTGCTTGTGAAATAAACCCTGTTGTAGCACGTACGTTACGTGAATTTTGTAAAGTCATAAGGGTTATTGAACTGCATTTTATAGTGCTACATTGCATAGCAAACTCTTACTACTGGAATAAACCTTTGCACTGAAAGGTAAGGACCCGCACTTGGTGGCGTCACAAGAAAAAGCGGCAACAATCCGCTTCAGTGCTGCGGGGGGTCGGCGTGGTCTGAATCGTTCTAGTTTTTTCTAACGGGCTGACTGCAACCAAAAGAATTTCAGCTATACACTGCAACACGTGGCGCGATTACATTTCACACGTGTTCAGTGTGAGCGTTCAGTTATGTTAGCGCTGTCCACAGCCTGGAGTTTACGACACTGAGACAAGCGGTTAAGTGCTGAATTCCAAGGTTTGGCGTAATATGCTTCGTAGGCTAGTTCCATGACTTGATAGATACCTTCCAGACACTGACGTGAAAAACAATCTTGACCCAGTCCGATGAGTAGTGGCAGAGGCCGGTGGCCCTGCTGTTAGAAACGTCATCGCAAAGAGTGAAGTCATTTCCGAGTAAAATTGCGTGAGACGTGAACTGGGAAATTCCCATCAGTATAACGCGGGCTTCTCGTGGTGAAGGACGCACCGCGAGTTTGACAGGACGCTCTTCTGTGGGCGAATGATTTTGGACTACCCAACTGCCCCTTTACTCTCAGAGCGGAATCGTCCGTACACGCCACACTGCTATAAAACATTTAACACCAAGCTGCCGTATAGAAAGTGTAGCCGACGTGAGCCTAGTGACGAACAGGACATGATTATTGGCGCCTGCATATTTGACTGTTACGTAAATTTTATTTCATCAAGCTGCAGATATCCCGCGTAACAGTGGATGCAGTGGCGGAATGGATACGGGAGGGAGTTACAGCAGGCCAAGCTGAAAACTTTCGACAGACCGGGATCGTCGAAGCCGCCGACGTCTAGCGAAGTCAAACCGTAACACTTCGTAGTTAACAGTGCTGAAAACTTTCGGCAGAAATCGGGAAGTGCTCCCATCCAGCGGGAGGGAGTGGTACTTTAATGACAAGGACGAGTTGCAGTCCGTGAACCTAAGGTAACTGTAAAGGGAGGCGCCTTTGTTTACTGTGGTGCAAAGCAAGTCGCTACGTGTTAGTGCGATCTGATGGACGTGTGTAAGTGTGGCGAACGCCTGCGAGAGTTGTTTGGACTACATTGTTCCTACTGCGAAAGTGGAATCGTAAGTGGAATCGTTAACTTAAATGGCCTCAACCCACTGAACACCTTTGGAATGAACGTAGTAGCACCGAGTTAAAGTCAGACCAAGACGCCCACAAACCACCAATTATGTCTTCGTATTGGAAGAATGGAACCAAATTCCTGCGCACACGTACAGCAAATTGGTGGAAATATGTGTACAGCTATATGAGAACATGAAAGCGATGAGAGGAGCAGCTACATGATATCGACAAACCTACATTTTGGCGGGAGCATTGCAAAGAGTGTATTGTGACTGAAGACCGTGTACAGTAGAATCCCGATAATTCGTATTCTCAAGGGACTGAATGTTAAATATGAATTATCGAGATAATTGAATTAGCGGGATTACCAATAATCGGGAGCAAAAAAAAAATATACATAAAAACGAGATTAATGCAAATTTGCATTAATATGTAATGATAAACGAATGGCTACATATTATATATACATATGTACAGTATATATAAATCAATAATTACATCAATAAAANGTAATGATAAACGAATGGCTACATATTATATATACATATGTACAGTATATATAAATCAATAATTACATCAATAAAACACATTAAAAATTTAGGTTTAAATAATCTGTAATTTTCTTTTGGTGCAAGCCTTGCAGACGGGTATTGTCGATGTCTTTGTCAAGCATGTTCAAAGCAGAAAATACTTAATCGCCAACGTCTGATTACGCTAAGAAATGGCGCACGTTGTTGATGTATTGTTTAGCCACTTTAGGTGTAAATGTCAGCACATCATCTTCGTCATCACCTTCACCATCAATGTACTGAGATGGAGCCAAAATTTCGTCGTCAGTTAGAATCCCCGCTACCGCAAGGCCATCGTCAAAATGGACGAAATCTTCAAACGTTATAGATTTTCTTCATTTTGAGGAAGACGATTCCAATTCACAGGGCATTCTAAGTCTTGACAATGTTCATGGCTGAAAATAGGGTGATTTTATGATCCTTCCCATCCTCGATGCTGTCAAGGAGTTGCATCACTACTTCCTTGCGGTAACAGGTTTTGAACGTTTTAATTATGCCCTGGTCTAGAGGCTGCAGCTTAGAAGTAGTGTTGGCAGGCAAAAACACAACATTAACATGACTGAGCGATGGGTTATTGTTGTGGGCCGTACAATTATCAATGAAAAGCATAATTTTTCGCTGCCTTTTCTCCACATCAGCATTCACTGATCGTATCCATTCCTTGAATAATTCGCCCGTCATCCACGCTTTTTTGTTTGCACGATAGGTCATCGGAAAAGTTTTTATGTTTTTAAAACATCTTGGTTTGGCTGATTTGCTTATCATGAGCGGTCTTAATTTCTCAGATCCATCCATGTTGGCGGCCAACAATATGGTTACACGTTCTTTACTATTTTTTTCAGCCATGACACTTTTCTTCCTTAAAACACATTAATCGGTTGGGGAGACACTTATAAAATAATCCCGTCTCATCGGTATTAAAAATGTTGTTGGGCTCGTAAGAATCGATTATTTCTCTCAATTCGTCTTTCCACTCAGAACAAACGTCGGCCGATACACTCGCACTTTCCCCACTAAGCTTCTTCAATTTTATGCTGTGCCTTTTTCTAAACCTATCAAACCAACCATCACTTGCACGAAAGTCTTTAATTCCCATTTTTTTCTGCGAAAACTTTTACTTTTTCTCTTAAAATGTTTCCTCCAACTGGTACATTCGAATTCCGTGCTTGCGCAAACCACTTTTTTACATTCTCTTCTAGTTGTGGATACTCGCCAGTCTTAAAGCGCTTTACTTTGCTATCTGATGTCTGGGAGGCCATTTTGTCCTTGTTCTTCAGAATTGATATTATTGTGGAAGGAGGAACGTTATCACGTTTGGACACGTCAATTTGTTTATCACCACCGGCCATGGCAGTAATGATTTCTTTTTTTTCTCTAATGGAAATACACTTATTAGCTCTTTTCGGAGGCATGGCTAAGACAGAACTGACTAACTTTTCACTCGCTCTGCTCCTTCCTAACCTCTCAGGACCCTAGGCTGGACAGCAAGGCGCCTCTTAGTTCTGAGAATCACAAACACATCGCCTCACAGCCTACTCGGCGTCATTGCCTGCCCTTCAAACCCTCCTATGATCCTCAGTACCCTTCCGGTCTTTTTACCCTGCCCGAATTGCATAAATCTAGAGCTGATGTACAGTCTAGGGTTAAAAACATTACGAGTTAACGAGATTTTTAAGTTGTAAATAAGAATTATAAGAAGTTTTAATTGAGCTCGAGCACCAAAATAAATACGTATTATCGAGGGGACCGGAATGAATTGTTTTTTTTTACGAATTAAAGGGATTTTCTCAAGGGACCGGCAAATTTGTACGAATTAGCGGGATATACGAATAATCGGGATGCGAAATATCGGGATTTCACTGTATTTTATACTCAGGACATGCGTGAATGAGAAAATAGGCTGGCCAAAGGCGCTCTGTCTTATTTTAAAGGCTCTAAAAGAAATTACACGATGTGTGTGTGTGTGTGTGTGTGTGTGTGTGTGTGTGTGTGTGTGATGATAATCAGATTGAGCATGAACGGAAAGCCTAGTCGAGTAAATAGAATAACTTAAGACTTGATTATATGTGTGAACTGCTCCACGGACAATTATCGGTATTATATATCTTGTGATATACCACTCCCAATTCCAGAATAGCATGTAAAAGTAGATTCAAATGCATCATTTTCCGTCATCTGGACAACTAATGGACCACTTGTATGACTACCTGAAACTTAGCACCACTTCAAGGACATTTCAAGCAGCTTTAGCAATACTGTATGTACGCACGCTTTCACGATGCAACTTTATCTGCACGTTTTATAATTTTTTTTTCTTTTTACTCTAACTACAAGAATGTTTACGTTTACATTTAATGACTTGCGTTATTTTCGCGGATGCAGCCTGTGCCACATCATCGTAACACCGGTTGTCCACGGCCCTGATGCACCCACAAGGTACCAACAAGTAATACCTGGTATAGCTGGCTATTCGCAAAGTGATGCCTACGAGCCCTAATACAAGTAATACTACAAGGTGAGTATAAAAGAATACCCCAACTTTGAAGGTCTATAATATCAAAACCAAATAACCTACAACCTTGATTGAACAATCAAATAAACCGTGGAAAAGTGAAGTTTGTTTACCATGCATTCATAAATATTCAATGTGACCACCACGAGCGGCCCAAACGACATCTACGCGATAATCAAACTCGTTCCACGCTCTTGTCAGCATGNTGTGACCACCACGAGCGGCCCAAACGACATCTACGCGATAATCAAACTCGTTCCACGCTCTTGTCAGCATGTCCGCGAAAGTCAAGAATCTAGGGTAGTTTTAATCTTCCTTGTTGCAGCAAGTTTTTCGGTAAAAATTAGTTGTGAGATCTTAATTTTTTTTACAGGTCAACCGTAACGCGTGGATGAAATACGGCAATTCCATAGGAATCCCCACAGTGTGTAGGACTAGTAAAAAAAATTTTATGATGTTTTTTTACAATAACATTCGAGAACGAGCCAGTTGAGTGACTAGTTGCGTTCGCTCTTTCACTGCTAGCGGTGCGCTTCGTGAGTATGGATGGGGATAAGATGGCCGTGACTGATTAAATGACCATACTCTCTATATACAGAGCTCTACCAGCGGCTGGTCGCAACTGCGAACTAACAGCAGGCCACAGAAGTGCCGCGGGGCTAGAGGTGAAAGTTATCGCACCTTGCTGCGCCGCCATACCAGGTACGTAAACACACGGCAGCTCAGGTGAGCCTGCATCTCCCGTCGCCTCGCCTCGTGTTGCGCAACCACAGACACGGCAAACGGCACTCTGAAACATGTTTTCAAGTACGCACACCCCACAACTACAATGCAGGTCAACATACTCATGTTTACACTTTTTGTAGAAAATAGTGATTTCTGTGCCAAGAGAATTCGTTCTCTATGAAAATTTTATTGCGTTTTGTTTCATATCTGAATATGCGAGTCTTGCGTGTAGTAAAATAAGTTGAAAAATTGTGATTTAATAAATATAAGCAAGACATTTAAAAGCGGTGTTTACGAATGTCAGACTAATTTAACGGAACATTCCAAAACTTTTAACACGCAATTTTTTTTGCAAGTTTNAGCGGTGTTTACGAATGTCAGACTAATTTAACGGAACATTCCAAAACTTTTAACACGCAATTTTTTTTGCAAGTTTTACAAATTAAATTTATAAAATAAAACCTACGAAGCGGTTGTCAGTAACTTCATGGAGTAAAATGTCAACCTAAGTTTGTTCTTTAAAAATTATTTAGCACAGTGTGTTATCAATACCAACCGATCGATGAAACAATTAGTCACTGTATAAATGCAAAAAATAGAGAAGATTTTTACCCGGATTTAATATAAGTGGTGATATCTTAAATTCGCAAACAATGAACTTTTCTTTCTCCGGAAATGTACTCGCAGTGTGAAATAAACTTATTTAAGACGAATGCGGGACACAGGTACGAAAACAAAGTAGTCATTTGACGTATGGGAATGAAGGGATTTTCTCATAAATAATTTTACTGCTCGAGCTTTGCCAACCATGTGGCGACCTACTACACGTACTAAACACGCTTTAAGTACACATCTGGCATGAACGTCGTTCACTCCAGTTACTTTTTTTAAGACTTACCGTTTACGAAAATTGAGTAACAGTATGCAGATGGTTATCGTGCGGACACGAACGCGCAGTGACACAACCAAATAAATTATGTCTGAAAACGCCGAGCTTGCGCCAAGAGATCACGTGGTGTAAGGAAGAATTGCCTTGATTCGGTCAATTTGGACAAATGGCTTCAACATACTGTAGGATCAACGTTCGCCGACGACAGAGAGAACACCTTTTGACGACATTCCATCCGGTTGTCTCCACATTGCCAATGGTGCTGAATCCATAACTAAAGTGAACTAAATGAGCCATAAGAGACAAAAATTAAGGTTAGTAACGTGGCGAACAAGTTTGACATTTCCTGTGTACTAGATCACAACGCGCCTTTGGGGANAGCAGTGTTTACGAATGTCAGACTAATTTAACGGAACATTCCAAAACTTTTAACACGCAATTTTTTTTGCAAGTTCCACAAATTAAATTTATAAAATAAAACCTACGAAGCGGTTGTCAGTAACTTCATGGAGTAAAATGTCCACCTAAGTTTGTTCTTTAAAAATTATTTAACAATTGTGTTATCAATACCAAACGATCAATGAAACAATTAGTCACTGTATAAATGCAAAAAATTGAAGATTTTTTACCCGGATTTAATATAAGTGGTGATATCTTAAATTCGCTAACAATGAACTTTTCTTTCTCCGGAAATGTACTCGCAGTGTGAAAGAAACTTATTTAAGACGAATGCGGGACACAGGTACGAAAACAAAGTAGTCATTTGACGTATGGGAATGAAGGGATTTTCTCATAAATAATTTTACTGCTCGAGCTTTGCCAACCATGTGGCGACCTACTACACGTACTAAACACGCTTTAAGTACACATCTGGCATGAACGTCGTTCACTCCAGTTACTTTTTTTAAGACTTACCGTTTACGAAAATTGAGTAACAGTATGCAGATGGTTATCGTGCGGACACGAACGCGCAGTGACACAACCAAATAAATTATGTCTGAAAACGCCGAGCTTGCGCCAAGAGATCACGTGGTGTAAGGAAGAATTGCCTTGATTCGGTCAATTTGGACAAATGGCTTCAACATACTGTATGATCAACGTTCGCCGACGACAGAGAGAACACCTTTTGACGACATTCCATCCGGTTGTCTCCACATTGCCAATGGTGCTGAATCCATAACTAAAGTGAACTAAATGAGCCATAAGATACAAAAATTAAGGTTAGTAACGTGGCGAACAAGTTTGACATTTCCTGTGTACTAGATCACAACGCGCCTTTGGGGANACAAAAATTAAGGTTAGTAACGTGGCGAACAAGTTTGACATTTCCTGTGTACTAGATCACAACGCGCCTTTGGGGACTTCGATGCCGTATAGTTTCTGCGTGTTGCACTCCTCGTCAATTCAATCTTAGCATTTCATTAGACAATGGGATGCAGCCCATATCTAACGATCTAATGCACTTCCAGAAATATCGACATGCCTTCTTCATGCGTACTGTGACAGCGGAGCATACCTCCCTAAATTAGAAAGAATTATATGGAATGGAAAAAACGGGATCTGCCAAGAGAAAGAATTCGGAAATAGCAATTGACCGTCAAAAATGTTTGGGATTCAAGAGGTATTCCGTCCACCAAATTTCTTCAACCACAGGACGATCAAGGTTTCCCAATTTCTTCAAACGCTGACAAAAATGAAATCGGCAATTCGATGTTAAGCGCTATGACCTACTATCAGCTGGTGTCATGACCGAAAATTCCCGCCAAAACTTGCAGCATTTGGTTAAGAATTGCTGCTCCATCTGTCTTACTGCCCTTATTCGATGTCAAAATATTCTCATTTGTTTCCATCACTGAAGAGAAGTTTTAAGGTTCGAGTTTTAGATAAGTTGATCAGGCCATGTCCGCGTTGAAGACACAAGTAACGAATGTTGAAATAGGCCTAAGTGGCTTTCTTCAAGTGACTTTATTTGCACGCGAGACTGAGAACTGGCGCAATAGTATTGAAGTTATGATCGAAATAATTTCACAGTCACTTGATCCCTATATTGATATTAATATTGGAGGAACATTTCCTTTTTATGAATAGTCGCTCATGTGTCCAATTGTTGAGCGATCCTTTCCAAGTGTGTCGTAGTTGACACCATCCTTGGTAAGCACCCGAATTACCGCACGGGATGCTGATGCACTCCTCCAAACGTTAACTGTCACAGGGAAGGTTTATTTTTACATACAGGAGCGTCGGATCCCCTCTCAGCTTACAATGAGATGGGGGGGGGGAAGGTTATATCGATAATTTGGTACCCCTAGTGCTGGATAAAGCGTCCCTTCCCAAAATTTTTGTTTTTAAAACAAAAACGTCTACACACACGTTTTGTAACCACACATTTTACACGAAAAAACACTCATCCAGTACAAAAAATATTGTACAACATTGAGTGACCTCAGGTGTTATTAAATATACGCCTAAAATGAAAACCTACCGTTATACCGCGGTAAATATTTTAGCGCCTCTCAGTGAGATGGAGTGGAAAGCCACCCCCTCCCCTTTTTCCCGCCTCCATTCCACTACCCATCGAAATAAGGCAAGGAGTGCTCAACAGGCCACAAACTTTAGACCGAGATCAGGCAAGCACGCAGGCCGAAGCGACGAACAAACAGTGGCGAGACGTCTTTAATCTAGGAGGGAGCACACAACAAGCCTTTAGGAGCGCCTCTGTTTGATTTTCTTATAAATTTCACCTTGATGCGATTAAAACCGAAGTTGCATGCTCCATGAAAGATAGAGGAAGCATACAACTGAGGAGCGAAGATGTATACAAGTATCAGAAATACATTATAACAATCAAATCTTGTAAACAATATATCAAAGAAAATTCGCGAACGAACCCGATATGAGGTGCCCATTTCCTCTCATTCTGGCGCTCTTTACTAAATATAGCAAGAAGCACGTGACTACGAACCGGCGTGCCATGACGCCGTCAAGATCGCCCGCGCCCGGCCCCGAGCTACGTCATGTTGGCGGTTATGGCAGCAGCTTGCCTGGGAGGTGGGAGGTCAGATCAGGTAAGGTAACCGGGGCTGGAGACGACGTGACCCTCGTCGCACCTGCACCACCGGACCGCGGGGAACAAGGGGGCTTATCAGACATGCAGTCCGTCCCGCGCGACCCACTTTCCCCGTCACGACCCGCGGCTTGGCTCGTAAACACAAACACGCTGCCGTGCCGTGCCGGCACGTCACACCTTGCCGTGCCNTAGCCCTAATTCCTCAGGACGACATGCACAACACCGTTTCGAACTTCGATCACATATCAGAATAGATAGCTAATCGCATGATTTGCTGTGAAACTTGGTTAAACAAAACTCTGCAATACTAAAATAAGCGTTCTTAAAGCACTGATGTACATTTGACAAAAAAAAAAAGTTATTTCCTTGCTTTTACTTATTCCGTTTGAAAGAGTCGCCTATGGCAATGTAAACACGCACACATATTTGACGTTAAGAATAAATTGGAGCCGGCATAAAACTTGATCATGAAACTGGTAAGGTAGATGTTCGAAACTATTTCGTACATTAATACATTGCACCGAACGGCTAAACACTGCGCTGAATTGCTAATCAGCCAGCTAATCGAGATCTTTGTTTCNACATTAATACATTGCACCGAACGGCTAAACACTGCGCTGAATTGCTAATCAGCCAGCTAATCGAGATCTTTGTTTTCACTACAAAACAAAGTAAACAAAGGCCACTCGTGGACATGTGCTGGAAGATTTCGGGACCCCATACAAAAAAAACCTTTCTAGACTGCAGTCTCAGAATATACTAGCAGGATAAATAAGAAAGCAGGCTATACACCTGCACTAACTTTTTCTCAGACTTACCGNCAGTCTCAGAATATACTAGCAGGATAAATAAGAAAGCAGGCTATACACCTGCACTAACTTTTTCTCAGACTTACCGGCAGTAAAATTATGTGATCGCAGCCTGCACGCCAGACCAGTTCATTGCCTTGCGTATCGAGCCTACGGGGCACTGAGTATACCTGTGCCGTGTCGAGCCTACGGGGCACTGAGTATACCCGTGCCATCATTTCCTTGCTGTTCTGCTTCGGACGTGGAAAATCCAAGTGGGAGGGAGGGTGCATTAGCGATGATTGTTACTGTATCATTTGAGACCTGCCACTAACAAGCGGCCCCTGATGTTTTATTCGATTGTGGTAGCCACTAAACCAGAGTTGACGGGCACGACTGCAATCAATATTTATAATTTATTAATTTATCAGAAAGAATAGGAACTCAGCCTACCTTGCAATTTGAAACTATATGCTAGTATGTCACAGGTAGAACCATCCCAAGACAACCCCATTCACCCAAGTTTTACTTGGCATGGTACTATGACTCGAAACCCGACTGGACAGCCTAATGAACCTCAGGTGTGTAAGAACTGATAAAATTTGCTTGACGCGTGAAAAAAAAAAAACAACACACACAATAAGTACTTGAATTTACGTATCACTTTAAACTAACCTCATAATTTTATAAATCTATACATTCCCAAACTTCCACTACATCAGAATAACGAGCGACTGAATCGAGCTATGGAAAAGCAACCAAGCAAAAGCACTTAAAATTTTCTAACGTGGGTATTTGAAAAATCACCAGTTTGTTATATTTCCTGCACATTTTTACAAAATGAAACTACATATCACAAGATATCCCCCCCCCCAACCCCTCTTTTTTTTTACAAACATCCCTGGTAAACAGTAGTTCCCGCAGTCAACAACGCATGCAAGAACCATTTAACCACCAACTGATTCCAAGACAGGAGGCACACAGAAGTTTGAATATCCGAGGGCAGTAGTCAGTGCATATAACAGACTCTCAGCCCTATTCCTTGGTAACTGGCAAACCTTCCGCGGGACCACAGTTCACTGCTCACTCCCAGCTGTCTTTCCATAATCTGCCGTTAGGAAGTTTTCGTGCGTTTATAACTTTCTTCCGAGAAAAAAAGTCTAGCACTTACTTTGTTACTACACTGTGTAAGGGGGGAGAAAGGTTTGTAAACAAGATCACCGCGAAGATACAACCAGAAAGATGTTTTTCTTGGAAGAGATCAGGAACGTTCGAGACAGGAGAAACCTCGAAAAAGGTATTGAAAATGCTAGTTTTCAACCACTACGCCCGACAGATCACCTCACAATTGAGAATTTCCCACCCCCTCCTTGAAACATCCCCATTACACGCGCTACGCCACAGGGGCAGGTGTACCAACGCATTTGAAGTGCCTAAAAATCATCAAGCCAGCGGTTAACTCATTTCCAGCCAAAAATTTAATGTTAATTCTGTAACAAATATCAACGGATTACAACTGTCGTTTACAGTATTTAAATATTCGTGATGCCGATATTTTGTTTACGTTTCTCTAACGCGTTGGTGTTTACAAAACTGAAAAACTTTACTGTTTGTGACACTTGGAACAATTGTGTAAACTGATGCAGATGTTCATTCCTTGTAAACTACAGCAGCTAACAGTAAACTCTTTCCAACAAAAACACAAAAGGGCTTTACAGCAATACTACACGCCACCTATCACTTTCCATGAAAATTACAATATTATACATTATAAAAAGCGCAGTGAGTGAAAAATGGACTGCGACATTTTTAATGGCCAGTTATAACCCGAGTCACATTTCTAATGTTTGTCCCTAGATATACTTTGTACAACGTGATTTATAAATTTAATAAGCCCACCTAGCGTAACGCCTGCTGCTCGGAAGCAGCATGACATCTACTAATTAGAGTATCCCAGTAGTCCTATTATAGGATTTGCACTCATTTCCACATTTCTGACTAGAAAAGCATAAATATTTCGTGGGTAAAAATGAGTTTTTTTTCTTCGGAATCGTGATATAGACGTCAAAATATTGCATCAGATGGCTAGGGAAAAATTTGACATTTCTGGTTAGAATCTTGGATAAGCTATGGATATCAGACATTGAAGTTTAGGTTAGAATACTACACACGCTGTCCTCCGAAAAGCTTACCGGCTTAACAGTGAAAAAATTGAAGCTTCCACAGTAACACTGCCAACGGCTAATCACAACCAAGAACAGGTAGAGGTGTGTGTGTGTGTGTGTATGTATGTGTGTGTGTGGGGGGGGAGAGGGGGAGGGGCGGATATAGATGTAAATTTGAGATTTACTCTCTCCTACCTAAAAAAAATAAAAAAGTTCAACGCGATTCTGAGCGTGGCGGATCATGAATTACTGTTCTGTTGTGCCATTTCAGTCTAAAACATTACGGAAAGAAAATTTTTATAAGCACCAAGCGAATGTTGAAAAAAAAATAAAAATTCTCCACTGAAGCTGTATTCAGCATTTCAGACACTGCGCAAACATGTTAGTCTCAGAACATTCCATTTACATAGTCAACTAATTCCGTAAACATTTAACCGCGGGACGTGATGTTTACAGAACACGAACTGGTGCTGAACATTGTTGTTTTGAACTGCCGGGTCCGAAGAAGTATCGACACATTAAACAGCAAAGGTTGGAATGACTCGAATGCACACAGGAACGCTACGTGCCTCAACTTTAACTATGGGTCCTCATGAGCACACATTTTACGTACAGTATACTGTATGCGGCTGTGTTACGCAGCAGCGTAACAAGTTTTTTTTCATCTAACTGTAATAAATAATTATATATATATATATATACATATATACATACAAAACAAATACTTTCCAAAACTGTGTGTGCACTATTCAAGCTACTACCATTTCAAAAAGTACGTATTAACAAAGTTAATATTTTAAAAATTAAACAAAAACATTTATGGCTCTCTGCAATGCTGATCACCTACTAAAGCGAAGCACACTAGGCTAAGTACAAACACTTCGACTTAGAAAAAAAAAAAAAAAAAAAAACCAGTGTTTGGGGTTCCTCTTTGGAGCTGGACAGCCGGCCTTGGGAGGCGTGATGTGACGGATGTCCTCCTGTCACGCTGCAGGGTCAAGTGACGTCAACTACATTACTTGAGTACTTGAGGCGTGTCACCATAATAGAAGACGAGAAGTAAAGACCATGTAAAAAACAGTCAATTTTCAAGTATGCAGCACTAAGGTAAAACCTTGTGAGCGAGGACTTATTCAAGGAAATCCTGATAGTTTATAATTTCTCTCTAGTTTTAATTACGGCCGTGCACACTCATCTGGTTTGAAAGCGCCTATTTAAAACACTGTTTATGGTCCCATTAATCTTTTCACGAATTTACCCAGGCTAGGCGTAACAGTAAACACGGACTGCTGTTACATGAAAGGAAAAACTGCTAAGAATCCACATTTAATTAAGAGTGCCCTTACAGCCCCCTTGATGCAGAGTAAGTACAATCTTGTAATCTAACGAACTCATATGCGCCAAAATTGTTTTGTGGTGAGCGAAATTAAATTTCAGTAAATTGCTGGTCGCAAATCTAGCATTGCTTAGATAGCTTCAGCGCACACGATCACGTAATACGGACTAACTTAATCTTCAATCTTGAAAGCGCGATAACCGGGCTTTGCGAGTTTTCTTTCGGTCTACCTCTCGGAATCCCGCTATTTAATGTCGCGAACGGAACTTACAGGCAGTTATGTTTAAGTTACGTTCGACCTCCTCTAACAATACATAAATCCGAAATGCGCGTCTTACTGCGTTTACTTTCCCACGAAAGAGAAATGCATGCGGCAATACATTAAAGGAGTCCAGGAGAAAACAAGACTATGGATATGACAGGCACACACAACGCAAGGTAACTGCTAGTGCCAGATCAGCTCTCAATTTTTTGAAGATGGCCGTAACTCGAAGTACACGCAGGTCTACCCCGACGCAGTACGAAGTCTAAGGCACACACCACCAAACCATCACTAGTGATTAAACTGCAATTATTGAAATTAATTTAATCTACTAAAAATGTCTTTTCTCTTTAAATTAAAAAAAAAAATCTTACACTGAACATTAACACTAGGGAACTGAAAATATGACTCCTACGAAGAAATCAACTTTACGAAGTCTGCAAAACAGTACAATTAGTAAAATTAAAATGTTAACGAAGTTTATTTGATAAGCACGCATGTGCGGTTCCCAGAATTAACACACTGTAGTCTCAAAGACGAAGTATGTCGAATGTATGTAACATAAAAAAAATTTCTACAATGAGGTGGGCGAGACGATTAAAATCTACTTTTGTACATCACACTGCACTGTGAAGTATTATAGAGTACTGTAAACCCTCTTACCGCGTTGGAAGTTTAATTATTATCGCATTTAACATAACGATGCTACCGCATTCATAAAGCTTACTGGGCTATAAAATCCACTTTTGGTTAAACGCTCTACAATTAAACGGCTAATATACTGCGATAATATACCCAGGCGATGACAGTACCATTAACAGAAATTAACTATGCAACAGCTACCACCATATATCATCAAAATTCAATCCAGTATAGACTGTTCATGGTGAAGTGAGCACTTTTTAAGCCCTACTTACTTTTTCCTATCAGCCATTTTTATCCTTCCACCACTTGAATATTTCCATGTAGGTAAATACAGTGTGTATATTTCACCGGACTCTAAAGTTAATGTCCAAGGCTAGAATAAAATATAATTATTGACTATTATTCCAAATAATAGATCTTCAAAAAGTGCTCACCTTACCGTGAATAGCCTATACATGGAAAGCACGTTACAACTACCATTGTACTAACTTGTAACTGGTAAATTTGAATTCCGAGATGTAAATTGTGTACGAAAATGCGCAAAAATGACATAAACACTTGATAGTTAAAAAAATTAGTAAAGGTCAACGGATAGGAGAGACTAAGAAATCGCCGCTGTTTGTTTCTTCTGCAGCGCCAGACTCCATATTTTGCCAATGAAAAAATTTCGAGCTGACATTTTACTCGTTATGGATTACACTGATATCCTGAACATTTTGTGGCGAATTCTTGTACAACTAACACGTAAAAAACAGATACAAAAATCGGGTCGGAACGCGATATTATATCATCTCGATTACATAAGATATTAGAACTGTTAGTTTTTCTTTCGTCAGCATTGGCCATAATGGTTTTACAGCAATACTGCATGGTTCTCAGGCACGACTATAGTTCGCATTTTGATATTGCCCGATAACTGAATTTCCAAACTTCCACAATTTATTTAATTTGAAATTTATTCACTTTCCGCTTAGATGTATCGAAAATCATCCGGAAACGCAAGGAAAAAGAAACCTAATGAAGGTTCACATTTAAATGGAAATGGATATACAAAATATAAATAGGAGGCATTTTTATTTACACATCGTGCTTTTTCATTGGCATGTTTCTGCCAAGATGGAGACAGTCTGAAAAAAGTGCAAAAGT
This sequence comes from Clitarchus hookeri, assembly GCA_002778355.1. NCBI lineage: Eukaryota > Metazoa > Arthropoda > Insecta > Phasmatodea > Phasmatidae > Clitarchus > Clitarchus hookeri. The sequence goes on from NQII01001041.1 coordinate 551,434, forward strand.
GTTTGATTGGTGAAATAAAGTTCTCAACAAGGTGCAAAAGTGTTTTACAAAGATAACTTATTCCATAGCGTACCTAACACATCAGTGAGTATGAATGTTTAGGTTTGCATAAGTAACGTCACTGGTTACTTCACTTTCTTGCTCAAATAATTTAGGCGGCAAAAATTTATACAACTTGAAATGAGGCAGTTTTGGGTTGCAACTGGCATTGACCAAACTTCAACAGACAACAGCAAGCAACACACGCGTCTTATTGGCGTTTAATTAATAGTTTAAGTATTCCACTCCAAAACAAATCCCTCAGGTGGCTTCACAGGCGGGACACTGCTCACACAAAACACCCAACAACGTCCGAGGACACAATCTCCCGTCTCCACGGGGCCAATTACAGCACGTCCCACATACTATGTGCGCTGCGCATACTTACGAGTTCCACCACGTTCCTCACGAGGCGACTCATGACGCACGCGCAGAAATACAGCAGCGAGGTTTTATTACCAGCTCACACCGGAAAGCGGCATACCAGTTCGGTCACATCCATGAACTTTAAGTGTTTCAACGTCGGAAACTTCACGGCGCCCAATCCCTTCACGCGGTGTCTTGTAATACAGCGATCAGTTCATCACAACACTACGCAAACGTCTGTACATCCACGGCAAATAAAAATCATTCCGATCAGCAGGGCAGATTCCAACGCCGCTGCTTGCGCTAACCTAGTCGGCGAGAACCCGCAACGGCATCAGGCGGTACCGACACGCTGCACGTCGCGCCGAGGGGGAAGATCGCGCGTGATGACGGGCGGATCGGTTGCGAGGCGACGGCCCATCCGAGCGCGGATCGCGCGGGAGAGGAACGACGCTGGTAAAGGCGGTCCTGGCCGCACCCCGTGCCAGACCCGGAGGAAAACTGGCGGGCCAGGGCGCCCGCTCGTCGATCGCGAACCCGAGCCGCGCACCGTTGACAAGTAGGCCGGCGACCCATCAATTAGCCCGCCAGCGACCACAACCACCACCGCCGGCGGGTCGCCGAGGAACTCCGCGGACACGGCAGGTGGCAAGAACCTGTACCTCGGTTCACTTCTCACCCCGTCGTCAACAACTGTTCATTAAACCTTATTTACATTAATCACTTTGGATGTTCATCTGACGTGGCATGGACTCGACTAATGTCTGAAGGTATGCAGGAGGCATTGAAATCCCCGCCAATTTGAGAAAGGGTTGCACTTCTGTCACGTTTAAAGATTCTCGTCAGTCGTCGTTTGTCCCGTATCTTTTCCCGGCCGCAGCGATGTCGAAGATTTGATGGTTTACAGGAGGAATCATCCAAAGCGACAAGTGTAAATATCCTTTACATCCAAAGCGTACATCAAAGATGAACGATAAGAGAAATTTACCCCCCTTCTTACTTTTTATAAAAGCACGGTTCCTCGAACGGATGTTTCATCCAGAGTGAATGTGCAGTGACAAATGTAACCAGTCTCGCTCATCGTTAGTGTTTCACAGCCCTCCGTTTCGTGTACTGTATCGTGTTATTTTACACTGCAACGTCATGCAAGAGGCGAGATAGGCACATGCCATTGTTTCTTGAGGCATATCAGCGGTACGAGTGGGTGGAAGTAGCAAGTGCAGTGGTTGCAGCAAGTCGGATGTGCGTGAAAAAGCGCACACCGCGATGGGGGAAGATTTGGATTTGCCCGGCTTAACAGTCGCAGGAAAAGCTTAAAATAAAAACGATTCGCACCCGCTATGGAGCGCACCACGTATGATGATCGGCGAAGTGCAGACATTCGTCACAGTCTACTGCAGCGAATTTTTTCCGTATGGGTTTTAACATTACAAGGTTGCTCCGTAAACTATGTTGCATTTCAATAAATATGTGTTGCTACCATAGCAGTATAACATACTAAGATATTACCAGTACTACCTGAAGTCCGGCTGTTAAACTGTTTTCGAATGTGGGCTATCTGCGATACGTTTACACACTTAATTGTCAAGCGGACACTCAAAAAATATAATAAGATTTAAATGACTGAATTACTTTGTAAATGTTGCCAACCGAAACCACTAAGAATTGGATAAGTACAAGTGACTATCTAAACGCTCACTATATATTTTAAAACGCTCTCTTTACGGTACTTATTCGGCGATATATGTCGCACTCTTGCNGTTACTTTTTCCTTTCAGCCATTAGTTTATCCTTCAACCATAAAAAAAAAAAAAAAAAAAAATGTGGTAGACGTGAGCCTTTTCACAAAGTTATAATTTGGAGATGGGAGCCTAAGAAATTTGCCTAATAAGTGTTAGATTTTTTTGTTTATGTTTAATATTCTACGAATTAGCAGCTTCCCGTCATATTTCTTAAGAGTAAATACAATACGTACAGCATTAAGATATTAAATTTTGCTTACAAAGGCCATACCTAAACGATACACTTTCCAGTTCCGTGTCTTCAACACGAGAAACCATTCTGGACTTAAAGTCAACTATAGTCATTTCAATATCCATCGTATTTAAATGAAATTCATAAATCGACTGCTTAACTATTTATACAGTAATAATGGTTTCCATTTTTACTTTCACACTATGCTGTAGGTGTATCATTTATGCTGTTAGTTAAGGAGATTCCCTATGCAATTTTAATTTGCTGACAAACTAATTCTAATAGTACATTTCCATGTTAGAAATGTCTTATGCAATACGTAACTTTATAAGCCGTTAAAAAGATTAACAAACATTGATAACGGAATTAAATTATTATAGTAGAAATAACAAGTCTTCAAAAATACCCACGATCTAGATTCCCTTCCCCCTCCCACAAATGTATTTTCACAATAATTCCCGTGGGCATAAAAATATGCAAGGTACGTGTGCCAATTTCCATACATATGAGACACCTATGCATATTACTGTTACCTCCTCCCCCCCCTCCCCAACAGATTATATTTAGTTTCACGCTTTCATAACACCGAAACCTGCTCTTAAAATTGGCCGGATGTTAAAAGAGAACACAGTATTTACGTATACTGCTATCTCTGTGCCTACAACATGCTGCCTTCTTACCAGCAATCCCACCAAATACCTGCAGTTGCTTTTCTACTTCCACAGAAACGATAAAGCTGGTTTGCGGTTGAGCACTTCTGAAAGCTCTACTTAGTTTCTCTTTTCAGTCCATTGCATATCCTTCCGCCATATGTTAAAATTTAACATTACCATGAACCCATTGGCAAAAATGCATACTCGGACCCAGTGAAACTGTAAAACCAGAAACATTAAGGCTCCCGCCTACCTGACGCTTGAACTGTGTTACAGAATGTTAGCAATACACGTTTCTCTGTGAAACTATTAAACGTGCGTCCAATGTGCTGCTCTACGAAAAGAACACACATCAGACGAGGGCTGTTGAGTGCTTACAGGCAGGATTGCTGACGAGACCTGAGTAATTAAGTACCCGGGTACCCGTCACAGTGGGCAACCGTAGCGAAAATATCCGGGTGCTCGTTAGGTCGGGTACGGATACCCGAAACCGCCGTTACTCGGGTACCCGTCACGCATAGTGCGTGTCTTACCCGATGCATCGGATACCCGGAGAGAAGGCGTTTGCGTATATTTCCGGCGATGCTGTAGGTTCCCGTGTTCTGTTCACCCATTCCACCTGCTTCCTCTTCGTTCTTAGTAGCGTCATGAATTGTCGCTCGGGTCGCCGTCCCTTTCTGCTATATTATTTCCCTGTGCGATGTTATAACATTCGCAGTCAACAGTGCAAGGAACTCCATTAGTGCCATTGTCTGCTGTGTTACCTGATCTAGTCACTACAGCAGTTCACGTTCTTCGTTAGCATCCAGTTTAAAGGAAAGAAATCTCAAAATGCCAAAAGCAAGCTGGGTGTGGAAATTCGCGGAGAAGACTGATAGACAGTCACATGCGTAGTGTGTGGTGGTGAGTTGCCTTGCAGTGGGTCTACGTCTGCAATAAGTAAACATTGGTCATTAGAGCACAAACCGTGTTCCAACGGCCTAGCAGATTGCAGGTAAGTTTAAAAAAAAACAATTTCATGTTTGCAGTATCGCTCGGGTCAGTTATCCTGAGCCACCGTAAGTAGTGTAGTATAGTATAGTAACTACTTTTAGCACAAATATATTTGGGATGTCCATGATCTTCCGCTAGTTCAAAGAGAACCTTTTCAACTGCAGGCAATGTGGTTACTTCTAAAAGTAGTTCTCTGTGCCCAGAGAACTTAAATGTACTTTTATTGTTACACACTAACCGAGCTTTCCTAAACCCATAAATTGGATCTCTGGTTAATTTCCTTACTTTGTTATTTTTGTTATAACAGATGTGTAACATACTTTTGATTTGTTTGTTTAGGGATAGTCGACGAAACGTCAAGAAAATTTTTCAGACAGACGACTCCATTGGCTTGAATGGTTATTCGCAAATGATGCTTTATTTGTATTAAAAACAGACCTTACGGTGTACTTGAACGTTTCATTGAAGTTCCATATTCAGTTTATTTGAATAAACGAATGTAAACTCATGTATGGGCACATACCTGTTTCCCACAAGGAGAATATCCCCTGCTCAGATTTGTAAATATGAAGGAAATAGATACAAACCAATTATTGAACATTTGTATTCATGTGTAATTTACAGTATACATAATTTGTGCCATCACATAAGGTACAACCTATTTGTCTTTGCAATAGAACTGTTCAGGTAGAAAGTACATTTCCGAGTAACTAGTATGTATTCATGCTCTTCGGTCACACAATACATATTACACAATTGCAAGGTACGGGTGCCGGGGTAATAGGCCCTATGCGAGCGGATATCCGCTTCTTTGTATTCTGGTACCCGGGTATTGCCCTTAGACACCGGGCAGTGAGCGGGTACCCGGGTATCACTAGGCCGGGCCTACTTTCAAGACGTCACGTACATTAACAAACACGATTTCTGAGTAGACCAAAATGACTAAAAACTACTCTTTCAAAGCGTTGTATCTCAAAATATATGTATCAGATACATACAAAACTACTCAAGGACCCTGCACTGACCTTCCTACAGACTTTCCACGAATAAAATAGGGTCACCGCTGAAAGTCCCATAGGTACACGCAGTGCGACGAGAACACTGCACGCCAGTTCAGAGCCTTGCGCTTAGTGGCGATGGCGTACTTTATGCGCGTGGCAGTGTGACCCTTATCACTCCTGAGCCTCTCTGCCTCAAACGCGGGAAAAAGTTCTAGGTCGGTGGGAGCCTTAAGAGTGCGTGGGGAATCAATAACAAAAAAAGTTACTTTTAGTCCAGAGGTTTCTGGAAGGAAACAGAAAACCTAGGAAAGGGCAATACTAGATAATAGTTTTTGCCAACTTTGCCAGCAAAAATATTTTACCAGGCAGATGTATTAATTTTGCACAATATCTTACGCCGCGATAACATGTACACATTTACAGCGCAAGAAATAACTCTTCAGAAATACATCGCTCTGGTGAAGTAGCAATTCAAAAAGCCAGTAAAAACAGTACCTTGTTATGTAGAATTGCTTTTCCTAGGCTGTATGCAGGTTGTATTTGATAATCCTTCGAACCTTTGCTGCGCGTTAATGACGAAAAAAGGAGAAAACCTAAATACGACTTATGGTCTAAAGTGAATCCTAACGGCGATACACATCTTGGAAGTTGGACCTGAAGCACTAGTTCATTACAAATATTAGAGAAATTTTTTTGAGATGGAACATTTGAGTGGTGGCTGGATAATGTGTAACGTAACAAAGACCTGTAAACATCAAAACACGTCTTGTCTGTCGCCGTCATAAAATTGTTACATGGAAATAACCACTGTTACTACCCTTATTTCGACTTAATCTCCAAGACTTACCATAATTGGGATTCACAACATTGATTATTATCCCGCATGTCACAATTAACTTCACACATTATGCAGACACTAACTGTTCCATTTTCAGTATCTGTAATAAACTAGTAGTTCAGGCCCAACTTCAAAGATATGTACCGCCCTTAATATTCACTGTAAACCATAGGTCGTATTTATGTTTTCACCTTTTCTCGTAATTAACCTGCAGCCGAAGTTGGTCGGTTTTATTAAAATCATCCTGTATATTGGTTAGCGCACACATAAGGGCCCGAGCACATAACACAATTACAACGATAAACATTCACAGCACACGCACAGTAGACATCCTACAAGAGGATGGCCGGCCCTTGATTAATGCGTCACGGCGTAATTTTCTTCACTCGTGGCTACCATTGAGAGTTCTCAAGACCACATTTACCTTTAAACTCATGCAATCGGGGTTGAATTTTATCTTGTTCATTTTAAAAGTGCTTGATTAACCGTGAACCAAATGTTGGCAAACACGTCACTTAACATTGAGCAGTAACCCACGGAGCCAAGCACCTTGTTCCGTGTTTTAACAATTGAGACGCCCTGCGTCTTTCTATCTCCCCGTTTTACCGAATTTTCGCCCTAACATCAAAGTGATCTTCGACGCCTGCCTGTCACGGAGGTTTTTTGTCTGTGGAAAATAATTTCCTACCTTCTGAACTGCATCTGAAACCAGCCCCGTTCACCCACGCAGCTACAGTAGCGGCAATAGGCCTGCTACGCGGAGGTGGTGGAATGGGTCCGCAACCGGTCAGCGATCCAACATAGTGGGCGAGCGGCCTCCTCCAACTTGACTACTGCGAGTGTCTCGCACCCCCAGCGCCACCGGTGATGTGACGTCACGTTGCCGAACTGTCACGGCGTTGTGGTAGAGCGCGCATGCGCCATTTGTGAATTAGTCTTCCTGCTTCCACACCTTAAATTTTTTAAGACATTGCTGCCAAATTGCGCATTTCTTAACGTTTTTTTTTTTGGTCGGGTTTTCGACTATTAAGAGCTGAGAAAAGGTTCTCCTCGAGGTCAGATGGTCAGCCGAGGCTATGGGCGGAGATTACCAGCGGAGGAAAAAGGCATTCTCGTGCTCAGATAAGTTTTTACAAAGAAAAAATTGTAAGAGTAGGTAAGGCAGATAATAATTTTTTAGAAAAACAATTTTTATGTTGAGTATGATGACATCGCGGAACGATACGCACTTAAACGTAAGCCGCTTCACGGCCAATCTTGAAGACGTTTTGTATTTGTTATTGCCGCCTCAAGACTTTTTGCACAATGCAGAAGTATTCCACCACAGTCACTAAAAAAATTGTAACTTCATATGCAAAGTGCGTATGGTGGTTGTCTGTGTTCAATTTATGAAGATCATAATTGTAGAGTATAATTTTATAGCATATTTTTATACTGATTAATAAATTCAATGTTTTGTATACTCAGTAATTTTTCTTTCATTGAAAAACGAAACTGTTGAGTGATGACTTGTAACTTTGCAATAGGAGACTTGCACATTATTTTGATTTTATTTAAAGGCATTAGTCAGATTAGGGGACCATTTGGAGATGGTAGGATCTTTATGCTCGTCATTATTCTTGTGCAGAATACTGACGCGCTGAGGAAAGCGGATTTCCCAATTTTCCAGCAATTTGAAAAACTCTCATTCCGAAGAGAGCATCCAAATAATTCACTGTCTCAATATGGCAGCAGTTCGCTCAGCCAGACCTGAAGGACTTGGCTCAGGCATCGGGAAAGGAAGCACACGGCCTCGCAGCCAATGGCGCGGCGGATAAGATTTAATCCAAGCCTCTGGCCTTCCGCGATCCACTGATCCATCCGGCCACGAGCCAACTATACACGAGCATGGCGCCTGAGAAGTGCAGTCGACTTCCGATGCGCATGAGACCATCTGTGATCTGGCCTTTCGGTACAAGCCAGGCTGGCGTCGCATTTAGCATAGGCAAATGCCTGCAAATAAGATGGGAGAAAAAAATTACGGACAATGAATACAGCTTATACTGGGCTAAAATATGCACAAGGCTTGCACTATATACGATTAGACGTGTGCACTGCACTTCGTATGGCGATACGCTTTTACCTCCACGTAGGTTTTATTATTGCTCGGGAACCCTCTGTTATCACCACCACGTCGTTCTCCAGAGACAAGAATGACAACACAGCCCAAAAATACAACTCTTAGCTTTAGCGGGCCTCTACAACCCAGTGATGTTTTCGTAAATTATTGTGAATAAATCTTATTTTCTTCGCAGTTATTTTTGTAGGGTTGCAATAACCCCCTCCCCTAACACACACTTAGGCGCGGTACACATTTGTCTCTAATAAACATAGCTGCAAAATAAGTCTGGAATATTTTACCTTTAAGTCTATTCCCTGGCATTGTATCTGTTCAAACCCGCTATTCCTCAAAAATATATGTAAGTACATTTAGATGATACCCTAGAGAACCCTGGCGCCATATAAAACCAAAACCTATTACATATAAGTACAGTGGAAAATATACGGATGAAGCTTTACTAAATGCCAAGTTGGCGAATTTGTTCCTCTGACTACGCTGGCTTGGACCGAGTTCTAAAAAGCAATGTTATTTAACGATGCTCTATAGATGCATCAATGATGTGTTTTATAACTGTTCCCCTCAGTAACCTACTTGTGTGTGGTACTTTTCACCGTAGTCAGAACGTCCACTTCAGTTGCACAACGAAATGGAATCTAACACTAACGATGACTACTGGTGTCAAAGATATATAGTTACCGTAAATGTGAAGAAATAATCAAATGTATTAACTAACTTCACATATCTGTGATTATGCAAAAATAATTTTTTTACACTTGTTTGAAAAAGCAGTATCCTCAAGTGTCCGAACTTGATTGTAAATTGCAACTAATTTTGTCCTGTAACACTTTTCATAACCAGATTATTTAATTGCGTGAGGTAAATTTTTAATATAAATACTTAAAGGGTTTTATTTTGTACGAATTACTCTTTGAAAAAGTAATTTATAAAATAATTTCATTAATTTATTAAGTAGTTTTCTTTAGTTAATAGTTTATGTAATAATGCTGCAGGATCTGCTACAAACTTTATTCGACAATACAAAAACTTACATCCTTAGCGACAAAACACCGAGAGAAAAGTTTTTCCTCACTTCCTAGTCACACATTCCCACGATTTTAAATTTATCTGTTTATCCGGAAATATAAAGTTCAAAGAAAAACCCGAATAACGACCACATACCTAAAAATAACTCTACTTTTAATTAAGGAGAGTCGGTTCTCAAATGCCAGAACGAAGTCACCGTACCACTCTGGGAGGCGAAATCTAAAGGCAGGGATAGCGGACATTGGTCACGTGAGGAGCTCTGCAACTTAGGAAATGTACATCAAACAACTACTTGCAATGTTCTCAATTGACGGCACATTCTTTGGAATGCATGGTATAAAGCCCGTGACGAAATTTTCAGGTCAAGAATTAAATTTCATAAACTTTCACGGAATCCTCAGATAACTTTCAAGATCTTACCCAGTGTGTCTTGCGTGGATCACGTTCGATATGAGAGACGGGTTCGTCCCCAACCACTTCCTCAAATGATGGTCTTCCCTTTCCACTCCCAAGTGTCACTCGAGTGTATAACCGTGGTGCATAGCTAATAAGGGCGAGCATGGAAGGAAAGGTAACCGATATCCGGCCGCAGATCTACAGCGGCAGGTGAACGGGCGCCCCGCCAGGAAGCGCGCAGAAGGCGGAGGGGCAGATACCTGGTTACGCCATCTTGCAGGCGTGAAGTGCGCATGACAGGAAGTCCCGTGTGCGTGTCCATCGATGCCCACTTCCGCGCACCAAAACTGCTCGCGACCAACGAGTTCGGTACCGTCCCTGGCGACATACTTACGTAATATCTTGCGACCCGTCGCTAGTGATTGCGCGTATACGCGTCCTATTTCATGTTTAATAGATTTGCTTCAAACACCAGTGGTAATCGTTTGTGTCGGATCCCATTACGTTGTGGAACGGAAGTGGAAATTCTGGCAACAACGCTAAGGACGTATGTGTATAGAATGTATATCGGTAAATGAATCACTGGCAATAATTTTCCCACAAAAAGTAAAACATTTCTACAGCCGCCACTTTCTACATGTATCCTATTAGATACACACACACACACACACACACACACAAAAAAAAAAAAAGTGAAAATGGTTACAAATTGCATGTTTTGAGCTTTCTTGCACAGTTTCCTTAAGGGGGAAGTACCCTTGCCGTCTTGGATTTACGTATTTCCCTCCATAACTTAATTTTCGGAGTCATTCAAAACCAAGCTCGTCAAGGCATAGGGAACATTTTCACAGTTATTTCGAAATCCCACTTATTTTTCTTACGTGATTAGTTTCACGTCTGTAACCNTAGTTTCACGTAATCAAACATTATCTAATTATTTAATAATTTCAATACGACATGGAAAAATACAGGTATAATTGAAACCCTACAAATTTCCGACAATTCGTTTAATAGTCCTATGTTATGTCTAACTTAGATTTTTTATTTCTGGCCATACATTTTCATTACGAAGATTTGTAAGAAAATTCGAAGATGTTGTGGATACTACCCCCTTAAAGGAAAGAATATAAGAACAAAGTGGTATCTGCAGTTTAATCCATTGTTCTACATCGCGTGTAATAATCCCCCATCGTTACAGATCTAATTTGACAGATATTTAGCTTTCCGGGAATACATATCGCAATCTTGGGAGAGTCCGAAGCAATGCTTTCTTATGACCAGACGTGATATTGAGGAGTTTGCAGTTTTTTTTTTTTACCAGGGATTACCCTCAAGAGGGTGCGGTTTTAAACACTATATACATTGATAAAAAAAAAAATCTACTGGTGTTGGAAGCGAATGTAGAAATTTTTCGTTAACTTTGCACGCTAATATTTTCCCTGCGTGATGCATTACTGCTGTCGAGCTATTTCTTACGCCGTTAACGTGAAACGTTTCAGTGCGGCGTAAGATATGGCCTAAGGGAACGCATCATTCAGTCTCAATATTTGATCAGAAACTAGGAAGAAACTTTTATTTACGACTGCCTATTATTGGTTTTCTATATTGGCTTCCAGAAACCTGCGAACTTCAATTTACGTGTTCAGCGTTAACTTATGTACCACGCCCTCAAAACTCTTGTAACGTCCCGTAAAAACCAACGCACTGTTTCAGTCCTTTACTGCAGATTTGTCAACAATCTCCGTACCACTCAAGTACTGAACTTCAAAAGTTGGCAATGGGTGTCTTTGAATTATTCCTTTTTTTTTTTCCTTCTTCATGTGCTCATGGGTTTCATCCCAACCGATTTCACCGGTGAACATGGTTAGCCTCTGGGTATAAAAGTAAATAATCGTCCATCAGCACCAGTCTTCCAAGGTCCACACTATATAATCATATGTTCCCGCCTGAAACTAAACTCTGTTTTCACGATTGGAAAACTTTACAGGGCAGGGAATATTTCCAGGAGCGGTCTACGGCAAGGGGTGTAATTCCGGCGACTAATAAAAGTGCAAGAACACTAGGAGGTGGCTCATCTCGAAGTTAAATCAACTGCAACGCTGTGGCACTACGTTTGCAGTCTCCTCAAGTAGTTAGCTTAATTAACAGCTTTTTCGAAACGTCGTCCTCGCTAGGCTTGTGTTGAAGGAATCTGATTGTTATCCTAACAGAAAAATTAATTGGGATTTTAGCCACGCTTGTGATTACACTGAAACTCACAATATGACGGGCGACTTTGATATCGCTTTACAAACGTCACGCAATTTCGGACAGTGACTTGTAAACCAGGCGTAAACACGGGGGTTTTTTTATATGGTTTCGCAAAGCAAATCCTAACTTAATCCTTGCTCTACGTTCGTAACCATCTTTCACTCCTTTTGTGTTACCGTGCAAAATATATTACTTGCACATGTTCGTGCAATTAACTCCACTATCAAGGGTGTTGATTTGCCCTTCAGGAAATTACGGAGGTCGTAAAAACAAAAAGTTTGTCGCAGTAGGGGGGGGGGGGCATTGCTTAGCTTCACAAGAACATTTATCTTGGAACACCACTTCTGGCGCCATGCTTCAAGTTTGTTTAGCAACTCGTCAACACTTTCCACCAGCGCCCTTGACCACTTGGTGAGAACTTCGCCCCAAGGTCACGCGTGGAACGTCTTCAGCATTAGTCTGAGGCAAAGATCAAGTTTGCTGCAACCGAAGAAAAACCTAAATAATTCCACGCCATGAGCAACACAGCATCCCCATGATCTACCATATAGCAGCTTACGTATTTAGGTATATGTAAGTTACCGAGCTAAAAACGCACTTAATTTTGGTCTACCAAACAGTTAGCGACGTGCAGTCTAATTATATGCCATACCATAACAAAATCACTTAAATCCTTAAATCTGTTGGACAGTAAGTTGTTAAAATTTCAGAGATTTAATTTCCTTTTGATTTGGTTCGTTTTCACTTAACAAATTTTCCACCTATTCACGTTTAATGTGTTTGTTAGACACTAAATATTTTAATTACATGCTAACTCTGCATGACAATGCGTTCATCGAATTCCGCTGAAAAAATTACAATACACGTGAAGCGCACTAATTTGGCAGTCAATAAAAATATTACACTGAAAATAAATTTTTCCTCAATTTGGCCTTTAACTTGATATTGTCAATTGACACACATCCATAAGGTTACTGCTATCCCAAGTGTTATTTTTTTTAGTGATCCAAAACGCAATTTCCTCGGAGAGCTTAAAAGGCTTTCATTTACTGCTGTCAGAATATTTTGCTGACANGGGGGGGGGGGCAAAGCATAGGTACGGTAAGTTGGTACAATATTTACGTGGGGTCAATTAAAAAATTAATAGGGAACATGGACTGAAAACATGTTTCCAGAAAATCACCGGGCGGCCTCGGTGTAATCACGCTGGGAGGATTACAAGGGGTTAACGCTAGGGCGAGCACAAGTGACGCTACACAGAAACTGGCCGCCCAAGGCCTAATTTCCGGGCCTCGATTCATCGCCTGCACCCGCCCATCCGGTACCGTCCGACACCAATGTTGGGGTTTACACGACGAGCGAACACCCCCCGTCATTGAGCAGGCAACGTGGAGGACGCGCGCTGAACACGACCTTCTAAACTACGTGCACGGGAGCACGTAGTGCGCAGGAGCAGCTGCCAGTCTCTCAACACAATACGCGGCAAGACAGTTACGTCAGTGGTGAGATCCGCCAGTAGTAATTTAAAAAAATAACAAGCAAATATTGGCAGCATCCCTACATTTACTGACAGCACCAAATTATCAGGATGTGAACAATGTTGACGTTTCAGCAAGATTTTTCATTCGAAAAACAGTATCGCTAATACCCATGGAAGAAGACAGTTACTCAAGTTTTTAACAAAAAAAAAAAAGTGTTAATATATCACCGTCTCTCATAAAATATAGGTATATATGGTTTGCATTTGTCAAAAAAATGTACTGCAGAATGCAGGAAATGTGTTTTTATATTCTAATAAAACACAAAGTCCTACACTATACTGTTAACATGCCTGAATATATTAGGCTTTATTGCATATGCATCGCATTGCCATCAACTCTTCACTTTGTCATTCATTACCTTTCCCAAGCCAGGACGAACTTCTTTACTTGTAACTCTCCGACTAAATTTTTACCTAATATCTAGCAGTATTTCCTTTAAATTCTTTATTTGTTGTAAATTTACCACGTATCCTATCGCATTATATATATATATATTTTTTTAAAATGAAATTTCAGATACCTCTTTCCTTGCCTACTCTAGTCGGCAGTCTTCTATATTTTACATTCCTCGCTCGAATGCCTGGATTCTCCTTTCCGCTTTAGCTACATTCTAAGTTTAAATCAGCCATATTCTTCAAAGGAACTATAGGAAATGTGATCGTATCAAATTATGAACGACATTCCATTCACCCTTTCTGTCAGAGGAATCAACAGGTTCAGAGGCAACTAATAGAAACTTGCATATTTTGATTGTTTCCTCAATGGCGCAACGTTTAAAACCCTGAGCGGATGTGAAAGTTGTATAGCGGAGAAAGCTAATATATTATTAACACCACCATGACATACGCTCATTTATCACCAAAGGCAGAGTAACAGGCAACGGAAATCATAATGCCCAACCACACCTAAACTTTTCCCATTACTATAGCAATAACAGAGTATTTCTCTACTGCTGTTTTTAACGCCATGGCGCCCGTTATTAATGATAGCATAATGCAGAATTTCACGTGGCCCACTGATAACGGTACGGACTTAATATCTGTATGGTGCGGAGGTGGGAAAAATTCCAAATATTAAAATGCCACAACGACCACCTTAAATCATCATCGTTTCAAAATTAACCTCTTGACAACGTACGGAATTGAACAAGAGAAGTACAAAACCTACAAATTGCTCTTCTCGAAAAAATCTCAACACAAGCCTAATTCCAGTTTTAAAAAAAAACACCATTAACAAACCCCTACTTTCAATTTTTATGAGATTTCACGGCGATGTGAACGAAATGACAATATGCATTTTAAATTGAAGGCCATTCCTTCCACAGAATCGGGACCACGATTTACAAGATGATTTCAATAAACACCCTAACTTCGGTAGGTTCTCGAAGTATAAATTGATATGGTCTATTTATTGACACACATGACCGAGTAC
>NQII01001041.1:566075-607372 GCA_002778355.1 Clitarchus hookeri
CCCCCCCTTGGAGTTTGTAAAATCAACTACCTTCTACGTGAGCTCCTTTGGCGACACGTAGCTAGTCTAGTCTGCACTCTATTTGCACCCAGTTCCGCTGGCCCAAGCCAGAGAAACTGTTACAAAATAAGTTTCCACAACTCGAACACCGAGGTATTGAGGCGTCACTCTAGTGGCGTGAAAAATGAATACAATGGCGTGATCTCCGGGGAACGTGGAGGCCGATCCGTCGGTCCATTTCTGTTTACCCAACGACCTGGAGGAGTTCCATCCAGAGCTATCTGCACTTCCGAGTGGCGAGTGGGTTGGAGCACCGCGCTGTTGGAGAAAAGGGCCGTCGGGTTGAAAGTGTTCCAGCTGAGGAAAAGCCTACAACATAGCCAGACACGAGGATCCCGTGACAGTCCTCCCAACTGTCCGATACTCACGTCTCGTATGAGGCAGCACTAGGCGCCCAGTTCTCGGCTGGCTCGTTCGTGTTTCACGATGCTGTGCGGTTGCTCAGATCCGAACACCATGCTTGTTTACTGCACCAGATACTTGGTAAGTGGGCCCCGTCTGAAAGCTTAAATAAATATGTGTGCTAGATTTAGTATTTAGGCGATTCCGAACTTACGTTTGCAGATTTATAATACCGCAGCACGTATATCGCTCGTTTTGAAACAATAACTGCGTAAAAATGTTTTACACTGCGCGTGAATAATGTCTTTAGTGTTAGAAATACGTCAAAACAGTATTATAACGTCTGAACAAACGGTTTAATTTGTATGAGCCGATACATCAAACCGTACGTACTAACTTCCACTACCACCTTCAAGGGAAGTAATTTGGAGCAAAATTATATTTTGCATTACATGTGTGAGTGCAGTTTCAAGAAATACATTGTCATCGGTTAGTTATTGTGTTCTTAGTATCGTTGTGAAGTTACGTTCACATCAGTGAATGCATTTAAAATTTATAAGCAAAAAGTGATTTTTTTTTGTAAGTTAAGTGGCAGGCCTTTAAAAACGTCAGCGTTATGTGCTTCAAAACTGCGTGGCTGGACGAATTTTCACGAAACTTACATCGAGTGACTTTTATTACTACGGAAGTAAGCTGTAAAAATTTCGATCAATTCGGTTTAGCCATCGAGTTTCATTACTGTTGTTTTCGTTACTCGTACAACGACCGCCATTTACATGTGTGTAGTTTTGTATTAAAACATTAATTTGCGAGGTATTAATGCAAAATAATTCTACTCGTAAATGATGTTAAACGTAATTATTACTTCATTTGACGACTGTTTACTACACGTTGTCTTTTGTATGGAGTAAATTCACCGTATTCTCTAAAAGTATGCCTTTCTTTAACTGGCGAGAGTATCAGCTATTCGCAGTTTTTAAAGGTGAACGCTCGAAACGTCATGGCGTTGTGTTTATAACGGGAAAAAGAATGTTTGAATTTTTTGCTATTCTGTTGACAACCTAAATCAAACATGTTTTCTTATGTCCTCGGAAGAGTTGACCCCAGTTAAAAGCATTAATTCACGTCTAAACGGAGAAAGAATCGAACATAAATCAATATTCACAAAATTCCCTGAAATTAACGTGCGCAAGTTTATAGTGCTAATTGATTACTGGTTATTTAATGAGTTTACAGTGGACATATGAACCAGCTGATATAAACACCAGCTGAAAGTCACATGGAAGTGTTTGATAGATACGGCGGAAGGATACGCAACCAGCGGGCTGAAAGTAGAGAGTTGGCAGGACTTTCAAAAGTGCTCACTTCACCGTGAACAACCTTTATCAGCGTCGCATTTCACTACACTGGCCGTATTGATTGAGGGTGGCACCGATCTTTTAAATTCTTACAGGTAGCTTTTAATATCCACGCAAATATAAAACAGTTGAGTTGAGGGATTTGGGCGGCCCTAAACAAGGTCTTGAGAGTCGTTGGAGGTGAAATGAGGTGAGAATGGGGCAGCGCCGGCATGCAAGAGCGAGGGAAACGGGAGTTCCCCGAGAAAACTCGCCGAAAAGAGGCATCGTCCGGTAAGATTCCAACTTGCGAAAATCCGGGAGCGACCCGGCCGGGGATTGAACGCCGCGCCGGTTCGCCTTGGTGGGAGGCGAGCAGGCTAACCGCTCAGCCACCGCAGCCCCGCAAATATAAAACCGTTTTTGTTACCCATCCCCAGGAAGTCCTTCTGGCTTGCGAGTGCAATTTTCAGTATGGACCAGGTAACGCCAGGGAGACACTACACAAGCCATTCATCATAATCAAACATTTTCCTAGTGCGTTAACTCTGTAAGGGTTGCTGGCTTGCTACCTTGACTTCCTACTTTCTCTGGCGTTTGCTGCACTGTCATGACCACATTCACTTTCGTATGAAGCGTGCGGCTGGTGACTACTATTCTTACAGCAGACGAGAAAAAACCGCCTCGGTTAATTCATTCCTACACATCGCAACGATTCTCCACACGAATGTACGACAAAACTATACACCGAACTTTCCCTTCGCAAAGATGCCGAACTGAAGATCGCAACACTAACACGGGGTGACTATTTAGGCACCGATTCAGCATTGCGTGGTTAGAAACTAACCTGGAGGTTCCGTAGCTTTTAACAGCACCGTGCAGCATGGCTTGCAACTAGCGATTTCACACCTAGGCTAAAGTACAATTGACTCGTGCAAATGTTGATGTCGTAAACGCGAGTTCCGATATTATTAGAACGTCGACAAAGAACAGTGCAGTCAGACTGCTTCCGAATCATTACACTGTGAAAATGACTATAGAACTTCGCTTTAAACTTCTGTAGTTGGTATGGCTTTAGTTAATTTAAAACGTTTTAGGACAGAACTGTGGGTAAATCAACTACAAAGAAACTATTTTTGCTAAATTTAATATCAGGCAATACTACTATAAGTTTAATTTAATGCCTGTTGGCTATACTATTTCAGAACGAAACGACGGAGTTCAACCATGTTCGCCCCCTCTCTAATAAAACGTTGGCCAACTGGCATTCTCTCGATTTTCAGAACCTACGCAGTTTTAAGTGTGTAATGTCACTGAAGAGTAAATTGTAATTTAAAACACAAGTTACGTTCCGAAAGTATCCCATCTCTGCTCCTACAGAATACCACATCAGTAGTTAGAAATGCTTCCTTCTGGCCCACCTGACGTACTAGCAGGGACGAGGGGGTGAGTCGGCGGCCATATTGGATGACATCACGCAGCAACCTCCTGCTCTCATTCCTTGCCGACGTCGGCCATGTTGAATTTTCCCTCCTGCTGTCATTCCTGGCCAACAGTGGCCATCTTGGATGTCCCTACTTCATTATCTTGCATTCTGTGTGGGAGGGTCTTCTCAGAGTCCTCCGATCTTCTTTATTTTCTCATGCTCTCTCATTCCTTCCTACCGAATATCCCCACTTTATGCTCTTGCATTCCATAGGTAGGGTTTCCTCCGTGCTATCCCTCCCAGAATGCCAGGGTTTTCTCCATGCTATCCATTCAGGCTCCACACCAGGATGCCAGGTTCTATTCCTTGGGGTCCTCCCGGTCTTCTTCCTGCCTTTCGTCCGCCCGTTCTGTCCCCCTCGCCACCCATGCCCAACCCCTCCCACTTCTCGACATCAACCTAAGGCGAAGCGGACTACACATTAACTCACAGTGTGGGCCGGAACAGCACTCGCGCGCATGCTGGAAACATTTTTGTTCTGTAACAACTAGTAGTAGATTAATTATTAGCAACAGGAGTGTGATCGCTCTCGCTCTCACCACTCTCGCAGCATTGCCCTCTCACTTTACCGAGGGATAGAATGTAAAATATATTTATAAAAAAGATAATAGCATGAAAAAAAATACTGGCAGTCTACCCAGTATCTCGACCACATTCCTGCATGTACACACACACACATACATACATATATATACATACATATATATATATAATACCATTAATAAACGTACATATTTACAAAATTTGGTGTTAAAGATGTCAACGTAAGGCAAAACTAACTATACACCAAGCATGCAGGAGTGCTGTACACACCTCGCTGTACCTCGCACTGCGGGCTGGCACACAGCCAATAGTTACAACGGGAAATATTAGAATATGTAAAAGCAGTAGTCGCGTGAGCGCCACAGTGCGTAAAAAACGTCGCCGAACACGGGGCCGGCATGCTCGTATAGAGCAATAATAATAGAACAAACGAGCATATTAAAATAAGTCAACCTATAACATAAATGAAACTATCAGTACAAAAAAAATGAATGACCTGGCTTGTGTAAGTGGCTAATTAATCAACTTATAGTTGTTACAGAACGAAAATATTTCCCGCGCGCGAGTGCTGGCCACATCCCGGCCCGCTCAGTGAGGTAATGTGTATAGTCCACTTCACCTTAGGTTGAAGTTGAGAGGTGGGAGGTAGGGCATGGGAGACGAGGGGGAGAGAAGGGACGGACGGGAGGCAGGAAGGAGACTGGGAAAACTCTGAAGAAAACCCCAGGATAGAGTCTGACATCCTGGCAGAGACCTGGGAGGGATAGCATGGAGAAAATCCTCCCCATGGAATGCAAGAGCATGAAGTGGGGATATCCAGTAGGAAGGAATGAGAGAGTGAGAAAATAAAGGATATCGGGAGGACTCTGAGAAAAACCCCACACAGAATGCAAGAGTATATAGTAGGGGCATACAAGATGGCGATCGTTGGCCAGGAATGACAGCAGAAGGGGACATCCAACATGGCCGACGTCGCCAAGGAATGACAGAGTGAGAGGTTGCTGCATGACATCCAGGATGGCCGCCGGCTCTTCCCCTCGAGGATGCCAGGTGGGCCAGAAGAAACCATTTCTAACTACTCACACCAGCGTAGCAAAGGTTGGTGTGTTGTTGCTAAAAACAGTTATACATTATCTCGCAAAATAAGCAGTTGGATCTATGCCTCAACATTTCTTAGTCTTCATGTCAGCTGTTGACTATCCAACCAAGTATCATACTCCGTGTCATTTACGGCTTTTTTTAATTAAAAGAAAACAAAAAAAGACAGTAATAAACTGGGCAATCAGAAATACTTGCTCCCGCGTAGCTGGTGCTTGAACTGCGTTGCAGTGCGTTTGAAATACACGTTTTTCTAAGAAACTATTACACGTGCGTCCAAATGAATGATTTACGAAAAGAACACGCTTCAGAAAAGGGCTTTTGCGTGATTTCAGGACGTCACGCACATTAGAAACACCATTTTAGAATACTCCCAAAATTTCTAAAAACGGCTTTCTTAAAGTGCTGTATCTCAATATAGGCGTCATTAAAAAAAACTACTCAAGGGCCCTGCATTTAACTTTCTTATAGTTCAGAGCGTTGCGTTTAGCAGCGATGGCGCACTTGCGTGGCAGTGTCGCCCTTATCGCTCTCGCGCTTCTCGACCTCAAACGTGGTCACAATCACCAGGTAGGCGGGAGTTTAAGGTGATTACAAGCGTAAAGACCTGTCCATAAATACCCAAAAAAGTGACGACTGTAAAACTTTAACACAGCACTATTCATCTAATCCAAGAGTATTGACGGCACGGAGAAACCGCAATTTCATCGGCGAAATTATTTCACTAAATAATTAGATGCAATTTAAACTATTCCGAAGGAGCAATTTATACTTTTTTGGAGTAATATTTACTGTATCAAATTCAGCTTTACGAAATAGCGTGGACAAGTGCTTACCGGGAAACATAAAAAATATTTTCGCCCGATTTTGCTCTAGAACATATTACGTTACGTAACTTTGCAGGTCGTTCCACCTAAGTGTACAACGAAGCGATAAAAATACGTTACACTTGTCACGCACGGATACATGTTGCATCGCCCCCAGAATTTCCAATATCCGCTTAGAAACCTGTCAACTAATTTTTCGTTCGTTAAAACAGGTTTTGTCGGTATGCCCCTTGCTCTTCATTGCAGGACTTCGATCCTGTTTCGATTCTGCAAGGTACACAACGTTTTTCACGACGTACGGATGAAAATCGAAATTACCCAAGGGAAAAACATTTTAACGGCTTTTATCAGTAATTGTTTTAGCAACATAAAAAATTGTTGTCAAGTCTCGAGTGTCCGTGTTAGGAATTCTGGGCGTGTCCAGCAAATTGCGTCATTCAAATATGGCGCAAGGACAACAGGTTCTCAAGTTACGGAACCCAATTAAAGTATCAGGGCGTGGGCAAAAAACATGTGCGTTGTAACAGTCTGACTTAGACCACAGCTTCCAAACGAGCAACCCAAACTTAAGAATTTCAGACATGAAAGCTGAAATAGGATGTACGTAGCTGCTTAAAGATTAGTTTGCATGTTTTTGCAGGTTGTGCAGACAGGTTAAGTCGATTTTCCAGAATACTAATATTTTCTGATAACCTTATTCCAAGTTCACAAATGCAAATTTGTTGATACAGGTTTCACATTTAAAATGAATATGTTTGCTATATTTCACAGTTACTACTAAAAATTCTTTCCTCAGTTTTTTTAATCAGCAAAGAATAAAGTTACAAACTTAGTGAAACAGACAAAAATGAGAAATTAGGCCTAACCAGGAAAATAAAATAACATGCTATATTAACTATTGCCCAGAAACAATCACAAATATGTGAAACTATTAAAAACATCTTGATCAACATAATATTTGTAAGTGTAAAATTTTACAGTAATTTTTTTTATCTCTAAAACTACCACTTTTTTTTAGAATACTAAAATTTTTGCAGAAAGGTGGACATATTAATACATGNAAATAACATGCTATATTAACTATTGCCCAGAAACAATCACAAATATGTGAAACTATTAAAAACATCTTGATCAACCTAATATTTGTAAGTGTGAAATTTTACAGTAATTTTTTTATCTCTAAAACTACCACTTTTTTTTAGAATACTAAAATTTTTGCAGAAAGGTGGACATATTAATACATGNTTTTTTTATCTCTAAAACTACCACTTTTTTTTAGAATACTAAAATTTTTGCAGAAAGGTGGACATATTAATACATGCAGAAATATTCAAAACTGGTGAACACATGGTATTCTCAAAAAAATACTGATACTGGGAAAATTAAATGTAATTTGTGTTATTTTGCATTATCTCAAAAAAGCACTTGAGGTGGGATATCTCAAAACAGAAAATCAGTGTAAGGCTCTCTTCAGACCTTACCTGATGAGGTGCACTGAATTCCGGGCATCAGTACTGCGCAAAGTGTCCACTATGAACCTAATGATTATTGGGGTGTAGAGCCAGAACCAGAGAAACTCAGTGAGCATAAAGGAAAGCAATACCGGTACCAGTTAAGTGAGATTAATTCCCGCCATTTTTAAATTCTGCATGATTGACAAGGCACATGGCATTGCTCTGCACATTATCTGAAGTTGTTGTTTGTTTACTATAGCTATTATCTTGCACTGTGATACAACAGTAACACGTTGGTAAATAAGACAGCAAACGGGTAACACAAGAGTTGATTTGAGAGATTTGGGCTCTTAACAACAAGGTCTTGAGAGCCGAGGTAACACACGACATTTACGCATTTCTCTGCTAAAAATTTTTGACAACTTCTAGCATAGAAATTGTGGCAAGCTGATAAATCCAAAATTTGAGAAACTCATTTTTGTGGTATTGGTTTTCACTATAACCTGACTAAACGCAGTGAGTAAACTTTTTGGAAAGGACATGTCATTCACAAACCAGATCATGCCAAACTGTATTTTTCATTTGAAACAGCTGCAGGGAAGAGGGAGGAGGAATAAACTAGCAGGAGGTAATGTNTCATGCCAAACTGTATTTTTCATTTGAAACAGCTGCAGGGAAGAGGGAGGAGGAATAAACTAGCAGGAGGTAATGTCCCTGAACAGACTGCTGCCAAACTTGAAATATGTGTTGAGATGCTGACAGATTTCTATGAGTGCAGGTTACTGTGTGCAATTACAGGAAGAAGGAAAGGTCTAGAGAGTCTGAGTGCCTACGCTGGAGTGTGTTCTTGAACTTTAAACAGTGCACACCAAACTTAAGAACCAAACCAGACAGGTCAACACCAGGTTAAACATTCTTCAGAAGAGGGTTTGGTTTATTTGACCATAATGAGCACAACCCCTTTGCCCACACAAATGTTAACCCTTAACGTTACAATAATTTAAGTCTATAATGGAATTTTGTTAAATTTACGCAGATATGCAGAAGATATGGNTTAACCCTTAACGTTACAATAATTTAAGTCTATAATGGAATTTTGTTAAATTTACGCAGATATGCAGAAGATATGGAATTCTTACAATAGGGCCTGGGCACAATTAGCATTTACCACTCAACACACACTATACAACGTAAGCAAAATGATACTGCTAAATTTTATATGCATAACACTTGCAACATTTATTTATGTTGTTACATTTTGTGCCAAAGAAATTGAGATTGTAATAGTTACCATGTTTGTCAAAAATAATTATTTTCTGTAAAACTGAGTTTTTTTTTTTTGTAATATTAAATGGATTTCTTTTCTGGTTTCACTGTTAATGTCACTTCAAAACATTCCAAAACTTTCACAATTGCCGTACTCAAGAAATAAACTAAATTGAAGGGGGGAGGGGGGAGAAATAAAACTAGCAAAGTTAAACCAACAAGTTAATCACTCACTTGTTACCAAGGTTTCATTTAGATAATTGCTAATCACCACGCACTATTGTAACTTTTCATATTGACTTACGTGGTATACTTTATGTTCAAATTACTGTTTTATGTTTTTAAATTGTTTGTGTCAACTATGCCTGAGCCCTAAAACTTTTCACAAATGTGGCAAAATTTATAATGATTTATCAAATGTTCACAAATTATAATGAAGGATGCAAAATCAGCCATATTTTATTTCACAAAAAAAAAACAAGATTGAAATTCTTCATCACCATGTGCAAAAATAAAGAAAAAATTAAAAAATCACAGAGTTGAATGAAAAATACCATATTTCCACATTGCACCTACTACTTTAAGACTGCAAGGATTAACAAAAGTCCAGCGCTATGGAAAAATACTAACAAAGTAATGTCCATTAAATACCCACGGCATTATTCTGAGTAGCACCTGCAGACGGAGTAAGTAGTTTGCAGTTTCCAATACCATGCTGTACTCCAAAGAGATGTTGAATGTTGTCATGCCAGGGCTGTGCAGGTTTGCACAATCCGNGTTTCCAATACCATGCTGTACTCCAAAGACATGTTGAATGTTGTCATGCCAGGGCTGTGCAGGTTTGCACAATCCATGCAATTAATAAAGTTTGAGGCAGGTATAATAGTGGGTCTTCACGAGACCGGATTGCCAGACCAGAGAATTATCGAACACACTGGACGAAAAATATCAAAAGTGCATTAACATTTGCACCTTCCCCAAAGGAAAGTGNAGTTTCCAATACCATGCTGTACTCCAAAGAGATGTTGAATGTTGTCATGCCAGGGCTGTGCAGGTTTGCACAATCCGTGCAATTAATCAAGTTTGAGGCAGGTATAATAGTGGGTCTTCACGAGACCGGATTGCCAGACCAGAGAATTATCGAACACACTGGACGAAAAATATCAACAGTGCATCAACATTTGTGCCTTCCCCAAAGGAAAGAGCACACAGCCATGCACCTTTTTCTGAACAGGAACACACATGATTGCTAAAACAGTCTTACTGTATCAGCAGCCCCAGTGATAACGCAGTGACTGCAGAGCAGACACTAGTGTCGCACCAGTTGTGTCAAGTGAGACTACCTGCAACCACTTGGAAATCAAAAGTGTTTCATTATACGACGAGAGTCGATTCTACCTCAGTGCTAATAATGGCAGTTTCCATGTGCAAAATCCATCACATCACTGCTACACAGTACCAAAACCTGGAACCATGACGTGGATAGCCACAGCAAGTGTTTGAACAGTGCATACAGTAAGATTATGCCTGACCGCACTTTGCACACGCAAGCAACCCAACGCGCTCTCCAAGGTGTTTGTCAAATTTATTCACCGGCACAATCACCAGACCTGTTCCCTACCGAAAAATTGTGGTTGATGAATGGATGTCATTTGGTCCAGTCTTCAGTGATTACAACCCTTACCCAACTTCACTGCCAGGTGTAATGGACACACAGCACAGGATAATATTCGTCACCTGCACAACTGTTTTCGTATGACAGTTGCAGACTACAGTTCCTGCTAAATGAAGGTGCATGAAGTATTGAAAAGGTATTTCAACATAATCTGCAGTCACTACACACACAAGCATGGTTCTCACCAATAGTGCGGGTAAAAAATTTCCAACTCTTAATACAAGGACTTCAAGGCTCCTCCCAACATTTTCTAGATGTGTTAAATGGTATTGTTTGCACCCATCTGGTTGGGCCTTATGTATAACAGATAGCTAGAGTAAATATTACACAAACTCAAACTCGCTGTCCCCTATTCAAACATTATTCTTTCCACGTGACAAAAATGTATGTGGTTTGTACATTATAATAAAACACTACAATATTATTTTTAATTTATTTTAAAATGTCTCCAAAAGAAATAACTTGGAAATTGATTGGATGTGAATGACCCATTAATTGGCCTAGAAGATCTCTTGGCGTGAACCATCCAACCTCTTATCTGGGGTTACATGAAAAATCTAATTCATCAAGATTACTTGTCAAATCTGCATTATCTGCAGCAGATAAATGTTAACTGCAGAATAGTTAAAGCTGATGCAGAAGTTATGAAATGAGTGCAACAGGAATTTCCTAGTGATGATTGATTGAGGCCCAAATAAATGGACAGCACTTCAAACAATTTCTGTTACAATAATACTTTTCCAAATTTTGTTTTCGTTACCAACTGTGATTAATGGAGCCCTGAAACCAACTGTACAACATGTAGAACTCTTAAAAAGTTGTGCACACACTATCAAAATTTTCATAAAAGTAAGATGAATGAAGAATGTGTACCGTAATATGTAACACAGTAGAAAATTTAACTAGAACTTATTTCAATGTTTTAAAAAAATCAATACAAGAACATTTTTAAAATCAAAATGCAAGTGTATTTCCATTTTGGATGCTTCAGAAGGGACATTTTGCAAGAAACTTCTGTCAAGTAGGACAATCTCAGTATTTACTATGGTCACATATGTAAGCAAATATTGGTACTAATGTTAAAATATATTTTGAATAAATGATTTTATTTAGCTTCATTTTAGTTATAAAAATGATAACCTTCAAAACCTGACATGATGGCATTTTTGCTCATTTGCACTACACAGCTGATTCTTTGAATTGTTCTTTATTTAAGCTTTTAGGATTCAAAATTTAAAGTGTGTCTTATTACTTCAACTAAACACCATACCTTTCAGTACATAACACCCAAACTATTAACACAATTTGCATAACCTAACTTTCTCTTTCTCAACTTTCTGTGCAGTAAATCTGTAGTTACATCCACACATAAGGTAGATACATGGACTATTACGGCATTTCAGAAATGTTTTCCTTCAGAAGTTTAAATTAGCAATAAATCAATGAATCCGACATGGAGAGTAAAAAAGTCTTAATTTAATGCAAAGTTGTTCAATGTTTGCCTCGCTATGCTATGCGACCTATCTCTAAGCTACTACAAGTCAAGTAGGGCCGATTACATGCTTTGCACATAATTGAGCCAATTTTACATTGTTTTTATTTTAAAAGTTTCTGCAAGTGTCATAACAACTGGGAAATGACAATTTCTAAAACAACCTGCCATACCAATTCTCATTTACCACAGAATAAAGATCAAATTCTGTTAAGATGTAAAAACTACAATGCCATTTCAAATAATTGTTTTGTTAATGATTGCAATCCATTTGTAAAACTATATCCAATTCAACTAAAAAAAAAAAAAGTTTAAAAATTCTTAAATTCACTTTATTTATAACTTTGTATAGTTAGCATTGGTAGTGAAAAGCATGCAAAAAAGTATAATATTTTAAACATGCATACTGCATTTAACAATTTCAACATTTATCCACAATAAAACTGTGCACACAACCAATATTAGTTTTGCAGTAAACAGCATGGTGGCACAATCAACCTTGCAAACAACTTAAATACGGCCACAACATCGCAGGGGCATCATGTGTTACCAAACAGCTACGATAATAGTTGCAGATGACACCAAGGTCCGATAGTTCACAAATGTGAGAGTCAGTATCTGAACCCACTATTTTGTATACTGTGCCCTTGTTCTAAATTACAATGCCTAAATCACAGTGAATTGTTATGAAAAACACTGGTAGTCAGATAATCTTAATGGTCCCAACTCTGAAGTCTAAAAACCATGAAGCTGTTTCTAAAAGCCAGTATATTCTTGGCAGAAGTTTCACGATTGCAACAGACATGATGTTTACCACATAAATAAACAGTTTGTAAACAATGTCAAAACAATTTTTTGTTAGCGTTTGTAATGTTTACACAGCATATAGAATTTTTTTCCATTGATCATGGTAGGTACTGTCATCTACATAATTAAAATGGTGGAACTAAAAGTGGTGCCGCCAATACTCTAGGCTCTTAACATAATGCTGTAATTTAAAGGTAAATTTAGTTTTTTCAGGTTGTGTAAATTTTTAATGCTATTAAAATTATCTGCGACACCATGCTCATTAATACCCCAACAACTGAACAAATGAAAGAGACAAGAGTTGTACAAGGACTGTAAAAAAAACTGAAAACTTGCACGACCTTGCAAATCTACCAAAGAAACATCAATTAGGAACTCACAAATGCTTCCTCGCTCATTTTCTCTCGTGCTAACCTGGCTGTCACCAGAAATGACCTCAATTACATGCAACCTGGCAGGTCAAACTGTGCAACACATTTCGCCATGACCCGGCACCCGTGCCACCACAAGTCAACTGACTCAATATATTTTTACTCTGCAGCCAGCCGGCACAGGCCGTCTTGGTGATGTTCCAAGAATACTTTCTGTTTTGGCAACAGGTCGCTACACATAACTGTTCCATTTACAACTAGTCCTAAAGTTTTCTTCGCCTAAAAGTTAGAGCCAAAAAATTGTTTGTTTCCAATCTCACAATTAGATGTTTTAACTTATTCCCACATTGGTGCTGGAAACTACTTATATACAGATATAATAACCCACACACTAATGCACCACAATCCAACATACTTCAAATTTAACTTTACAATTAAATGGACAATAAATAGTGTAATAACATAATTGTGGCAAATAAACACTACAGTAAACACTGAAGAACAGCATCTACTGTTACAGTGTTCAAGGTCATACAATCCTATGTATTTTTCTCTTTTGTTGTATAAAGTACAAACTTACTAAACTTTCTAACACACACTTCAATTTCACAAAATTAATAGAAAACAGTACCGGCAGTTACTTAAATTTGAAAAATTTCAGAATAATTCAGTAGTTTTATTCCAACAAAATACATTGCTGTAAGCAAGTTCAGCACCAAGTTATTTTTTTTTAATGCAATTAAACATTAAGCCCTACATTTCTTATTAAAAGAAACCGTTAGATTAAATTTTTCATTGATATTACAACGAACAAAACCAACCGTACAATCGCCTATATTAACTATTTGCATTATGACCAAGGGCTAGTTCCATGTTAATTACTTTGCATATTTAGTATGCCCAAAGCAAATATATTACGAGGCCATTATGTTTAAAAATCACAGCAGTTTTAAAAAACTGCAAGTGTGAGTGTGTCAAACATCAAAGGATAACAACCAAATTCTGTTTTAAAAGACCATTGAAGAGAAGGTGTTCAAAATCATGATGCAAAAATAATGAAATACGACTATGCAGTAAATAATTGAACTAAGAGAAATTTAATATGTAGAAAGAACCATATCACCAATTACTAATAAAAGCTGCAAGGTCCACACTTGACATAACAGAGGGTACCAAGTTCACAGTGTCTTCTGCAGACAGCACGTAAGTAAGCAGAGCAATAATTTGGAACATGTATAAACACACACTTTTTTACCTAGCGAATAAAATATGTACTCAGCAGTTTTATATATTTCACAGGTGTCTATCACACTGGTATCTTCCAGTTGTGACTGGGTAATAATGACATTCAAGTATTAAAGATTTTTTACTCAGACGTCTGCTCCAGCTACCACCTCCAGACCAGAGCAAGATTATCTCAAACTTCAGTTTGATGTGCAAGTATGATTCATCTGCCTTTTTAGTAACATCTACACACAGGTTCTCATTCGCAACAGAAATGAAGTGTTAAACGGAATACGCATGGAGCAACACTTTAAAAAACTACCAATGAATGGGTTAAGTATTCATTGAAATTCATACTCGTATCACAATCAACACTTCCACGAAGGGTAACGTCCCCGATCTATATGGAACAGCCGTACCGCGTTTATCTTTAGGCAATTCAGCTAATGACCGTGATATCCTATAGAAAAACCCCCAATTGTCTGTATAACACCAGCCAATGATTACTGAAGGGATCACCTTTTATTATTTTCAATCAGGTAACACAATTACATTAATGATATCATGGTAAAAATATTGTTACCTCCACTTTTTATCCGATTCTATATTTTATACTAATCAATCTTAATGTTGATAAAAATCACTACAGAGACTATAAGCATCCTAGTAGCACTTTACAAAACTGACCGAGGTATTTTCCTACTTCAAAATTTATGCGAGGAGGATTGGGAGCAGATCTACACTTTTGNGCGACTTGTCTCATTGTGCTAGTTCAGGGATAAAATTTCCATTTGTGACATGGGAGGAAAACTCTTTTAATCAGTTTTAGAAAACAATATTAAATTAATCACATAAAGTTCGTATTTTAAACAATTATGTTATTTTATTTCAGTTTTGAAACATCCACAGGACAGTTTCATGTAAATGTAAGGGTTATAATAGTGTTGGGGAGAGGAGGGGGAGAAGTCGTGTCCCCTGTGACCCCCACATGGATCCACTCCTGGGAAGGATGCAAATTAATTACAGAAACTAACATTTTAATCACCATTATGTGTAAACAATAAAATAAATTACAGTGCTGTTAATTTTATATTTTAGTTAAGAGTTCAATCTCGGATAATAGTAGTATAAAGGTTATCAAGGTTATCTAAACAGATTCATCAAGTATTCGGATCAAAAAATATTTGACTAGACTGTGATGAAGAAAACAAATCTTTGATCAGTCTCTGTAATCTTCGAACTAAAGCTTTCAACCTATTTTTACATCCTTGAAACTAGGTAGCCAAACAAGGTTTGTTTTTCATAGCAATGAGACAATATTTACTCAAAGCGAACTCTTGACGATAAGTTTCAAACATGAGTACGTAGAAAATACGTATTATGAAACACTGCAGTATTACAATAATTCAAAAACTACTGTTGCAGAGTGTCAAAACTGTAATGTCCAAATTAAGTACCAACATTCTGTTATGAAGTGTGACAAATTTTATAATTATCTGAGTCGTCAATCGTAAGTTGGATCATAATTCCGAGTAAAATTAAAGTCAAATGCTTCCTCGAAAATAAACAAATGTTGCAAAAAGTTTGATTACGTTGAGGTTTGCCATTACCTTCCCCTGCTGTAACTTAGATGTCCAATTGTTGCAGCACTGATAAATATAAATACTGTACTATGGACCGCAGTATGTAAAAGGTATGGAGAAAATAAAAGTGTACGAGATACATATCCATCTAGTGTATTTTCACAGACAAACCAGTGTGCACCTGAACACTGTGCCCTGTCTGACAAAATGTATCCCACTTTCAAAATACTTATAACACAACTAATCTTTGTTTATGAAACTGGCTTCAACAGTTTTTCTTTTAATCATTATAGCAAAATTATTAATAAACCTATGCACAAAAACAAATTACCACAACACATTTTATAGTTGCAACATTTGTATGCAACCATACCTACAAAATACTATAAATATTATCAATATGTATAGGAGGGTGAAAATTCCTCCACGGCAACAACATATCCTCAACTTTTAATGACATATTTCGTTATGCTGCTATATTAGACGACATGACACTAACATACTGGGTGCAGATTCTCAAACTACTTATTATTGAGTGAAACTCAGTGCAAGTAACATTCTTTTGCAAACTACTTTCAATTCATCTTCTACAAAGCTAAGCTAAACTACCCACTAATCTGTCTATCTCTAGACAACAACTACAACGTTCAAACACCAGAGATTTTTCAACCATCAAGGAAGCAGTGTTTCACCCAACTATTTATTATGTAACCCAAGATAATTACAGTGTTTGCACTTGCATGGATTGCAAACTGAACATAGCAGCAATTTTAGCAACCACAAATCCCCTAGAAACTATAATTTCAACATGAAAAGTTGGTAAAAAAATATACTTGAAATACAGAGAAAATACTAATTTTTGAGAACATAAAATACTTCTTGAATACAGTAAAATTCACATAACTTACTTCAATTTAACATACATATATATCATTAACGTACAATTTTCAATTCCCACCCAAATACCCTATGTAAACTATGTAAACATATTTCATTTTAACATACAAAATTTACGTTAACTTTCAGTAAAACAAAGATTATTTTACCTCGCATGTACCAAAATGGTATTAATATTTCCATACATGGGCTTTACATAACGGTATTGAATTATTGGTTTTGTTTACCAATATGACACGTAAAAAAATACATGCAGATTGCAGTCACATTCAGTTTATGAATGTACATGCTGCAAACAATCTATTTTTGCTGTGGACTCTCAACGCCATCTATCCACGTGTGTCGACATGCAACACCATCTTCAATTCTTTCATACATCAAAACGTCTAAATGGTGAGCTCTATATATTTGTTTTGGTCACTTTTCAACAAACAGCTGTTGAGGAAGGTTAGCTCTCCTATTCTGGCCTAACCTTGTTTCTCTTCAGGCAGCTTGGTCAGCTACCACTGTCTTTAGGTTGCAAGTACACACAGACACAATGAATCCAAAGGAGCGAAAGGAAGTTAGAGGTAAGGAACTTTCACGAAAGGTAACTGCTGCTGTTTCTCTTGCCTTTGCTACCTCAAGCCCACTACAAAATATGTGACATGACAACAACGACTGGCACACACCAAACAAAAAACATACTGCATCAGTAAGGAAACACACTACTGTGAGCATGTGTTTCTACAGAAAACATATATTCGCCACTACATAAAGAGAAAGGTAGCATGGGCAGCAATGATAGATCAAACTCAGCAGTAGATAACATTGAAACCTAAAATACACACTTCCCCGATGTAGATACCCACACCTTGGTTCTAAAACACCTGGCTAGTCAACTCGATGAAACAATAGTAACGAAGATCACCGTAACAAACAGACAAAACTTGACAGTACTTATCAATTCGGCAAAGTACTTTGTGTTTTGAAAGTACCTTCAAAACACAACATACAGTATTCAGTATTAATACATGCAAAAAGAAGCAAAAGGCTGACAAAAATAGTCCGCACAAAGCAGGCACAGACTATATGAAGACTGAGCTAAAAGATGTTGGCTCCAGTCCTATTCATTATGACAATTCTGTACACAAGCTGACACGCCTGCAGTCTTCAGAGCTGTTTTACACCAAAACCATGAATATGACACTGTACTACTAATTAGTTTGCCTAGAACTATGTAAACACTGCACTGAATATTTAGTGCAATGCACGTGATACCGTGCGCTGGGCCACACTCAAATACTGCACACTTCAGTCAGTCTGCGCTTTGTGTACAAAACCACACACACAGAGGCAGACTGCATGTTAAAAGAACAATACAAAGCAAGCATTGTGGAAGTGAAAACCCTTGGCAAAAAAAAAAAAAATATCTGCTGGATAGAAAGTGTGAAGTGGCATGCAAGCAGAGCATGGGACCTACACCTACCAAAGCTACACGAAACAATATGCAGGAAATCTGGGAAAACCCTCAACCAAACATTCAGTCAAAGGCAGAATTCCCTCCCATGTTCAACTGGAGAAAATTCAGACTGAACAGTGTAACAAACAGGGAACAAGTACCCACTCAACAACGCACAGTAAGACCACAGCAACACTAGAGAAAGCTCAACCATGTTCTCAGAAATGCAAGAACTGACCACCTTCCTGCGAGAAACACAATTCACAACCCTTATAGACTACTTAAAGCTCGTCATTGCACAGACGAAGGCCATGACAACACTACACAAAAAGCAGATGTTACTTCTCACAGCACTTGCCACTTTACCACCTCATTTAATACACCAACAATCAAGGATAAAACCCAAATAAAACAATTAAACCTTAATGGACAATACAATGTGAACTAATGCCCAGTAACTTCAAATACGTCCCAAATTGTATTTAAAAAAATTGCAGTAAAGGGCATCCTGCCCAGGCTGATTATGTGCGAACTCTTGAAACCACAATTTTTCAGGTCGAGACACACACGTCAGTCGAGGTAGGGGTAAGGGGTATACGTAAAATGTAAATACTTTAATACAAAAAATGGGATACAATAAGTTAAAATAAAATTAAAAAGTTATATATGTAATAAACAAAAAAATAATACACACATCACTAAAAAAAACAAATAAAATAATAAATACAACAAAAATTAAAAAATATACATTAATATTAGTTCGTACTTTGCTAGAGATAGAGTTCTTTACAATATTTCGGTCACGTTCCCAGAATTATGTTTTGTTGTTATTCCACAGGACCCGTACAATTTACAGAGATAAAAAATTTGGTATGTCCTATTCCATGACCTAAAATACCTACATACCGAGTTTCATCAAAATCCGTTCAGCCGTTATGGAGCCGAGTGGTAACAAGCACGTGCGCGCACGTGCACGCATGCACACTTTCTCTCTCTCTTTCGCATTTATAATATTAGTAGGATTACAGATTTTTTAATGTCCAATGATTTACCATTTCGGAACAACACATTTGAACAGCAATTAATTTATCATAAGAACTTATGTAGATTAATTTTGGTCGGGTTGGTAGGGTTACCAGAAGTCACTGCTAAATGGATTTTNTTTATCATAAGAACTTATGTAGATTAATTTTGGTCGGGTTGGTAGGGTTACCAGAAGTCACTGCTAAATGGATTTTAAAAAAAATCACAAAAGTGAGCAAATTATTTACTATGCACACGTACACAACCAATGTGCGCATACACACACACACACACAACCAACCAATGTGCGCATGCACACACACAACTAACCAATGTGCGCATGCACACACACAACCAACCAATGTGCACATGCACACATACATACAACCAACCAATGTGCGCATGCACACACACAACTAACCAATGTGCGCATGCACACACACAACCAACCAATGTGCACATGCACACATACATACAACCAACCAATGTGCGCATGCAAACACACATACAACCAACCAACACTTGTACACACACAGTCGCACACAAATGCACACAAACACACACACACAAAGCTGGTTCCACAATACAGCGATGTGGTGCATTGCGATGAACTGTAGCCAATCAGGATGAAGCAGCAGTCCGCCGCAGTGTCGCGACAAGTGCATTGCGCAAAATTCTTGTGTTGCGATTTGTCTGCGACGGAGAAGAAAAATTATGTGTGTACATGGAGAGTAAAAAGAACAGTCATTCGTACACATTTTGAAGAAGACATGCACATTTGTGCCTTGTTTACATACTACAAGAAAAACATACGAGTGTGACAGCGTAAATGTTTGTCATACGTCTTGTCACATTCGTGAGATCTAAAAATGAAAATTTTCCCCTCTAATAATATAGATAGCAGTACCATCTCAGGCAGAATCTGTCGCAGACAGATCGCTAAATTGTGAAACAGTATGCATAGCTCGTCGCAGCCTGTCATTGTCACGCATCACATTGCAATGCATTGCATCGCTGTATTGTGGACCCAGCATTATGTGCATACACAACTAAATAACACGTGCACACAAGCACACATNTGCATTGCATCGCTGTATTGTGGACCCAGCATTATGTGCATACACAACTAAATAACACGTGCACACAAGCACACATCATTAAACCTTCATAAGTTGAGGAAAATTAAAGGATAAAAGTGAGCAAACTTTAGAACCATTTGCAATATTATTTGCAACAACATATTTTTTAAAGAGTCCTGNTTAAAGGATAAAAGTGAGCAAACTTTAGAACCATTTGCAATATTATTTGCAACAACATATTTTTTAAAGAGTCCTGCTTCCCTGATAGCTGAATCTATGCTGTCATGAACATTGCTATTCCCACCTCCTGCTCTGCTTCCAACTCTAACGACCGAGTCGATTCAGAAGACTGAGACTGAATTTCAGTCTTCAAAATATTGTACAGCTTAGTATAAGGTGCCTTGACCAGTTTCTGCACCTCAATTGCCCACAGGAAAGAAAGAAAAACAAGCCAGCATTAGCCATCAGCCTCTTCCCAGCAGCAGCTGCATCTAAATACACCCTAAGCCATAGTCTAAAACTACAAAACAATTAAAGAAAGGAAATTTCAGCCAACTTAAAATGATTCTGCTCCGAAGACAACCTCCAAAATTTTTTTAAAGCAGCATCACTGTATGGAAACTAACATTACAAATGCAAAATTCCAACTGCAGAAACTTTACTACGATGTATGGCACACACTGCAATTTCAATCTGCACCACAAAAATTAAAGCATTGCAAACAAATATGGTCAAAATGATGCAGTATGGCAGTTTAAACTTGCCAAAAAAAATTNCACAAAAATTAAAGCATTGCAAACAAATATGGTCAAAATGATGCAGTATGGCAGTTTAAACTTGCCAAAAAAAATGACCTTATTGAACAGTTATTCTTTGGAAGGTGATAAAAGTTTTCAGTTTAGCACATGGTTTCCTAATATTCATTTATTATCACACACACATGAAATATCACCATTGCCACAAAAATCCACTAATCTCATTGCTACAAATGAAANCACAAAAATTAAAGCATTGCAAACAAATATGGTCAAAATGATGCAGTATGGCAGTTTAAACTTGCCAAAAAAAATTACCTTATTGAACAGTTATTCTTTGGAAGGTGATAAAAGTTTTCAGTTTAGCACATGGAGGATTCATTTATTATCACACACACATGAAATATCACCATTGCCACAAAAATCCACTAATCTCATTGCTACAAATGAAANATTCATTTATTATCACACACACATGAAATATCACCATTGCCACAAAAATCCACTAATCTCATTGCTACAAATGAAAATATTGCCTCTGGTACTTTAACAAAAATACGTGGAATATTGTTCACAACATGATTTGAACAAGATCTATAATTATCACCTCCTTGTTAACTTTTTAAGCAATGTTAATTTACAGTATTTCACCTTCACCCCACATAATGCACTTGTGAATATAAGACTGCACAAGACTGACTCACCTGATCTTCACACAACTCTGTATCATTCTTCACTAGCTCGTATCCTCTGTTCTTCAGTTCAGTTTCATCCAACTCACCGTACAGATGTGGGAAATATTCCGTTAAGAAATGGTACAAATCATCAACTCTAAAAGAAAAGAAAAACTTTCAGAAATTTTAACAACTTGTTGGTTTCGCGAAAAGGAAAGAGGTGGTAGAAGGGAAGAGGTGGTAGAAGGGAAGAGGTGGTAGAAGGGAAGAGGTGGGGGAAAGAGCAATCTACAATTTTTTTTCTTTGATAAAAACTTAAGAGCAAAAATTGTGTAAAATTACCAAGCCCAATATTTATACTATACACCCAGACTCAAAAAGGGATTGGAATCTAACGTAGGAGAGGTATTATAAAAAGTTGAAAGTATTTAAGGGACTTTGTTCCTGAACACATATGCATATTATATGAAAACCTTTTACGTTAATTTTGCATAACTGATTCCACCAAACCGTATAATTATGTCTCTATATTTGGGTATTTTTAGCATACAAATTTAAGTCCCGATTTCGGTTATATTTATGCCTGAATTATTTGTGTGTTAAGTAGTTTTACCAGCCATTAAAAAAGTGACTGTCTACTTATGCTCTGAACCATACATGCATGCATGCGTACACACACAAAATACACTATTTATTACTTTATTTTATAGAATGTATAACATACAGCAGAACCCCCATAGGAACCTGTTCGGAACAGAAAATTTTTCAGGAACGTAAAATGCAATAACTGCACTTAAAAACATAAGTGTAACTGAATAAGTATGATGGTACGTGTTTATGAAATGTATTTCCTTATTACAGCACCAGTAAGCCAATTCAAGAAACTTAAGGAAGATGTATGCAACACCAATATTCCACAGGAGTGCACCATATTACGTACATACTAACCCACCACTATCTCCCCAAGGATTCTATCATTCTGAACTGTGATTCACAGTCCCAATAATTATCACTGTTTAAGAGTTTAGATTATTTTTAAGCAAGCATAAAAATGAATTTGTTCCAACACTTAAAAGATGGCAAAAATTTAAAAGTTTATGCACATAAAAAAATTTACATTTAAATCAGTTTGTACACACATGAAAGTACAACATTAGATTCTGTATTGGTTCAATTAATAACAAAGAAAATCTATGAACAATTTTAACAGTTTTGTAAAGAAACATCAGTGAACACTTGCAGAACACCATTTGTAAGATGAAGTTGATGAATCTGTCTACTTTTCAAAGACACAAAAAGTGGCTTTGCTAAACAACTCCATTATTCTAAAAATGTCTATCCAACTAAACTTTATGGAAACAGATAATCAATCTATCATCCGTGGTGGATAACTGGAAGAGGTATGGACTACACCAGTTAATACACACTACAGAATTATAAGCTGATCAATTTGCTGCAGAACAGAATATGAGAACATTTACTGAATTAGTTTTACTAGAAAATTACTGATTGCAAAAGTTTTGAGATGTTGCTGACAAGAAGTCGTAAGAACAGAGTACACCTGGCTTAAAGGTTAAAAAAGAACTAGTATGCAATCACTCTATAGAAACAAATGACCAATTATGGTTCCTGGTATGTCAGCAAAACCAAGAGCATTCAAGAATATCAAAATTAATTCTTTATCAATGTATTGCCTAATGTAACACAGTTACAGCCTACGGATCAAGTAATTTTACCCATCGTAAAATTAACAAAAATTCAAGAAATTTCGCTTCTCCAGCCTTAAACAATACTTGAAAATGTAGAATAAAGACATCTAAGAGGTAGCTGAATCACTGTATTATGTACCACAAGATCTGTAAAAACTTGCCAAGCATCATGTACTGTCATTGGCTTACAGTGCCCTACACTGCACTACAAAAACATGGTTGAGAAATTAGTATAATAGTATAATTTGCCACAGACTACTTCCTAGCTCCCAGACAGCATCTTTGGTTGCTGGTTGTTTGTCACACCAAACTCCTACCATCATGAATTCATCTCCAATCAAACATTCTCAATCAGATTTAAGCTCGCATCATCAAGGAGCAAATGTAAGCAATATATTTGGCCTTGCATTTCAAAACAATAACAACTATTGCATGAAAAGTTAGTTTCAGCATTCAACAGGTATTATTTTTGGAGATCTGAAAGTAGCGAGTAGTGTGTGTAGTGTTACAAACTTTGTCCTCAATACCCATCAAATTATTTTACCCTGCAGTACAATTACAAAAAGGAAATTAATGAACTTACTACACAATTTTATTCCTTAAAAATTTGAAAATTTTTTGTGAAGATTAGCAAGTAATTACACACTACATGAAACAGTGTATTTGTTGCCAAGCACAAACTCACCTGTTCTTTGGGATGCTGAACCAATATTCTGGTCGCATCATCTTCCTACCATAAGACATGACTGGAGTGCATTTTGGAACTTTCTTGTCTATTGGTTTACCCATCCGCAGACACAGATAAAGTAATGGATCTTTGCACGAGCAGGCCGGCCGTGGGATTAGTTCTGAATGCACACAACAGGAAGTAATGAAATGTATAACGCTGTGAATGTATGTGTAACTTATCTATAGATTTTAATTCTTGTTCATTAACAAAAATAATCACACCTATTCTGGCAAAATAATAAAATTTCTGAACTGTGTATGATATATACAGTGATGTTATTTTGAACAAACACTCAGAAACACAAGTAACATATGATAAAATGTCTGGAAATATTTTTTACCAACTTACATAACTTGACACTTTTTAGAAAACTGATACACACACAGACACAAACAAAATAAAAGATACAGTGAACAAAATAAAAGATACAGTGGACAAAAGTTCAGCATGCTTTTAAAATGTAAGGAAAAAAAAATGCAATTTTTTAATTGCATACATTACTGTGAAATAAGGAAACGTTTAAGGAAATCTCATTCAATATTTACATGCAAACTAACTGCAAATGACTGAGCAACATACATGTTAAGAGCACTTCCACACCTTTGATTATAAAGTAATTAAAGTCGAAGACAAAACAGCATGCTTTTGGCATCATCTTGTTAGTCTGTACACAAGTTATACAAAATTTCTAATGTATCCAGATCTAATATTAATCAGCTCTCAAGAC
Source organism: Clitarchus hookeri (assembly GCA_002778355.1). Lineage (NCBI taxonomy): Eukaryota > Metazoa > Arthropoda > Insecta > Phasmatodea > Phasmatidae > Clitarchus > Clitarchus hookeri. The sequence continues at coordinate 590,676 of NQII01001041.1, forward strand.
CTCGCTGTTAAGAGCCGTTGAAATCTCTTCACCCTAATATTAAGTGAAAACAGAATTGAAAGAAAAAAAAAGTGCCACATATTGTATCAATACCCACCACATATAATTTTCAGCAAAATACACATGTGTTATTTAGGAAAGAGGATTCATCCAAGTCAGGTACAAAACTGCAAGTAACTAAAACTTCTGAAAAAAATTCAGAACCTGATTTTTTTTTAGAATAAACTTTACAGACATTTTTATATGAAGTTGTTTGAACATCTAATGGAAGAAATATTTGACGATTGAGGGAAGTTATATTTATAATAATTTAATACAATGCAAATAAATTGGTTTCACAATACTTTCCTTTTTCCTTACTGTTTAATATTTACACATTACCGTTTTAAAGTTTGTTCAGATTTTGTTAAAGTCCACACAACCAATCATTCTTGTAACCATCTACTTGGTATTTGTAGTCTTTGAAACAGAAGGATATCTGTGTTAGTAATATTTTATCTTAACATCTTCACTTAATGCCACTGGTGAGTAGTAAAAATGATCATAGCTTGGGGCCATATTATATATTCAAATGACATGATCACTGAAGTGTACAAATGCCTCTTAGGGCCAAGATAATTTGTAGGGAGGTCAGGAGATCATTTCCAGGTACATTCACAAGACAATTACGGACACTTGAGAAGTTTGCGCACACTGTCTTAACATCCATTACAGACATTTTTTATGTCACATCTTAACCAAACAAAAAACCAATGAAAGTGAAAACCATCACTTAATGGATTGGTTATTTTTTTTATAAATATTATGGCCTAACAGTGATTCTAACCACATGGTAAAAAGAAACAAATTTTTCAGAAAAATTATAAAAAATTTTGAACTCAATCTAACGATTATACATTTCAAAATAAGGTTTCAAGTTTATGCCATTACTAGCACATAGTCCTTTAAATATGGTGATAAAATAATATTTTTAATTTCACATTTTCAAATCTGTAGTGGACAAAATATTTAATATTACCTGTTTCATAAATTAAAAAAATAATAGATTTTGAAATTTATAAAATTCACACAATGAAACTTCAAATGTGTAACATTTCATTAATTGTACACATAGAAATAAGGCACGTACCAATAGCCTTAAAGCATGCAAAAACTGGGACGAAGACAGCATGTAGATTACATTAATATTGAATGTAATTCCATTATTCTAACTGGGACTTAAACGCAAAGCTTTTCTGTACATTCTTGGTGCAAAGCTTAACCGTTTTTTAAATGGGAGCTGGCTGCAGTATTGTTGCAGGTGTATTGTATTTATATTGGAAATATATATTTGTAAATCAAATAATTCGACACATGCAGAAAGAAATGTTCCAATAATAATACACAAACCTATTGCAGATAAAGATAATTTCTGTTTCAATGAAAATCTGCAACAATACACTATAGCTAGATGCTGTCTATACTAATTTCATTATAGGTGTATGTGTGTAAACCAATGGTAGGTTTGAACAAATTTTAACACAAGTCAGGTCACTATTTCCAATAGTGGTACTTTGTTTTTCATTGCAATTATCAACCTTGTCAGAAAATGCAACTTTATTATGGCAGTGTGAGTGTGGGAGAGAGTGCGCGAGTGCACGAGTGTGCAAATGCATGAGCAAGAGTGTGAGAAAGAGTGTGTGAGAGAGATTGAGAGAGAGTGTGTGTGTGAGAGATTGAGAGTGAGAGTTAAATAGTGAGTGAAGATATTTGGGTAGCTCGTAAAAGCGAGGTTTTGAGAGCAGATGAGGGTGAAGTGAGGTGAGAATGGAGCAGCGCCGAAATGAAAGGGCAGGGAAACTGGAGAGCCCCGAGAAAACCCGCCGACCAACGGCATCGTCCGGCACAATCCCTGCATGTAAATATCCTGAGTGAACCGGCCGGGGATTGAACCCAGTTCAAGTTGGTGAGAGGCGAGCAGACTAACCGTTCGGGCACCGTGGCCTCTTGTCAGTTAAAGGAACAAAAATTTTATGCAAATAAAACTTTATTAAGAGGTCCACAATATTCCTAAAAGTTGAAACTTAACAACATGCATCACCATAGCCATAAAGGTTGACCAACTACATTAATCATACCTTAAGCTGTTATGACAAGACACATTTGTAAGAAAAATATTTTGTATATTGTAATAGATTTTTTAAAAAAATTTTCATGGTCTATAGGACGAATTATTAGAAGACTGTAGCATGCACTCTCATAAACTTCAATTCCTTGGAATACAAAAAGCAAAAACATTAAATGCAAGACAGAGATACCAGCAAAGTGTTTTCAATTATAAGGAAAAGCAATGCAGCCAAAAGATTGCCAGTTTTTACCATACTTTTTATACCTATTTATCATCACAAAATGACAGAAGCAAATAAGCCACCTGTTTTTAATGGAAGAAGTGGATGAAAACCCATCTTATAATTATGTGTTCTGAAAAAATTCACACAAAAATAAAACTTGAACAAAATTTTGTTGTGTGATGGGCCTTGCACTAGTAAGTAGCACACTGCTGTACCTTTTGGTACAAGCAAGGTATCGTCACAGTGCAACCAGGCAGCGCAACATGACTGACGCCCTCAGCCAGAAAGACGGGGCATGGAATAGTGACACTATCAGATCACAATAATAGTAGCGCGGTGGGTCTTCCTTCATCACCAATCCCTGAACTCCTCCTATGTCAGTTTTTCACACAGTATAAACACTGTGTAGTTACCCACATCCAGCAAAGTACAATCTTCATTTGAATGCTTCGTATATAGTAGACACCAGTGAAATGTGTGCTAGCATGGATAACGTACGTTAATACAGGAAGTACTACCAGTAACCAAACACAAATGGAGTGGAGAGGCTTGAGATGCTTTAAATTAGGTCTTGAGAGGTTAAATATGAAACAAGAAGCAGCACCAGAATGCAAAGGCAGGAAAAACTGAAGATCACAAAAAAAAAAAACCCTGCCAACCAGTGGCGTCGTTTGACATAATTTCCACATGCAAAAATCAGTGTGTGACCCTGTCTGGAATCCAACCCGGTTCGCCTTGGTGGGAGTCTGCAGCACTGGCGATTATTTCCGTGGTTAGACAGCTGAACTTGGGGGATGCTACGAGTGCCACTACAAGAGACGATCATGGTAACAGGACATCACCACTCAGCGATCCACCAGTTGATTTGCTGATCACACCAGAGATTTTCTAACAGGGCATGACACTTCATGCAGGTCTTGCTGGGAGAGGATCTGTGATCACACATCTAACTGCTGCAAACCCAGCAACCAATCTCTTCCATGGTACAATACATTTGCAAAAAGGAAACCTAGTCAAAATGTGAGCATTAGTATGAAAACAATCTTTAAAGGGGGGAGGGGGGAGGAGGGAGGCGCCTCCAGGGTGAATAGTGGAAATGTCCCTTTGAAGATCAAGAGCACGGATCACAGGAGTGTGGTGTACAAGTATATACCCTGCTGCACCGTTGGCAAATCCAGACAGCTCATGACGTACACATCTCTTCACTACGTACAACTATGTGGAAGTTCTTTACACAGGAACAGAAGGGTACATTTACAATTTTCAAAGCACGCTGAAGAGTTCCACAAGGTAAGATGCTCACTGGAATAGACAAGAGCAAAGGAGGCATCCCCATTTTGCTGTTATAAAATGTGACACTGTTATTGCACAGTTTTTGAATACTTCAAGAAACGTAAATTTGATAATTGCGCTAGTGAAAATGATTGCAAGTAATATTAATTGTCTCGTGACCTTTTGTATTTTAATTCATGTGGTAAATAATAATTTTACTCTCCATTTGAGCAATCTAATATTTTACTATTTATAGAGTTCTATATGTCCAGTAATTTTTTACGGCAACTTATCATGGAAAATTATTTCTATAATTTAATTTGTTTATAAGAATGTATGTTATTTTACTATTTCCATTTATGTAATCATTTCTTGTCACCATTTTACTGTTTAAATATTTTTCTCATAACTTTGATTTCAATTGTGTGTCATTCTGTGCTTTGAAAATTACATTTATAATCTCATTTGGCGCCTACTGACCTGCATGTCATGTGATTGTTTCTTTACTGTCCCATTTGCATTGCAGCATTGCAAATTCCTTCAGTTGTTGCCTTTGAGGCTCATCTCCCACTCACCTCCCTGCAGTTTGCAGTTTTCTTGGCATATCTAGGAAGTTAGCACATGATTTTACCAAACAAATTTTCTTCTGTTCAAGTGATATTTTTCCCCATTTCTGTGTCTGGGTGCAATTCGTCTCTTCTGAACAGCACGAGACATCTATCATCTAGAATCTAATCTTTTTGTTTGGCATCTGGTTTCTCCTCGTGCACCAGTTATTTATGATTCACTAATCTATTTAGGTTAGGGTTTTAATGTTTTTTTAGTGTGGGTGCACATGAGCTGAACCCTTTCTGCATGTGTCGACCTAACTTTTCTGCACATACTGGGCTGAGACTTCTTTGCATGCTTCGGCCTTAATCTTGTCTGTGTATGTTACTCACCCTTTCCTTGCTGGTGGCCATATACGTAGCCAACATTTGTTTAAATTCCTTCGTGCTGCAGTTTGGCAGAGGGTGAGTTATCTTCTTGCCCATGGGATAACTCTTGACTCTTTCTGCAGTTGGGACGATGCCTTCGTTCAGCTAAGTTGGTCATCTGAATTATTTTTTTAATATGTAAAGTGGACAATAACTAAAATTTAAAGTGTTGAACTTTATCATGCACATGGCTGCTAATTACATACATTTAATATTATGGTCTTTCAAAGTATGTATATGCTATTTGTAATTAATGTATTTAATTTATCTATTGTTCGGTGTACCCCATTTTATAATCCTAAACTGCAAGAGGTCAATCAAATTTTAATATGACTCGCATCTGAAGTTCAACTAATGATGAGAAACAAAATTTTTTGCTATCAATTTTTCTATTATAATTAACTATCAAGAACTTTTGTTGAGTAACTTAGGATTCAAGTTTTAATGATGACGTGTCAGTTTATGTATTGTCAGTTATTCACATTCTAAATAGTTATTTTACTTTGGCGCAACAGCTGCAGCGCCATCCGCCATGACATCACAGGCGCGGCCAGCAGTCTCGTTCATCTCCCCCCTCGCCGCTCCCAACCTATGGCTGGCCATTTCAGCAACCAGTAACCCTAGGAATTATTTAAAAAAAAAAATTATTTTGACGAATTTAATGAAATTTACTAAATATATCAGTTTGCCACCTTGGATTTTTAATATATATATCGGTTCAGAGTATTACTGCACACCATAATTCCACTTTTCAAGGAAATTAAAAGAAGGCAATCTAGTAAAGTTGCCTAGAAATCATTTTAATAAAAATTTCATACCCAGTGCATTGGGGGATGTATTGATCCCCCCTCCTCCTTCACAAAACCAGTGACCAAAGAAATCATATTAATTTTAAAAAAGTGTAAAAATTAAATAATTTTGGCTTGCTACCTCAGATTCCCTAAAGTTCTAATCACACTTTTAACTGGTAATAGTTTTTTAGTAAAATGTAATGCTTTCCAGATAGGACCTTGCAANGTACCCAGTGCATTGGGGGATGTATTGATCCCCCCTCCTCCTTCACAAAACCAGTGACCAAAGAAATCATATTAATTTTAAAAAAGTGTAAAAATTAAATAATTTTGGCTTGCTACCTCAGATTTCCTAAAGTTCTAATCACACTTTTAACTGGTAATAGTTTTTTAGTAAAATGTAATGCTTTCCAGATAGGACCTTGCAAAAAAAATACACGAATATTAGTACTTTTTTGTTTTCTAAAAAAAAATTAATGAAAAAAAAAAAGGCGGTATTCAGCTTTGCATTTTATGAAAATTAAACTGTCTGTATGTGTGGGCAGGCTCACAATGAGCTTGTCAAAACAGGCCTACATCTAGACGCCACTGCAGGGAAAGGAAGAGGGGAAGTGATTTTGTGCCTTTTTTTTCTGTGGCTATTGTATGTGGGTAGTTTGTGTCAAGGACTATGCATTTCCTTCATTGACGTTGATGTATCATTTGTTTATGATTTTTTGGTCATGCATGGGGTACAACATGGCCCCCATATTACCACCATAGGAAGTCATAGGTATCCACAGGTAAGTGGTTGTTTGTTTCGAGCAGGATGAGGCAGTGAATAAAGATGGACCACTCGTATGACAACAGTCACAAGCTAGGAGTCATTTGTAACACTACAGAAGCACAGCTTTCAAAACCTGCTTCCATACAAATCGCAGAGCGCTTTAATAACCTAACACTGAGGATCACACTGAACTATCTCTCTCAAAAACATTAAAATACTCTGAGAATTTGTTTTAAATTAACGTGTTTGCTGTCTGGCAATATGTGAATGGGACATGTACATAGTGTTAAAAATTTAGAATACCTAAAAATGACTTCTGCCTTATTATTAATGACCCGGTTAACCAAATCTGTTGTTTCAAGTGTACATTGATTTACTTCACTTATCAAGTACACAGTTAACACCTTACTCCGCTATGGACAAGCCAAATGCACAATAGCCTACAAGATTGAGGAAGGGGCAGTGGTGTGGGTGGTTCTAGTTGACTGGTGNCTAGCTAATAGCAAACTTCCTCACTTTCAATACCATGTAACATATATTAAAATCTTTGTTTTAACCAAATAGTGTACTTCATTATTGTGATGCAAGACATTGGGTGATTGACGATAACGTCACGGTCGGGCAAGGTTGTGTGTGTCATTGACACGGGCAGTATACTTGGCTGAATTTACTTGCTGCTAACGGGACCTTGGCAGGTGAATATGCTAGAGCACGTGGCTTGACGGCACAGTACAAAGTTGGCTGTGGGCTTGGCGGCTGTCCTTAGTATTACTGGTTGACACACAGCCACTGGTTTACTTGTATCGGGCGTCGCCCGGGGTAGCTCCTGACTGCCGCTGTTGCTGCCGAGATCAACCGTAACTCGTGCCCAGTCCTTGGGTGNGGCGTCGCCCGGGGTAGCTCCTGACTGCCGCTGTTGCTGCCGAGATCAACCGTAACTCGTGCCCAGTCCTTGGGTGGAGGTGGTGCTGCGGCTGACGGTGCTGAAGGGTGCCCGCGGAGGGCTTCTGGTTCTGGTGCTCCGGAACCAAGGGTTCGTTATCCCCAGCGACAACTGGATGCGGCTAGCCGGTGGTCTTGAATGGGGGCTGAAATAAGGATGGGGAGGGAGTTGGGAGATCAGGTCTCTCCAACTGTCAGGCGGCTTGAGCTCGTTCCTGGGGAGTTATTCTGCACTGCAAAGTGCAGTTGGGGCTGGGTTACAGCTCCCGTTGGATTCGGAGACAGTAGCTGCTTTCCTAACTTGCCAGTTCGCACCATTCCTATGGGTGTATGGCATAAATGTAGGTACTAAAGTCGACCCCACGAAGGAAGAGCAGGCGACTATAATCCCTAACTAGGTGTATAGCCAAGCTGAGTTCGAGCCAACCAGAGTTGTACCCAATTACTCCTTCCGGCGACAGTTCAGCGCGGTGGATGGAGTGAATTGGCTGGGCTAGTTGACTAGCCGCCTCGTGGATTGAGTCTCAAGTGGTTGTGGCTCTACCGTACTGTACACCAGGTGTACAGTATGGGTGGCTGTCTAATGGGTGTGTTTGCGACGTACGTGCGCCCGGTTAAGGGAGCCCGCAGTCCTACTCTATGTTTGGCAATTGGGTTTGTAAATGATGCGGCCTCCTGCTTTTCCCTGATGGGCTGACATCTATGGGGGATAAAAAAGACAGTCACCCTAGAATCAGTACTCTGAGGTTTTATAGAAAACTTGTTTATTCAGTGAGGAATAGACACGGTGGCCCGTACTACCTCCTAACTAACCAGGAACTGAAACGGAAGCAGGCTACGAATACCAGGTGAAGGGGACCTGAGTTAACTAGACAACAGCAGATGTGGCTACGTAGATAGAGTACTAACTGACCCTAACAACTTGATGCTGTTGTCCAGAAGGGACTCGGGTGGCACTACCAGAAGGGTAGTAAGTGCTGAAGGGGGTTGAAGACTTCTTCGGGGATTGCTGGTGAAAGTCTAAGAGCTTCTGGTAGGTCATAAAGACGGAGTTGGCAGAGAGCTCCAGCACACGAGGTGGTAGCGCGAGCTGCTGGGGATGAACTACAGTTTCTCGGCGGTGCACGGACATATATCCACCTGCCCGCTGGCTCTCCAAGGTGCGGGGTTGCAGGGGTGAGCTCCTCCCATGGGTGGAACTGCACTCTCGGATGCCATCTCTCGGTCCATGGCAAAAGCAGGCATCTCTGTCATGCTGGGTTGCATCAGCTGTGCAAGCTCAGGCACTTAGCTAGGCCGCTTGGCTGGTTTGTATCGCATGTGGGGAGTTAGCGTGACGTCTGACAAAAGGGTGAAACGAACTTGGCTGAAGTATCCATGGGTGGCCCCGTGTCTAGGGGCATGATGGTAGGCTCTGATAGCAAGTAGTTTCTGGATTCAAAACCCGCCTGGGGTGACATGATGACATGTGAAGATGAGGCGAAGTTGTGTTTAAATAATTGTCAGTGCGCATCACGCATCCATTTCAACCATTCCTGACAATTCATATCATATGTGGTAAAATTATCTAATACCTCCAAAGTCGCACATCATACCTTGTAATGTAAACATGCTAACATTTAGCAAGTTATTTTCTTTGTGTAAAACATAAGATATACTGATGACAAGAAAACAAAATCTCCCTTATTCTTGCATCTTATCACATTATCCAAACAATTCATACCAAGTCAACTTGAGAAAAAAATCTGAGAGAAGCCTTCCCATAGGTGATCATCTTTACTGTTACAAATGACTGCAAAACTCTCCCCCTTGTCAGCAAAATACTATTCTCATTGTTTTCAAGTATTGTGTAGTGTTAATACTATATGCGACTCATTGCATTACGAAAACAAAAGGTTTACGGCATAAGAATTGTCATGTGAAATCTGCTCACTACTACAGCATTGCTTTTCCCACAGGTGATCACTTACTAATTTATTTTAACCTTCAAATTACTGCTTCGTCATTTTCTGAAATGGGTCTACCCAAAAACTGATCCTTCACTAAATTATTAAATACAGAAATGATGCATGAAAAACTCTAGCGTAAGTAATGTCACACCCTCTCAAATCTGAATGCAAAACATACAGGTTCACAATTTCACTGGCTTAAATTCATGTGGCAGACAAATTTGTTCGGTATTAGTACATAAAGAGATACCTCTAAAAGAACTCTCTTTATGTCAACGCAAAATTTAACACCATAAAAAATTACTGACCAATGACGACAATATGCAACAAATATATTTTAGACCAAATGAAACAGATTGTTAAAATAAAAAAATATCCAAATGAAATTTGTAACTATGCACTGAGGATTATTTTTATCCTATCGTCAACTGTGTTCTAGTGGTTCACCAATAGTTCTAGGCAAGGACAAAACCCCCTCACTCCACCCCCTCCCTTTTTTCCATTTCCCAAAATGCTGCTCATACCAAGATCTTAATGGCAATGACCACAATTCAAATCCAGCCACAAGACATGCCAAACGATGAGCTGACAAGTGAAAATGAGAGATGGCCGACAGCAAATTGATGCTGTTGGGGTTGCAAGCCCCAATGAGACTGATGATAGAGAATCCCCTTACATCTGGGCTCCCTTCTTCTAAGCCTTGACCAAGATCCTTTCGAGAGGATGAGAGCACACAAGTTTGGGATAGTTATTTGTTGCTAATAGCTAAGTGTGCCAATCCACAAATTTCGCAGATATCCCAATTCACTAATACTATTATTACAGATCGGCCAATCCTGTGCCGATACAATTAACTTCAAAACAGAGTTAATCATCATTTATAGTAAATGTGGATTACTGAACCAAACAAAACAATTAATTTCATCACCTGAACTGAAAAACTCGCACTACAGTCGCACCCCATTTTTTGAACACTTTGAATTGGCATAAAATGTGCAACCCATATGCAAGGAAATATTTAATTTGAATCTATGTATTTCTATGCAGATGTATCAAATATTAGCCAATGCTACAATACAACAAAATAATAGCAATATCAGCATTCCCCGATCCAGTTCAGCACAGCCAAACTTTTAGCTTGGTTAAGTATTTCATTGCTCTCTAGCAAGTTGTTCACTACCCATTACNCCAGTTCAGCACAGCCAAACTTTTAGCTTGGTTAAGTATTTCATTGCTCTCTAGCAAGTTGTTCACTACCCATTATACAAGACAATTTAAGGTCTTAGTGTTGGCCAGTATTGTGGTAAAGGCACAAGAGTGACCCAAGAGCGGACACAGGCAGACTGCCACATATGCCCAGTTGTATATTTANGTATTGTGGTAAAGGCACAAGAGTGACCCAAGAGCGGACACAGGCAGACTGCCACATATGCCCAGTTGTATATTTATAGGTTTTCTGCATGCCTTTTGTCGTCAATAAAGGAACCCACTCCATTTATTCTTCAGTCTACTTCCAAAATTCCTACCCCCTAATATCCACCGCTTAAGTGGAAAGGGTTGCAGCAGAAATCCTGTTGGACTTCTTTTGCACACATTAAGCTTTGATTGTAGTGGACCTGTCCATACCACCTGACACTCCCTGAAGGTTGCTGATCAAAGACTGGCTGTAATACATGAGCATAAGACAGCCCTTTGATTGGGAGATTTAGAATAAAGGTACCTCCACACCATGCCCAACCCAGTGCTGAAAGTAAGTTTGAGATAGATTTGTCAGACAGCTTTCCAACTAGCGTGTACCCCAGTACACAATCATCAGACTGCCAGTTAGAGTTGCCAAGGAATTACACTGACTTGGCTGAGACCCCAATACCACCTTAACAGCAAAGATATGACAAGAAGGTGCCCATGTAGAAACTTGCGGAAAGAATTCCTCAGCAGCAACACGAACCCGTAACTCTTGGAGGGAAGAGGAGATGTATTGACATACTATCTGCAAGACCATGAATAGGTATGATACTCTNGAACCCGTAACTCTTGGAGGGAAGAGGAGATGTATTGACATACTATCTGCAAGACCATGAATAGGTATGATACTCTTCTGCACAGGAGTGGAGAAGTCTGGACTGCTCTTAACAGCGAGGCCTTACGAGCCAATGAGAGTGAAGTAAAGCAAGTACGGAGCAGCACCAGAATGCCAGGGTGGGGGATATTGGAGCTCTCCGAGAAAACCCACANAAGTACGGAGCAGCACCAGAATGCCAGGGTGGGGGATATTGGAGCTCTCCGAGAAAACCCACAGACCAACAGCATCGCCCAGCACAATTCCCACATGCGAAAATTCTGGAGCAACCCTGCTAGGAATCGAACCTGGTTCACTTTGATGGGAGTACAGTAGTCTGACCACTACACCTAAATGGCCCCCCCATTGAAAAGGACATTTGGATCACATATCACATCCAGCACACTCCAGACTGCATTGAAAGTTTATTAGCCTCAGCTCAAATTTTTATTTACTCAAAATGTTGATTGCCAATGTTTCTCTCTACGGTATGCTCATATTGTCGCAAAAGTTGGTAAAACCTCCAAACCACCCTAAACATACGATTTATTATGGAAATAAGACCCGCACTAACTAACAAATACTTTAAAGGAAGGCACAAGATATTTACAAATGGCCATAAATAAAAAATTCAATCATGCACTAAACGTTATCAAAAACAATAATAAGGGGCAAAAACTGTTGATTGAAATTTTTATACAACTGATTATAAAGGAAATTGTAAAATTTGAGTTTTCAAACAGAAAAAACATTCACTGACTGAAGACTACATATTCAAACAATTTAAGTAGTTTGCAACAGTCAAACGTGTGCTGAAATCCTTCAGAAACAGAAATACCGCACAAGGGACAAACTGACCCAAGGACATAACATAGAGAACTGCAGAATAACCACACAATAGAAAGTGAATATGAACATAATCCTTTGCAGAAATGTAAATACACATTAAAAAAAAGTTTGTGATAAAATACTGCTTTGAGAACCTGTGTAAGTATGAATTTCCCATGCATTCCACGTGTTTAAAGGATTAAAAGAACATCTAATAAGTCAATGAATGTTAAAGGTGAACATGCACTGGATTACACTAAGCACAAATATTTAGCAAGAAAAATATGTTACATTTCACAACAGTGTTGAGTTTCTCATCAGGTGAAGAAAGGTTGTATACATTTAAATTATTAAAATTATAACGAATGATAGTTAAATAATTATAATATTAGATTTTTAAGAAGCAGTATTTAAAACATTTACATAGATTTTTTGAAAATTTGGCTATGTACATGCTAAGAGGTGAACATTTTTTATATAATTTCTGTGAGAATAATTTCACTGCGTATTTTCAGGTATTTTGTACTACTGTTATCCACCAACATTTTCACCAATATCAGGAGTAATTCTAAACCTACAAAGCTGACAGTGAAAATCAGATTTATTGAAACTGTGGTCAAAAGCCAAAAAATGGTGTAAATGTTCACGAAAAAAATATGCATTGGAACACGACTACTACGCAACTGCCACAAAAGATGATGCATTTTCAAATTTTACAAATGTATTGCATTTTTATGAATGCTTATTTATTAAGAAAAACTTTTACACAAAACAAAACTCCAAATAATTTACCGGACATTCAGGCCTAAGAATGACTACAACCTTTCTTGCAGAAAACAAACTGCATGCATTGCATATGAAATTTAAGGAAAACAAAACTGACAGATGATGCTAGTCTGTAAAATGCTGGTATAAAGATTCACTAACATACTCGACCATACAAAGAAGAAGAAACATCAGGCTGTAGCAAGAAATACGTCAACTTTTAAGTGTAAGAAATGCAGGCACTTGGTGCAAACAAAAGCAATCGAGAAACAATTCTGCAGTCAAGAGCTTTTTACACAGAGCACAACAGTCAAACATCACGACCAATCAAAATTTCTTATTAAATCTGAGCTGAGAGAAACCTACCCAGATCTTCGAGCAGAGGGAAGTTAGGTGCATGGACTACAAGAGAGAGACAGGAAAGAAAGAAATGAAATTGTTAATCACCAATAAAATAAGTTTTCAATAATGTACTAATGTAATAACTTTGTACAATGAATTGCAGTAACCACTCCCACCAAAAAACTGTGAGACAGGATCTTCAAATGCCATGATCAATAAAGAGATTGTTACACATACTGAATTTGTATTAAAAGACAACCTATTGAAAAAGAAATCACACCAAAATTATTATAGAAGGTGTAATATGGTAGAACTTCATACTAAAACATTTAATTTTTACTTTAAAAGGCAGAAACTAACAAGAAAGTACATCACACTTGTGAACCATGACTAGGACTTGCAATTCATTATACAACAAATTTTACAAAACTTTTCATATCATACGCCATGAAATTTATACATTACTAATATTTTTAGTATCTTCAAAAACTTGTATGAAAGTTTTAAAACATTCCTTTAANGCCATGAAATTTATACATTACTAATATTTTTAGTATCTTCAAAAACTTGTATGAAAGTTTTAAAACATTCCTTTAACAAACATTTTGATTCTTAAAAAATGCTGAATCAGTGTAATATTATCATCCCTGACAAAAATTGAATTAAACATATTNCAAACATTTTGATTCTTAAAAAATGCTGAATCAGTGTAATATTATCATCCCTGACAAAAATTGAATTCAACATTTTCTGATGGTGTATGTACTATTAAAAGATTCTTCACAAATAACTATTATGACATTTTTGGCTCTACTGTGTTTACAAAAGGTGTAACATAAATTTGCCCTGAAAATGACAAAGTCAGCAAACTTACTGGACTATATCCATATATCCATAAACAGATTTTATATCAAATAATAATTATATTGCTATGTGAACAAGAAATTTACTCAATTTGTTGAGTACATTAAATTTATTAACTTTGTCATCGCAATTGAGTCAACATGAAATTTTCCAGTGAACTTATGTGTTTTATTACAACAAATTTTTGCTCTAGAAACAATAGAACACCGATGCAATTGAGTTTTTGGAGGTCACAGTCAATCAAAATATGTCAAATTTGATCTTAAAACCACGTGGATCTTACGAGTCAATTCAAGGGAACCATATAACTGAATTTAATGCATATAATGTGTAATTTTGTCGCTAAAGCAGTGAAAAAGCAGCCTAAGTATAATTTTAACGCAATTTTGGCATGTAGGGGTTGGGGGTGANTTTTGTCGCTAAAGCAGTGAAAAAGCAGCCTAAGTATAATTTTAACGCAATTTTGGCATGTAGGGGTTGGGGGTGATTCACAATGAGTCCAAATTCCAATAACATCTTCGAAATAACAACCCTTTTCCTGGGAACCATGAGAGGTCATAGTGTTGACAGTTGACCATAAATGGGCATTTCAGTACATATTGTTTCGTCAAACTACCAGCATACAATAATACTTCTGAAGGTCCGNATTGTTTCGTCAAACTACCAGCATACAATAATACTTCTGAAGGTCTGGTAGAGGCATGCTACTTACAAAGAAATTCTGCATGCTAATTATACATTTTATGCACGAGCCTGTGTTGCCCTTAGTACTCTCATCCTTACAAACTTCACACATACCCTACATCTGCATGAAGAGGGCATGGCGACAAGGTAGAACTGTAACAACACTGCACTGGTGAAGACTGTTTCACCAAAAGTGTTTAACATTTTAACAGATTAATTTCACCTTTACAAGTTTTTTTAATTTTTCATTTTCACTAAGACCATTTAACCCTGAAACTTGTGAATGGAGAAAAAGAGAAAGAAAGAGAGAAAAAGAGATAAAGATAAAGAAAAAGAGATAAAGAAAAAGAAAAAGAGAAAAAGAGAAAAAGAGAAAAAAAAGAGAAAAAAAGAAAGAGAGAAGAAAAAAAGAGAAAAAAGAAGAGAAAAAAGGAGAGAAAAAAGAAAAAAAAGAAAGAGAAAAAGAGAAAAAAGAAAGAGAGAAAAAGAAAGAGAAAAAGAAAGAGAAAAAGACAGAGAAAAAAAGAGACAAAGAGAGAGAAAAAGAGAGAGAAAAAGAAAGAGAAAAAGAAAGAGAAAAGAGAGAAAAAGAGAGAGAGAAAGAGAGAGAGAAAGAGAGAGAGAGAAAGAGAGAGAAAGAGAGAGAAAGAGAGAGAAAGAGAGAGAAAGAGAGAGAAAAAAGAGAAAGGTGGAGAAAAAGATGGAGAAAAAGATGGAGAAAAAGATGGAGAAAAAGATGGAGAAAAAGATGGAGAAAAAGTACATATATAATATATATTTTTTGGTCAGTGCATAATAATGAGGTCTGGAGCACTGGTAAAGGGAATCAAGGTGAAGTTTGAGCAACCAAGTGCCCTGAGAATGCCCGCCCGGTAACAGCTACGCCCACCACATTTCCATACACAAAAATCCAGGTGACCCTGTAAGAATTGAACTCTGTTTGCCTNTGGAGAAAAAGATGGAGAAAAAGATGGAGAAAAAGATGGTGAAAAAGATGGAGAAAAAGGTGGAGAAAAAGTACATATATAATATATATTTTTTGGTCAGTGCATAATAATGAGGTCTGGAGCACTGGTAAAGGGAATCAAGGTAAAGTTTGAGCAACCAAGTGCCCTGAGAATGCCCGCTCGGTAACAGCTACGCCCACCACATTTCCATACACAAAAATCCAGGTGACCCTGTAAGAATTGAACTCTGTTTGCCTTGGCAGGAGGCAAGTATTCTAACCACCACAGCACCGTATGGGGAAACTTCTGGAGTGCTTGGAGATGACGTGAACATAACTGGTAAAAAACCCAGGAAGATGTACATGCAAAAAAATTTCCCAAAACTAAAAAGCACAGGTTTATTATGGTACCTGTTCACCGTAAATATCAAGAATTTCACTCAAATAGTTAAATATATTTTATCAAAGCAGAATTGACATAAAATCTGTGCAGGATAAGAAACCAGAGAATCTAATTCTAAGCTACAAACTAACAGAGCTAACATGTCAGCCACAGATTTAAGAGTAACATTTTTGACTTCACATAAAGTTCGGAAACTGAAAATTGAAAACTTTAAAGCAAACAGTAAAATAGTTCTCTTCAAACATTTCTGAACCTTCACATGTTGTAATGACGCAATATTCTTAATTTTTCGGGACTCGGGTGTAAAATTCTTTAGTGTGTTTGAAGCTTTGGAAAGCTTAGTAATATTTTTATCGTGTTTGAAATTAAAAGCCGTGGTGGCTCATTTCCCGTGGTAGTTTATCAGGCAGACGTGTGCTTTTGTAGGTTATCGGGCGGACATCTACTGTTTACGTTTTATCAGCAGTCCGTTTTACAGTTTCGTTTCGAACTTTGGTTTTTTGTGAAGCGTCAGCATTATTTAGCTTTTTCAGGCGACGTCGACAAGTTTTAGTTCCTCCGGCGCTGTTTTGTTGTACGAAAGGTTCATTTATGTTGACGGCGAAGTTCGTTTATGTTGATGGCGCAGTATTAGTTCATGCGGAGCAATTCGATAACGTTGTGGAGAGCGCGCATGGCCAGGCCCTTATCTCAGGAGAGGGGGGCGAGAGCCAGAACAAAAGACGCGTCTGTCTGTCGCCGTTCCAGCAGTAGTCAGTCGGCGGCGAGGGCCATTAGAG
>NQII01001041.1:607424-643797 GCA_002778355.1 Clitarchus hookeri
CGGCGGCGAGGGCCGTTAGAGGCGTCACTTCAAGGCAGTCATCGTACAATGGTCGTCTAGGTCGCGTCAGGCAGGACGATAACCCCCACATCGGCAACTAGACTTTATTATTTTAATTCTCCGCCGGTGTGGGAGGTTGAAGCAGAATTATATTTATTTTGGTGCAAGTTTGAGACATTCATAAGCTGTAAACGACTACGGCGCTGTGTCTGTACTTTTATGTTTATCTGTGAGAGGTTCGTACTCTGCGTACTGCAACTCCATCTGTGAACTGTGTCGCTAAATAGTTAAATAAACATATATAACAAAATACTCTGGAACTTCTTTCTTAATTAATCAGCATCCATTTACTGAGTCTCGTGTTTCTACCTTGAGCTAGTTGTGGCAAAGTAAACATTCGGCAGTGTAAACCGACGAACGTTGCAAAATGGCACCTAACTGTGGGGCTGCAATATTATAAATATGGCTTAACGAGCCGCGACAAACGTTACAATGTATGGGCAGAAAAGTAGGTATCTACATGCTGCAAGGCCCAGTTTGTAATTGTGGTAAACCCAAAGTAACAGGAAATTATTCTCATACGTGTACAACACTAACATGTGAGCCAATTGCTAAACACCACTAGCTTGATAAAAAATATTAAAAAAGCTGCTACAAATAGAAGGTCCAAGAAAATGGTGGAAACTAAGAGAACTGGATGGCAACCAGTCAACAGTTGCATAATAAACAACGGAGAGATTATATTACTGTTCCGCTAACTATTTGTCCGACAAATCTGTTCACAGCACCAATGTTTAGACACAGACACATGACGAAGGTCATCCTATTCAATTGTTTGGCTCACTGAAAATACAGCTTTAACAACCAATTACAGGATTTTTAACTGTAGGTAAGAATTATTAATCTGGTGTCTGTCTCTGGATTTCAGATCAACATCTCGGAAATAAAGTAAATTACAGGAACCACATTCCTACAGCAAAAAGGAGCATATTCAAAACTAACCGAAAATAATATTTTGCAAATGTCTGCTATATGCTAACTCAAGTTTTATGATGCATAGCTTCAATATACATAGTTTCTTGGGAAAATAAACCAACCTCCGAGGCAGGATAATGGCAACATCTGTAAGAAGTAATTAACCAACTTTTTTCAGATGTACTATTTCAGATTCAAAGTTAATAACCAGCTGCAAAATATTTGTGGTGTCTCAGATNAACCAACTTTTTTCAGATGTACTATTTCAGATTCAAAGTTAATAACCAGCTGCAAAATATTTGTGGTGTCTCAGATCTACCTTTACAAATTTGTTGCACTATTAATAATCCCACTCCACTTGAGTTTGCATACCCAAGGATTATGTTACCCTGCTGGCACTTTCAGATAAATTCCTCTCGAGAACACCTAAGAATTACAGCTGTAAAAATATTACTACAACTATAGAAATGTGTCGAATTCCTATTTCATAAAATTTCAAAACATGAAAAAATTATTTGAAAACATTTTGCAGTGCAACAATAATTTTCCCTTAAATGCTAACTGTGTCTCTGCATCTCTTAGTTTACAAGCAAGTTTACAACCTAATTAAGTTTCACACCAAATGCCAAAACATTACACAACATTTTTTTTAAACCACAGGCACAAGTAAAAAAGGATGTCTGCAATTTTTGAAAGCATGAAAGATTTTTTCTCCATAGTACACAAACTACTTCACACATATAATAATGCAACACACAAGTTGCTCAGTATTTGCAAATAATCTACAAGCATAAAAAAAAAACATACCATACTCTCACACTATTCATTACAACTTGCTACTGTGTTGTTCTTCTTTCAAGTATTTAAAAAAATTATTTAGAATGCAAATTTAAGAAAGAGAGGTACAATATTAGAATGAATGAATTAAGTGCTACAAATAACAGGGTAGATTTGAACATAAATATGCTAATGATTTTGTGGTNAATATTAGAATGAATGAATTAAGTGCTACAAATAACAGGGTAGATTTGAACATAAATATGCTAATGATTTTGTGGTACTGACCTATACATGAACTGGTGAAGCTACTTAATACTCGTCCGCAAAAGAGAGACATGAAATACAATTATATACAACAGAATCTTTCCTAACATATTCAATAAAGTAATGAGCTGAATATGTCCAGTTTAAACATTCTCCCTAACTTCATTGATGGTCATGTGCACCAATACTGAAGCCCACCAGCTATTAATCTCCCTCCCCAAATACCTGCTACAAAGAATACTGAGCCAGGAGAAAAGTATAAATGTACAAGTCTTCACCATTATAACTGACCCTTTGCTGGTTTTGTGCCCGTAAACAAAGACTTCAGAAACTGCAAGGTCTGCTGGTGTAATCCGATTGCAGTCGCACACGCTTTGCCACTGTGACAACGGTTGCCAATTCCCAACCAGTATTCAATGGCCAATATCTGAACACACACACAGACCCAGTGTGAACAGGTGTACAAAACGCACAACTGAATAAGAATTTAACATTGGCTTGGCCAATTTTATTTCAGTTGGCAGTTTAAGAACTAGCACCACGTAACTAATTTCGCTGTTTTCACAGCCAGAGAAAACTTGTCACCACCTTGTGACAATTTTCCACACCCCAAGCGACAAGGCAGAGCAGTGTCGTGAAATAGTATCATAACATATACCGTCTCTGAAACATGTTTAAATACAAAACTGGGTTAACAATCAAAACAAAGCAAATCGTGCAGTCGAAAATTAAAACAAACACCTAAGAAAATTCAACGAAAACCTGCACATCATTCCCACCCTAAAATTGAATTAGCAAGGATGGGATACATCTCCATTAGGNGAAAATTCAACGAAAACCTGCACATCATTCCCACCCTAAAATTGAATTAGCAAGGATGGGATACATCTCCATTAGGCAAGAGATGGCTGATGCACTAGTGAGTGGCAGCAGGAGAAGAAAAACCAAATAAAAATTGAAGGAACAGGCCATGGTAGCATCTGTCACAATTATCGATGTGAAAATCATGTTTTAAGACAACTTCTAGGCCACTGGGCTCTGAAATTTATTACGGATGATACTGATTCCCCAATCTATCTGAGATTGGCGTTAAAACTTTGAGCAAAACTACGAACTTTAATAATGGCTGAAGTAAAATTAAAAGCTACAATGAAAATCACACAATGCAATTATTATAACCAATATGTTTTTTCTGTTTTCACCAAAAAACCTTGCCAGTCATATGTAGTATAGTAGTAGAAATTCCATCTTCAAATTTTTATTTCATATTTTTCTCCCAATGATAAAACTTGTATATAGTTTTTTAAAACTGGGAAGAAACGTGAATAATTTCAAGTTTTTTACATATAATCCTTATCATTCTGAGCATTGTTACATTTACATTTCTGCAACGTACAGAACCCAAAAGCTACTGGTAGTTCTTCAGAATTATCCATGATATGCACCAAAACAGCACCAGCCTCAAACTCAGATGCATCACACATTTACATAAGTAGTCTAGAAAGGTCATTATGGACAAGCACACTCTTGACTTGACAATTCCTTGGGCTCTGGAAAATGCTTCAGAATGCTGTGCTTTCCATTCCCAGGCCATGTTCGTATCAAGATGGCAATCTACAGGCTGCAGCACATTGGCTTTCCCCTTCAAGAACCATTCATAAAAGTTCGGAACCCTCAAAAATGCCTGGAAATACTTATTTTGAGGCACTGGTACCTTGCAAATAACATCCATTTANAAAAGTTCGGAACCCTCAAAAATGCCTGGAAATACTTATTTTGAGGCACTGGTACCTTGCAAATAACATCCATTTAGTCTTGTTTGGGTCAATTCCTTCTTCACCAATTCTGTATCCTAGAAAGTTCACTACTGCAGAAGCAAAAACACATTTGCACTTCTTCAATTGCATCTCGCCCTTGTCTATTCTAGCAACCACCTCTGTTACTCGTGCCCAATGTTCCTCTCCATTTGGGCCTGCTATTCAGACATTGTCTAATAATACTACTGCTACCAATACTAATACATTTACCTCTGCTAGCAGCATTTCCATTATCTTAAAAGGGCCCTCGATGGTATTAACCATTAACAGATCAGATGTTTCCTCATCTACTACAACCTGTAGATTGTCATTTTCCAAGTCTAATTTTGTGAAGTATTTCCCTCCAGCCAGTGATGCAAATGCTTCATTAATGGTTGGCAAGGAATAACACACTGTTTTGCACACCTTTTTAATGTACCCTTGTCTGCACATATGCATACATACTGAACCATCAATGGCCACAATGGTTGCTGCCCATGCTGAATATGTCACCGGTTCAATTCCTAGTTTTAAAACCGTTAGCAATTTCTTTATCGTAGGGACTTCTCCTTTAACCGTATAAAACTTAAGTATAGTGCGCTGAATTACACCAAGATTAAAATCTAAACAGATCTTTTTAAAATGTGTCACACTTTTTTTTTTCCAGAAATATGCAGTTTTCCACCACTCACATAAGCTTGTTTTCCTTCTTTTCTAATTTTGCATATAGTTAGTTCCGATTTACCTGTTGCAGCTACTGCATGTTTATCANAGCTTGTTTTCCTTCTTTTCTAATTTTGCATATAGTTAGTTCCGATTTACCTGTTGCAGCTACTGCATGTTTATCAGCAGGACACATCTGATGAAGTTATCCGGATGCTTTTTCCTTACCACAAAATTGTGTAATCACATTCCATACGATTTCTCTGCACTGACTGAGTAAAGTTTTATTACTTGACTTACCAGTTGATGCCGTTATTAAACACCCAACACCACTGCCACTTTTATTCCACACCTTTTACCTATCATTCGTGCGTGCATAAACACTTCCATCAACCGTAGGTGTACGAACACTGGAAATACTGTGGTACGAATTATGGCCAGTGCTACACATCCCACCCCAGCTGAGAGCTTTCTTCCCCTCCACCAATGGTTGTAATAGACAGGGGGCAGAGGGAAGTGGACACTGTCTTTTAGTTCGAATATTCTCCGGCTGCACACTTGTCGCGGCCGAGTAATAACGAACATGCATCTCCCTCTCCCCCTACAACTTGGCACAGACAGGATAGGAATACACTGAATTTACTCATCCACCTCTTTACTGCCCACAACGAATCACCGCCACTTGCAGGTTCAGAGAATGGTGAAAGGTCTTCCCAGTCCTGATCTTCCACTGGGGAATTACATTACATCAATCTGTTCAATCTCTTACTGCAGAGAAACCCCAGTACCTTCCCCTACCCACGGCATTCTCTGACCGTGGGAGGCAAAAGGAAGGCTCATGTGGCTGCAGTTCAACACACCTGAGAACCAACCTGCCAAGGGCCGCCGGCCCCAATTGTATATGCTAACCAGAGGGAACTCGCTCGACTAGCCAATACAGTTGCCCTTGTTACAATCAGGGCAGTTTATCCAGCGAAAACCCTATCAAAATAATAATGTTAAATGATGTGTCAGTAAGAGTATTCAACAAATTGGGTACGATCAAGTCTCAAAACCACAACATGCAAACCTCTCACAAAACCATACAGATAATAAAGATAATAAAACAATTAATACACATATACTTTTATATCCAACACCAAAAAAGATTATTGCTGTTGGGTGAAGACCCATTAAGCTTGCATAAGAAGCATAGAAAATATGATCACATCAGCCAAGTCATTCACTGTACACTGTAGGTAACAATCGAGTAATTTATTCTAGTTGTCTACTGTTGCAGCTACACAAAAAAAAAAATTCTGCATGCAAAACCCTTCCTTGAAAAATGGTTACCAGAGAAAGAAAATTCATGGTGTCTTGAAATAACTGACACAGGATAAGAATGATGCATAGTTAAACCAGTCTCTTCTAAAACCAAGAACAACCACGGAACCATCGTAAACCAGATAAATAATAGTGCTCACAGAGAAAAACAGTCAACAAATCATGACTATTTTTTATCATTGCTAGCAAAACCATCTCTTCTTTCTGGCATGTAGAATATTGTATTTTCTTGGAGAAAGGTAATGAGGCAGTGGAAATTTATACAATTCAAATCAACCCTGCTAGTTGCAGCACTGAATTCTAAGATTATTTACAGTTATGAGTCGTCTACAATGATTTTTATTTATTTTGTAGTGTGTCCAAAGTAAGTGTTACTCACAAAAATGTGTATGATAAATTTTAATAATTTCATTAGATTAATTTAACTNTAGTGTGTCCAAAGTAAGTGTTACTCACAAAAATGTGTATGATAAATTTTAATAATTTCATTAGATTAATTTAACTCATAATATTAACACCAAGAATCACAATAAATATTTACAGCTATGTATAACCTTATAAAAATTGTCATTCCATTACACAAATACTGTAAGAACATTAAAAGCAAAAACGAAATTTTATGCACAAATGCNAGTGTGTCCAAAGTAAGTGTTACTCACAAAAATGTGTATGATAAATTTTAATAATTTCATTAGATTAATTTAACTGATAATATTAACACTAAGAATCACAATAAATATTTACAGCTATGTATACCATNGAATCACAATAAATATTTACAGCTATGTATACCATTATAAAAATTGTCATTCCATTACACAAATACTGTAAGAACATTAAAAGCAAAAACGAAATTTTATGCACAAATGCAAACATTTTACCAACTATAGTAACTATATTAATTTGTTTACAGCCATTACTAAACTAACATTTAAAATGCACATTTCCCAGTAAATAAACCAAAAAACATTTACGCTAATAACTTTGACAAAAAGTTAAGATTTGCGCACACACATTGCGTACTGGTTTAAAATTTTGTCATTATTTAATTCAAATCATCAAAAAATTTTAATTCAAGATGTTTTGAAATGGAACTATCAGAATGTACTAGCAAATGGAAAGAATCGCACAAATCATGAAATAATTACTTAGAAATACAGAGAAAAGTACTTACTATCAAACGATACAAAAAGTTCTGGCATGTCGTCAACAGACACCATACTGCGGTAGTCCAGCTTCGGTGCTGGGGCCTTCAGTGTCTGCGACTTGGGCTCGCTGGGTTGAGGGTGAGGCCTGATGAACGTGCCGACAGACGAGCGCCTACAAGGAACATGGCTGCCAATTAACCACTTTTACTTTCCTTCATCAAAAATTGTACTGATCATGATACTACTACACTTATGAATTATGATTTTTTTTTAATTCAAGAAGAAACATTGAGAACATTAACGCCTAACAAAAAGTAAATAAAAGTAAAATTTTAATAAGAAAGCAATTGAACTTTCAATAAATAAAGTGTAAAAACCACTGGTCCCTTGGAACACAACATAAGTCTAATTACAAATAGTGTACTTACAAATAAGAGCCATTCAATGTGGTCAACGTACAACATATACAAAATATCTGGGGTACACAGAAGGTATGGCTATATTGTAGAAATGGAAATTAAATAATAAACCACATTCTTAAAGAGGTGAAATATCAGGCAATAGAAAATTATTAACACAAACATTTTCTACGCTTAATAAAAATGTGTACTAATTGTACTACATATTTCAGTGCATAATGAAAAGCAACTACACTATGGTGAAGAACTGCTGAGTAAGTAGACAACAAACTAAACTACGACACAATCTTTAACTCCCAAGGTGATGCAGAAGTAGATAGTAAAGATAATATGTATAAAAAACATTAAGAACTCTCAACATTAAAAACAAATTACGCTGAAGGGTACCTAATGGTACAACAGTATCAGATGCTTCTAACGAAGGTTTCAGTATCACAGATTTGATATTCCATACAGTAGTTTGTGAGGATTTAAATGTATCACTAGGTGTTACTGCACAACAGTATAAATATATATCCTATAATGCAACAGTTCAAAAAACTTTTGGTTAAAGACTTGCATAATTAATAGTTCAAAATTTGTATTTGTGTATTTGAAATCGTAAAAAAAATATAAATGCACACATGTGAATGATTTTATATGGAAATCTGAAATCATATGCTACATCCAAGCAAAAGTGAAATAACGACTCGGTATGAACTTTTTTTGTGCACGTGGAAAGAAATGTGGAAAGGGACAGAAATATTTAATTTCCTTGGTGTTAAAATGTTTCAAAACATTGCAAAACTATGTCTTTCCTCACATCAAATAACTATGAAGAAACCAGTCAAGCGCACTAACTACACTGGGCTCCAATAAAGTTTGTCCTTCACTCCAATGTTCCTATCACTACGATACATTGTACACGTTACAAGCACTATACTACTAAACAATGGCAATGCAGTAAAACTAATTCCCACAAAACTTTCTGTTGAGGAATTATGTAGTCCTAGTGCAAAGAACTTGCAGAGAATTACAATTCTTTCCTGAACAGCTCTTTGTTAACCATTCTAATAAATCTGCTAACAATTTCAAAATGGAACCTGCAGCAGAGACAATATCAATGGAATCTACATATTCCTACAGGGAATATGCGAAGCAAAACACCAAGCCTGTCAACCCATTAAATATATTATCCAAGGTGACAAAATATATAATCCTTAGACGGATAAACGCCTGTCTTACTAACCACCAACATTAAGAGCAGTTTGGCTTCCGGCAGAAGCACCCGACGACACGTCAACTCTTGCGAATAACATAATATATCACACATGCTTCTAGAAAAAAATAACAACCCATGTTCAATAAATGATAGTCCTTAAAATAAGAAATTTTATCAATCTTCTAGCGAGCAAGAAACAGATGGCAATTGACACTCCCAAAGTTACACAAATACCAATAATATCACTACCTAACCTTTGACAAAATAAAACACGGGAATCAAAATCAATTAAGTGCACACTTTAATGTGTTAACTGTTTGAAAATTGAGAGCTAAACACCGACCAGAAGTTCCATCTGGAAGTATCGGCAACAAAAAAACAATTCTTGCTAACTTCACGTATGAACCATCTCCCAAAAGTTCTCAATAAAACCAGATGCACTGCAGGAAACTATATTTCCTAAATATATCAGTCCAGTGATTATAGATGTATGGCACCAAAAAAAATTAACCTTTATACCATGAAGTTGTTGGTCATACAATGTTTAACACATCAATAACCTGGAATGCCGAAGTAAACACAATGCCCAAGAACAAAAATCTTACGTGCAGAAATTTTTGCTATTATATTAAGACGTACTGTTCACTTGTTAGCTACTTTGTTCTAATTGTCAAGACTAATTTTAAACCAAGCCCGAACATTCAAGCGAGTTCTATTGAACACTTGTTGATATTTTCTACGAATTAAAAACATGATGCTCATCATGTAAAATTAAAATGTTATGTGAAGACATTTTTTATAATGTATAAATGATTAGAATTTCAACATCATACACACAAGATGAACAGAATGAGTTAAATAGTTTGGCCATTCTTGGTATAAAAAGGAAAGAAAGATTTTAACAGTGGTATGAAGAAAAGTCATTCATACATAATTCACCCACATCTTGCAATTTTGGAGTGTTTTCTATCATAATGTCTACAGAAGATTAAAGGACTGTGGAAATTAGTGGTTGGCTAAGCATTACTCTGTGAAAAAAAATGTAAAGAAAAATTCACTTTGCATTATCAAGATTTCCAAAATGAGCTGAGTGTTTAGTNTTCTATCATAATGTCTACAGAAGATTAAAGGACTGTGGAAATTAGTGGTTGGCTAAGCATTACTCTGTGAAAAAAATGTAAAGAAAAATTCACTTTGCATTATCAAGATTTCCAAAATGAGCCGAGTGTTTAATATTGCTGCAGTACTTCCGACATGTGTGTATTGTATTTGTGGAGTGCCTAGGTTGTAATGGCTTTTGCCAAGAGCGAGTAACCATGTGCAATCAAACTACCAACTAATTTGATTACCCTAATTTCCACTTAAGTAC
This sequence comes from Clitarchus hookeri, assembly GCA_002778355.1. Lineage (NCBI taxonomy): Eukaryota > Metazoa > Arthropoda > Insecta > Phasmatodea > Phasmatidae > Clitarchus > Clitarchus hookeri. Next base: position 617,363 of record NQII01001041.1, read on the forward strand.
CAGTAAACATCAATACGTTTCTCACTTAAGAAATTTTTGTAAAATTCCTTTTAAAAAGGCTTTTCAGCCTGCAGCAGGTAATTACAACAAATTTCCTGCAAATTTGAGTAGTGTGGTTATGAGAAAGGACCAAGTGCCACGACGCCATCCACAAGAACTTGGAGCGGAAGAGACTCCTACTAAGACGAGCACGATTGGAGGGCTAGCCTGCCATGTTCCATCTTTCAGTTCGCAAAGACTTGAGAAAGCTCAGTTACCTCCAAGGGATAAAGTCTGCTAACTCCAGCCACAACCATCAGTGCATATAAGGTTCAATGTTTTGTCCTATGCAAGAATAAATGCCATTACATGGGCAACAAGTTATAGTTATTGGTTATAATGTTTAACATTCACCAAAACAAAATTCTGGCTTTACACAACATTAAGTGTCAATTTAAGAAAAGAAACATTGTTTTACATTGTAAATTCACCTCTAATTGGGGAGAATACCAATTTGTTTTGCTACAGAGGACAAATATAGGATTGTGTAGTTTTCAAGTAGCACTTAACAGGCGTTTGGCACAACATTACTTGCATTTTTATGCAAAATTTCATACCAAAATTTTTTACTAACTGCCTAACTTCAAATAAAGGATGCACAACAGTACAGTGATCATAAACTTAAAGCAATAATGGAGTATGTAACACCACATCAAATAATGCAATTCATTAAATAGAGTCAATTTGAAAGTTCAAGTAATAATTTTTAAAGAACTGACTTAAAAACTGAATTCACACAGAACAAGGAATAAGCAGGACTAACCACACTGTGCTTCTGCATCTTGCATTAATCAAAGTTGGGCACTAAAGTAAAATTCTGGTCAGTAATCAAAAACTCCTTGTGATCAAAACCATGTGTAGGTTTAACTTTTGTTGGGAACAAGACTGACACCAAACTACCATACGCTATCAAAAGTTGATGGCATGCATTCTGTAAGCTAAGTAAGTTTCCACATAAACATGTTTAACACTGAAGAATAGAAGTGGGATTCAGTGCTTGACATACAAAACACATACTTGCAATAATCATAACCATAGGTAATGAAACATCCAGAAAATGAAATGCAAGCTATAAAGGAACATGATAAGAAACAGCGAGACAGTGTTAACTAAGAACGTGAGGAGAGGAAGACAGCACAGACAACATTCACCATCGACGGCAAGCAGCAGCTTTGCCACTTACCCCACCCCACTAAGCATAGCACCCGCAGTGTCGGCGATGGCGGAGAACGCAGACACTTCCGCTGCCGGCTCCGAATCCGGCTCCATGGAGAAGGAGGCTGGGGTGGGGGGAGGGGCACCTGGCCCGGGAGATTTGCTACTCTCTTCGCTTGGAGTTTTGGAGAAAAAGCCAGTGCCAAACTCCACAAGGTTGATGGGGGAACTGAGGAGGGGGATGGAGGTTGAGCAGCATGGGAGACAAAGAGGACACGTGAGACATATGGTACACTCCAAGCCTACGTTATGTATTAACAAGTATGCAAGAAACTAGCATAACCAAGAAAGTTACTCNGACATATGGTACACTCCAAGCCTACGTTATGTATTAACAAGTATGCAAGAAACTAGCATAACCAAGAAAGTTACTCTTGTACAAATAAATCAATGCATTAAAGTACTTTGCAAATACAGTTAGTAAATACAGGACAGCACTTTTTTATTAAATGTTAGTAGCCAGTAATGCTACATTAAGTAACCTGGATTGCAGATACTTCCCAACATGTATTACCACAGATTAATGTAGCAGTTTTGGATAAGTGTTTTAGTACAGTCAGTAGTTGACTTGGCAACACAAGAAGAGCTAACANCAGATTAATGTAGCAGTTTTGGATAAGTGTTTTAGTACAGTCAGTAGTTGACTTGGCAACACAAGAAGAGCTAACAGACTACTGAATATAAAAAAATAAATACAAATTCTTGTGATATAAAAACTGGTTATTATAGGTAGAAACCTGTCACCAACTGCTTATAACAAAAAAACATGTCTGCTTGTAAATGTTTATTATACACGAGTTTCACATACTATTTAACTTGTTAAAAACACAATTATTGTTTCAGATTTTATATTTGGTAGTCCATACAGGACTATCTACACACATCACACAAGGGGAAGGTAAATAAAAGTAATGTGCTCACAACTTCACACACCTGGTCATGTATAACTCCATTTCAAAACAAAAATAATTTTTTTCTATACAACAGTAGGGTGAAAGTCACTGCTACCAACAAACTTTCTTCAATTTCTTTAGATCTTCTTCAATTTGAAACACTCACCACATAACTTCTGGATATCTTCAGAATACCAACGAATAAACAACAAAAACTGTCAATCAACAGACAAAAAAGATAATTCTCAAAATGTTTTAAATTTGTGCGAAGACAATGCATTTGTAAAAATGATCAATATTTTCCTCAGATTTTAAGTACTCAACAAACTGATTCTTAGAAAGAATGAAGTTTAGTGACATCTGCGACTTTGACAATCTCGGGTTTTCACAACACTGGCACACTATCACAAGCAGATACATTTTGTAGTAAGCTAGTCATGAAGACGCAGAATTTCACAGGTTGTCTGAGCCACTGTAGCATACTATGTTTCAGCTCTCAATGCCAGTGTCAGCTGCTTCACAGACTGCTACGAGACAAGGTTACCAGCGTAATACACTGCTGAACCACTGGTACTCATTCAATCTTCATCACCTGCCCAACTAAAATACATACAAGCTACATTGTTCCTTGCAAAACTCTGATACAGTGGAATCTGCTTCACTGCATTCCACAAAATTTGTCCATCAAGAAACCTACTTAGATACGAAGTGGGGAATAGAATATCAGTTCTAGTAACAATACACAAATTCATAGGGCACCCAGTGAGTAATTGCCTGAGAGGTACATTCACAATCTCTCCAGAAGATTATGAAACTGCATCACTTGTATTTGGAGTCTGCATCCCCTTTCATATGTCCATGTGGATTTCTAAAAAAGAAATTATTCTACACGACATTTATTAAGGAATAATGTCGTATTAAGAAAGGAAATTTCATAACATGACATTCTTTAAGAAAGTTACATTGAATACTTGCTATTTTCAAACAGTTATACTTAACTTTTATGCAATGAGAAGGAATTACTTTAACATTGATTCCCCATTTAAACCCTGTGGCTGCGGGCTTTGTCTTTATGCACCTCCAAGACCATACAATGTTCTGCTTAGTTTCAACATCACCATTACAGTCTACACATCCTGGTTTCTTGAAAAGATGTCAAATTCACAGTTGAAGGCAGTGGGAAAATCAGGTTGTCCTGAGTTCGAGATTCTTGTGCAAAGGAATAATATTGTCCTGATCATTGCCATTTCCACTACTGGAAAACACTTGTCAATCCCCATCTTCTTGAAATCCAGGAGCCACTGGTCTTGCCTTTTTTCAGTACAATAGTTTATTTTGAATGGAATATCCATTTTCTGCAGACAGGTACCAATCACCCATTTCAAAACAAATTTCATTTTCCCCGTTTGGCTTTATCAAGCTACGAAGGGCTCTTAAAATCTTACAAGCACAAGAGGTGTTTGTTGATACGTAGAGGTATTTACACAGTTGTAAAAATATTCTCAAGCTGCCAGAGATTGAGACCAATCCAAATCATTTGGCATGGTATATGTAAAGTAATGGACCAGTAGTACAATCATTAGCTAAGAAAATGTCAACTTTACAGTACGTAGCGGTAGTTATAATTTTCGCAGAAAAGGTTTGGATCATCTAAAACTTTGGATTACTGTAGTTCAGACTTCCTGGAGTCCATCAAGCACCAGGTTCACAACCTACGAAAGTTTGATTTGGTAGGGCAAAGATCTCGCAGACCCATAAATGGAAATCTGGCTGCCAAATCCCTTTTGTAGACATTCCCTTGGCCTTAACATGGGAATGTAAAAAAAAAAATAACATGTCTTAACATGTGCAATTTTACTTCCTCTATACTCTTAACAGAATAAACCACAATCGTTTTTGTTTTGCCTGGTTTCTTCTGATAGTGGCAAAAATATTAAAAAGTATTCAATAAATTAAAGCTTTTGTAATATTAAATGATTAGTAATCATTCAAATTCAACATGTTATGGGCCCAGAGTTCATGGCTGAGTAAATATGTATACATTTTAGATGGAGATATAGTACAAAAATATAACAGTTATGGCTGGCTTGGCACCAATATGAATTGAACCATTAGGTCATAATAATTGTGACACCTGGAAGATTCACATAGAAGCAATTTTAATAAAAAAATTAGATTTGGGAATGTGTCAGTGGCGAGAAAAACATGCCAAATGGAAACCAAAAGGAAATAAACAATTTCAATGATGATAAAAAGTAAAATCAGACCTTCTATTAAGTATTCATTCATCTGAGCTAAAACAAAGTAAAGATTGCATAACCTCACATGATGATCGGAAGAAATTTCACACAATATACCATTCAAAGGGATTTGCACATAACTTTTTTTATTTAGTTGATAAATTACAGGATGTTAGAGACACTAATGATGATCTTTTAACTATAATGTTGCTCTACAGCTTATGTGAAGAATTTGAGAACTTTAGAAGTGTCATTGAATAACGTGATGAATTACCAAAACCAGATTCAATTGGAATAAAAATAATTGAAGAAAGTAATTCAAGAATGAACTAAAAATGGCAAATATGAAAAACAAAAAGACTAATATTTTAGACCAGCAGAAATAGTGTACATAGCTATCCATACAGACTTCCAGGGCACATTGCAAATGTATGTTAAAAAACTATATTATAAAAAAACATTCTAGAATTGCCACACTAGCGATTGTCGGTCTAAGACGTTTTTCTAGCCTTCGTGTTCGGCACGGTGGTGCGCTCTCTGCGACTCGGATCCCCTCCCTTTTTCTTTCTCGACTCTCCCTCCTATTACCCTCCCCCTTTGTGCATCACATTTTTTTTAATGGATATCAGTTTATATAAGTTATTGCACAGCCTGGGCTGCTCCTATTCTACACCCATCGGACGCCTGCGACGTGTCTTCTGCATCAAGAATTTTATTATGGATTAGCTACACCATTCTCGTTCAGCAGGGATCAGCCACCGTTTTGTTAACTTCCTGATACTGCCTTTTGGGCGAACAACTGCATGATGGGGCAGATTTAAGTGAGTCATGAAGTTTGTTAGCAAATTTAATTTGGGCACTTTTAAATGTTTTGTAATAAGTGTGACATAGTTGTGTATGTCTTGGGTGTGCAGTTTCACTAGCTTTTTCAAAATTGTAGCTTTGGTGGCCCATCTAAATCTTTTTTCGGCTCAACTAAGGAGTAGAGTGTCTGTATTTTCCTGTGTTTTAACGTGTCCTGTATCATTCTATTTGGCAGCCCAAAGCAAGTAGGTTTTCTTTCAAGTTTAATGTTAATGTTCTTCCAAGATTCACATTTTTTGGGAGTTATGAATATTTTAATTGTAGTCCAGTGTTAAATATTTAATTGGTAGGCGCTCAGAAGGGTCATAAGCAACTGCCTTGGCTGTGTTTCTATTTTTTTTAGTGTAAATTTTAATACGTATTTTTAGGGAAACGGAGGCTTTACTGGGCTCGAACAGCTGCCCTCCTTTCCACCTATTGTGTGTCAATGGGGCACCACAGTCTAGTCATCGATGTGATAGTAATCATAAAGTGTTCTACAAGAATTAATATTTTCTAATATTGTGGTTTGTAAAACCAGGGTTGGAAGCCAATTTTTTCAGAATTGTCATGCTTTATTTTGAAATAATTTTTGTTAAGGGGGCAAGTAATAGACTGAACTACGCTATCAAATTTGTAATGTTTTAATGCCATTCTTGTGTAGAACGCAAATAATTTATGGTACTAATCATTCAGAATTTTTACTTTTTTTAATATGAAAGTACCTAACTGATAGTGCTATTAATACTATACTGTGTTTTAGTAATGCCAGAGAATTCTAAAGTTTTTAAAATTATTGTTATAATGGAATTGATAAATTGTGGTAATGTCATTTGAGGAGAAGTGTTGCAGATTTTGTAATTTTTTATTTTAAATACATAAAATCTGTTTGGCTTAGTGTAATTTGTGTTGTGACACAGAATTAAGAGAGATAAAGAGCGTATCAGTGAAAAGAACATACAAAATGACCCATGTGATTATTTTGCTAGAACAGAAAGTAAAGTGTAAACCTGGCTCAGATTGCCAACTTGTGTGAAAATATTACATTTATCATTGATTCTGCAGCTACGGATCACTTTATTAGTTCTATTCATGAGAACATGCTTAATGATGTGGAGACTGACTCCACCTTTGAAAATAAGAGTATGAGTGGCTAATGGCGAGATGCTTTATGCAAAGAAAAAAAGGAAGTATTTATGGATATTCAAAGTATGGAAATAAAATAAAGATAATATACTTTGAGTCAAAAGACAAACAATGTTTGCTGTCTGAAGAGAATTTCTTGGGGTGTGTTTAATAAAAGTTTCGGTTTGAACCAATTTCCAATAAAAAGAAAATTCAACATAACATTTTTTAGGAAAATCTAAAGGAGAATGTGAAGTTAAGTTAACCACAGTTAAAAGTTGTAATAGCACACTAATGTTGTGGCACAAAAGAATAGGACATGCAGGAACGGATTCTAGAACAAATACATACCAATGTATGGAGTCCCATTTTCCCTCAGAAAAAGGATGGCACAAGATATTTTATTAGAGTCATTTAATAATTTTTCTCAATTTGCTGAAGTTCGTTTGATGAAGAACAAATGTGATAGTGATATTTGAGAATGTAAATAAATTTGGCTACAACATAAAAGCAGCGAGGTAGGACATAGGTATGGAGTATGAGAAGATACAGAGATTTGCAATGAGTAAGCTATAGACTTGGGAGACAAGGGAGAACACGATCTACAAGAAACACTGCTTCAACATGTTATGTTAGCCACTAAACAACATACTGTGGACAACCTGCTGCAAAACAAGTTTTATAAGTACAAAAAAAATAGTTACATAATTTATTTGTAATTTACTTGACAGTTCAAAGTTTTCCTATTTAGGACTCGACTTAGTCCTGATAACATGGTACTCAGTATGTTTTATACCGTAACTATATACAATAAAAATAAAAAAAAAAGTAAATATAAATAAATTTACAAACCTTGCCCCCATTAGCCACATAGTAGCTCATGAATAATAAGAATTACCCACAAGAATAATTCTTATTGTACTGTCAAACTGCACATAAGTATCGACTACCACAACTCCACATTTCCACAGTTAGACCTAATGGCTGGACTATATGCTTGCACAACAATTACCTTGAAAAAACTTTGGAGAACACAGACGAGTGATGCGGACCTTCCATGCCAGGTAGTCCTGACAAACCATCTTTTTCGTCCCCTCCTGTTAAGCCTTCCATCCACGTCAGTGGATATGACAATCGCTTTAACATCTGCACAAAATAGGATACTGGTATTAATAGAAATAAATAAATAAAACAAACAATCAAAATTAGATGAAGTAGATGAAGCTCTACCTAGTTTAGTAAATAACACTTAAACTTTTTTTTCTTTTTTTTTTTTAAATACTATTTAACAAAATTCAAAGTGTGTAAAAAACATTCTGGCATGGAATAAACTTCCATCATAGCCAGAGTATCTTAAGTTGTTGGTCTTTCCACAAGCCTTACTTTTTATTACAATTGCATGACACCAAAAATGTGACATTAAAAGAAAGCACCAACCCCATATTATTTGCAACAAAATTGAACTTTCAAAACTACAAATTTCCAAGTCTTACAGGAGCAAAATAGTAGTGAAACAGAGTTTCGTACCTGTCCAACAAAACAAACATTTAGTAGTTATTTTACTGTAGAGAGCAAGAAAATGTGAAACTTTCTTGTAACACCAAAAAATGTTTCTCTCAACATCCCTGTTTAATATCAGAGGACTTTTAGGGTGATTGCTTGCAAACTACATTTGGAATCCAGAATTAAACATTATACATCCCAGTTCCCAAAAAAAACTTTCTTAAAGCCTCCCAACCAATATGAAGGTACTCACATGATGCACCGGACATCACTATTGTGGGCAAGACAGGTTCATGCATCTATGAAACTTCCCTGCTACGAGGTCAGCGAGAAATCAGAGGTAATCCCTTGTGGCCTCTTCTTTCCAGCAGTCATATTAACCCCTGCACTGTGCTTGTTGTGAGAGAGAAAGAGAGAGAAAGAGAGAGAGAGAAACAGAGAGAGAGAGAAAGAGAGAGAAAGAGAGAGAGAGAGAGAGAGAGAGAGAGAGAGAGAGTGTGTGTGCAAGAAAGTGCACGAGAGAGCGCGAGAGTGGTAAAGGTGTGAGGCAGGGGAGCTTGCAGCATAGTAAAGTAGAGAGGGGTAGACAAAGTGCCAGACACTCAAATACGCAATTCTGTACACTCCCTCTTGTGGAAGAGCAAAGTAGGTCCAATATTTCACATGTCCTCCGATTCTCTATTAACGGTAGGTTTAGATGTGATGGAAGTATCAGAGATTGTAGAGTAGGGTTAGATATCTCCCTGGGCTCCATCTGTGCCAGGGGCCTATGTGCCACAAGCTCTCATCCAATCCTCTGTTTTCAGCAAGTATAGATGAGGTGGAACAGAGGTTGGCGAGTAGAATGGCGTGACGCCCAGTTTCCCCTGTGTGTCTAATGCAGGCCACCAGATAAAGTGCTCGTCAGTATTGTTCAAGTGGCCATGGGTCAGACAAAGACAGACTGCACTGGGCACCACATGCAAAAGCAATCCCCCCTTAGGGCACAATCACTCCCTCCAGCCCCATCACTGTCTAGTTGCCCTAACTTGGTTCTCTCTCAGGTTCCTTTATGATCGGGTACCTCCTGGTATAAATAACTGCGACAGCAGAATGGTAGGTGATTGGGTTGAGAGAAGATGGCGGTAATTAGCTGATAATATGATGTTTGAATGACTAACCTTGCTACAAGAAATACCATACAAAGCAGTTTGACATAAAGATTTATTGACTTGAGGGCTAAAATGAAGCACACATGTACATGAATGTTTTTGGCGCACAAACATTAAAAACAGTCCTCTCGCGCTAACCGGAAGAAACATCGGAATGGTGTTCTAACTGGGGCAGTACAGCAAACACGGCAACCAAGGATTTTGGAGTACGAGCTGGCTCAGCTTTGCTACTCATTGCTAACTCTTAGGGTCTTGCTTCCAGGCTTCTCAAGTGGAAGAGAAAACTGTTGAGGTAAAAGTTGCTGAGGATAAAACTGGCATTTTTTTGGCCCCTGTGCGATAGGCCAGGGATGGGATGGGGGGGTCTGTTTGGACGGCCATCCCCACTCCGTTAAAGCCCCACGGACAGGCTGCGTGTGAAAAAAAAAAANNNNAAGGGGGGGGGGGATTAGCCAGTCAGATGCATGCATTCAGGAAAGCAAGCTAGCGAGAGTAGTATTGGTGTTCGGTAAAGGGCAACACAAACTCACCTAACCTTCTAATGCAGACTGCACTGACATCTGCTGTTGAAGGAGGTGGGAAATTGGTACAATGCACAAGAGCTACAATGTGGACTATCGCAAATATGAAATCCCATAAGGGTGGTGATATTACTGATTGTGGCATTGGGTAAAATAACCCCCCAACCTTCGAAACAAACTGGTGCACCCAAATTACCAATCAGACTTATCCTATCGTGGGCAGCTACAACACTGCAACAGAAAATCTTGTCTACCAGCTACAGTACGTTCACTGCAATGCAGGGTACATTGGCCTTACTACCACCAACGCACTGAGACAGAGAATGAATGGCCACAGAGCAGACACCACACAAGCCATAGCTGGGGTGATTGTAAATTTACAGGAGAAACCAGTTGCACCACATACAGCATCTCGCAACCAGAACTTTGTCTTTTTCACAACCAGAATGGTGAGGGCCCTACTACCTTCTAATAATAATAGTACAGAACTGTGATGCTGGGAACTGGTCCACCAGCAAATAACCAAATCCACATACACACCTGGCTTAAAAATAAAGATCCCTCCGCAACAATTAATCTTTTCCGCATCACTTGGTTCACCTCCTGGCCGCTAGCTTCACTGTTTGCCAACCATAATGTAACAGACTGCAATGCGCAACCACTCACAGCCTGATGAAGCTAGCCTAGCCACCAAATGTTGCACATGTGCACATGCATGTATATGTATGTATCCACGAGTACCGCCATGCGAGTACTGGTGTATTCTGTCTCCTTTTAATAACAAAAATTATAAAAGGTTGAGAAAAACCATAGTAATTATGGTTATATTGACCTTTTTAACAAATTAAATTATAAATCCTATAGTGTCAACCAGTATAAATTTAAAACTGCTATTTTTGAGTTGTTAGTTAAGAATATATTTTACACAATTTATGAGTACCTGATGTGAATTCTAGATTTAAATTTAATGTGTTGCAATTTTTATTATTTATTTTATGGTTCGTACAGGTTCGTAGCTATAAACTAAGAGAGATTGCTGGGCACAGCATCTTTAGCAGAGCCCAAGTGTCAGCAGGAAAATAAGATGCCATGCAACTAGCTCAATAGCGAGAGCCTACCCCATCACAGTAATCAGCATGCAACAAATGTATGTATGTATCTACTATGACTGGTTGGATGGACAACTGTCAGGAGCTACTTGCCATCCCTCATCCATAACCTTTTACTGTAAACAGTAACTTCTATCAGAGCACATTGGTGCCTTGTTTATAAAGTAATGCTTCTTTACTTCCACTTTTTCTCTACCCTAGATAGAATACCACTTAAGCACCGAATATAAATGTTACTATGGAAAGAATGAAGCCATTAGGGAATTTCCCATTTTTGGGGTTAGTTTTATGGCTGTAATAATATCAATTTGTCCCCATTATCAACCGGAAACACTACAGCAGTAATTGCACCTTCCATTTCTTTATCCGCTGGAACATTACGGTGGTACAATATGATGCAGAGTGTAGATAATGTAAGTAACTCTGGCTAACCTGAACAAGGTTAGGAGATTTTTTTGGTAGCTGAAGTTTCTCTTCCTAAACAAACCATAAGTTTGCAACAAGTTAATGATTACTGTAAATTAACCCTTCGNTGGTAGCTGAAGTTTCTCTTCCTAAACAAACCATAAGTTTGCAACAAGTTAATGATTACTGTAAATTAACCCTTCGCAAGCATTTGCAACACTTCAATGTCACACCAACATGCACACACACATGCACACACAGCAGCACTGCCATGGTCATNTTGGTAGCTGAAGTTTCTCTTCCTAAACAAACCATAAGTTTGCAACAAGTTAATGATTACTGTAAATTAACCCTTCACAAGCATTTGCAACACTTCAATGTCACACCAACATGCACACACAGCAGCACTGCCATGGTCGTGGAACAGCAAGAATGACCAGGCTGTCTCAGTAAACCAGTCAACGAATATATTGTATGATAGCATAGCAGTGAACACAGGTCATTATTTCAAGAGCGGTTTAGAACTTCCTACTCAGCAAGCAAGCCAGTCACTTACTCTTACTCTTGTCGGGGTGAACAAAATAACGCCTCTCATTGTACAAGCACACTACTAGACTATCAACCCAAGCACCACATTTTTTTAACGAGACTTCCAAGAGAAATGTTTTAAAACATTGTTGTTTGGGTACATACGCACATTTCAGTACACATGTAAAGTAAATGTAAACTATGACATGTACCACACCCACGTCGTCTGCCTCTACCACTGTCGCACCACTGCCTGGCTCTCTCGCACTGGATTTACTGGATCAATGCACACAGTGCAGTGTGTGTAATGCCCTTGACCTGCTTTCATATGTGCGTCCCGTGATCCATTCACTAACAACGTGCGCTAGTCAACGGAATGCCTGAAACTTCTGTTTAGTGTTCTATAAAATCACAGGTAATTTCAAAGCCCACAGGCAAATTTTAGCAGCCAACAATCATAGAGGTACCAGTAAGTTTTAGTGCTTTGTCTTGAGGCCACGTACATCCTTAACTAGCCACTTAATTAAAAGGCAGACTAGTGTATAGAGCTTTATGTTAATTATCAAGTGTTTCAATGTAATCTGCAAGCGGTTTTGTTACACGAGATTGTTTTTCAGGGGTTGTTTTCAATTAATTCTCCAGTCAATGAGTGCCCCAAAACTTTATAATTTTAATTTCTCACATAACACAATCTTTTCATATAGATTTTAATTTGTATGTTGTATTATATGTATAATTAGTCGCCAACTGACTCAGAAAAGTGTTATGTCATTCAGATGCTATCAGCTTAAGTCATATTTCATCAATTATAAAATTTGGTCTTTTCTTTTATAATTAACGTACAGACACACTATAAGAACTTGTTAAGCGTCAATCATCCAACAGGATGATCCAAAGCAAAGTACTTGTTTTATGTATTTATTTTTGAGGTTATGCATGAAACTCCCTTGTACATTTGGTGCGAGTTCATGGGCCGCTTAACAGCGAACCCCCACCAATGAGTAAGTCTGATTCAGTAGGCAGCAGGTATCATGCGCGTTGTCTCACGGAGGTACTTCACGCTTTATACAAACTATATTTTTCAGCAATAGTCTTAATGTAAGTAAACGGAACATTGCGAGATAGTTCTTCATGCCCTCCACGATTGCTGCACCCCTCCCTAGGACTCACCGGCCCCGAAGGTTTATACTCTTACACCCAACTGTTTCATGCCAGACAGGCTTTGTGCAGTTACGGCCACTGATTTATGTGTGCTTTCATATCTCTACAGCCAATTGCTAGAATTACATACATCTTTTAATCAGGTGTGTTGAGTTTTGAGACCTGGCCGCCTCCAGGGGCCTGCTCCAACATCGAGGAGGTGGAAGTCAATTGTGAACTGTACTTTGATCACGGGTACATCAGGGGAGCCTAAATACCCTGGTATCAACTGCCAATATACTCATTGTAGTGCGGTGTATGGAGGGGAAACAACCACGTCATCTGCCAGACTACAAACCTTGAGATCTGAGAACTCACTTTCATACCAGGTAACTGATGAGATGGTGCCCTTTCCAAATACCAGAGTTCCCCCATTACCCCACACTCCATAATTTCTGCTTGATTTCCGATAGGAGTGGTGTACTCTCTTTGTCATTAGCGTAATGCGTGTGTGCCCCGCTAGTGTTAGCCTGTCCCCCACCACTCAGGCCATGTTAACATATTCATCCAGGATTGCTAATTTTTACTTTAATCCGGTCACACGAAAAAAAAATTCTCAAAATATTAAAAATCCTTATGTTTAAAGCTTGCCTATTGACTTCCATAAAATGTAATACTATTCCGCTGTGAGTAATTCGTAAGGAATTCAATTGTGCAATGTGCATGTTGAACCTTTTGAATATCGGCACAAGCTGCATCCTTGTGGCCTGGTGTGATAAGTTCCAAATTTTTACTAGCAAGATTGCATTAAGGGCAGCTCCCTGTCAAAGGTGTCCCAATCCTGAACCTATCCCTGCAGCATTACGGTAATACTGTTGTGGAATCATGATTTGGGGATGTCAAGGGGCATTTTGTCCCTTGACATCCCCAAATGATAAACTCTTAAGAAATCAATATCGGAACATGAAGCCAAGCTTAACGTTAGCAGGGAGTATTTCCAACAGCAGGAGAGTACCACTGGATGCAAACGCCAAACACATTTCTAGTTAACAGTTTCCACTCTTCCATTACCACGGAGACAAACCCAACCAGTGATCACAAATGTTGCATACCACCCACGCAAAAGTAAAACAAGTTTGTTAAACTCAAATTACAGCATTTATAATTTCCTTTGTAGAAAGAAATAAGACAAAGAAAAACTGCAGAGAACTTGGAGAAAAACTATGTGATATAACATTCTCGCATCCTGTGGTGCTCATTGTAACATACTTCAACTAAATTAGTAGTTTTGGTAAGCTGATATAAGCAGGTTAACTTAATACATTTTTATTTGCAGCACCACTTTATCCAGTCACTGATTATTTCCGTTATGTGCGATAGTTCATTTACTTTTATTCTGTGAGCCAACTTCTATGAATAGGTTGCCACGAAGTTTGTCGATTTTTGGAAGATGGCAGTTTTTCACGAAATTAAAATTAATTTTTATTTCAATATTCATGGCTTACTCAAATTTGGTAAAATATTTAATATGATTTAATATGTATAAATATTGTTTTCAACCGACATCTCTGCCACAGTTTTGCCAAGTTGATTAAATATAATACTTAAAATTAAAATTCTTTCATACTGTGTCCTATTTCACCTCAGAGGATTGAAAAAGTAATAATCTAGAATTAAATCTAGCAGGAGCTTAATTATTTATATAAGTACTTACCTGTGCAAACATACATGTGATTTGGGCAAAATTCAACTATTCTGATTTTTAATTACATTTGAGAAATACATATTGAATAATGCAATATAATTTAGATATATTAAGTATTGCTTATTTAAAGTATTGAGACGGACCTATGAATTCTGGTTTCCGTGCAACTATACGTGAAAACCACCAACTATAGAAAAAATTGACAAAACTGAGAAATTATAAAATTAATAAAGTATTCATTCTGTGTTAAGTAAATAGATACAGGAAAGAAAAAACTTATCCATCTTTGCTTTGCTTATCTTTGAAAAATTAAAGTGTTTCTCCACCATAACAGTATTCCTTGAACTTTTCAAGAATTTTGGCTTCCTGTATTAACATTAGAATACTATTTGAGGTATCCAGCTGAAACTCACCTTATTTCTGCGAGTCTCCTGCTTTTCCGAACTTTCCTCTCCACCGCTATCCTTATCAGCAACAGAACCCTCGCCCTCCTGGTTTGAATCCAAACTGAATGAAACTGATGAAGTCTTCTTCCTTGAACCATCAGTTGTTAACATAGAGTCTGCTGAATCTTGAGTTATTATTGTGCTGAGCTCAGCTGGGGTAAGTGGAGGAACAAAGTCAAAACCTGCACCGTTGATTATGTCCGCATCAGAAAATACCTTCTTAGAAACTGGAAGAATGCTACTAAGGTCGAGTTCATCTGCATCTCCTGTTGAAGTTGCTGCCTGGGACCCAACAGTGTCGGACACACCAGCTTCATGTATGTCTATTCCAGAGTCGTGGCAGCTCAGTTTCACCAGAGAACTGCTTTCAGTTTCATCTCCCGAGCCATCTGTAGCATCTTTCTTGGTTTCTTCACATAGAATATTGTCAGTTTCTTTGTCCAGAGAGCGATCAACACTAGGAATTGACCAATGATGATCAATGCATGACTTGCGCCTCTCTGTATCAATTCTAATCACCTCCTCCAAGTCTTCACTTTTTTCAGAGTCTGTTTTCGAAACACCATCAAGATCAATTTTCTGGTAATTCGAGGAACATGACTCAAAAGACACTTGCCTACTGTCTTTCTGCTCTGAAGTCGAAGCCTCGCTGTCAGACTGTGCCAAGTTTGTAGGGGTAACAAGATCACGGTCAAAAGCCTTAGGAAAAGCATCACCATCTCTCCTGTCTCTACCAGTGCACGAACACACACTTTCGTTGTCTTCCGTTTCATTGTCAAATTCAGGTGAGGATCGTACAGGTGCAAGTTCTGGAAAGGTTTCATCTTTGACTAGAAGAGAATCTTTGCCTGGTGAATTTGGAGCATTCGCTGCTGTTGTGCAAGCAGAGTCCAATAACGTATCAGTAGAATCAGACATGGCATTCAGACTGTCCTTGGCATGGTAAATTTCTGGTTTTGGACCATCTGGCCTGAAAATAAACAGAATTATTAATGTAGGGCTTTGACAAGCAATTATATAAAATAATTTTTATTTTACTTTATACACAGTGCACAAAAGAAATAAACTACTAAGTTAGGGCATGGAAGGAAAAGTGACATTTTTGAGTACTTTTGATTGGATCTCCAAAGCTCATTCAAAATTCAACAGGAGAATGTAACTGAAGTAACTAAATCATTTACAAATTTCATAATCCCAAGTTCTTACAGATTTTTAATTGAGAAAACCTACACTTCAAAATTCAGCAAATCTACTATTGCTCAATTAGATGGTTGAAGAAAGTGTGTACACTATGGGATAGAAGTAATTATACTGGTTCAGATGTTCTTATTCCACTGAAACCTATTACTACCATATTGATAACTATTTTATGTACGGAATACTTTCTTGGTTCTATCAAAATTCCAAAACAATGTGAGCAAAGATATGTTACTGAAAGATGGCTTTAATCTGGTATTCTGGTGATGACGCAATACTGAAGGAATTCAGATACTCGTACAGGTTCCGATATTGAATATTCTACTGATCCGATACCTGAAAGACAAACGTTTTTAATTTCTGTAGACACTATTTTTTTATTAAGTGCATCAGAAATACTATTGCCTTGGAAAATCTTGCATGCATTAAAATAAGATATACTGCTAGCAGATTTATTTCATCATCTTTTTTCACTAAATTATTTGACAATACTGCAACTGTTTAATAGATTCAACATGAAGTACAGAAACAATTTTATTAATGTACAAATTTCTCCTTACTCCTCACTGTCATACATATAAAAAATGGACACCGGTGTAGAAAAAAAAAAGTAAACAATTTGTTTTAACACTACAGGTTGATTGTAACAAGTCAATACTCATGAAATATCACATTTTTTATATTGGTTGCTGTTGGGTTTATTAGTTTGTTCTAATTTGCGGTACAGAGTTCAAACGTTTAAACTTGGCGTCTACCACTAAAGCACCAAACTGGTAGGCATCTTGACTTGAAATGCCACATGTAGACAAATCATGAAATTAGTTAAAGGCTGTACATGATAAAGTGAGCAATTTTGAAATCAACTTCTGAAAAATGTAACTGGGCACACTAAGTGGCAAGCAGCCAGTAAGGTTGGTAACGACTGAGGGAAAGTAGTTCCATGTCTCGACTGTTAATTCAAAGTGTCAGGTAAATATTGAAATTATTTAATTTGTTTCAAGTTTCCTTAATGCATAAAAATGTAACAAGCAAATTTGTAAAATATTTACATCCCTAATTATTTTATGATTTCATTCAACCAACACACGAATAAAGTGATGTGGCCAATGTTAATTTTGCATAATGTGGAAAAATATACAATGTGCCTAAAAGTAGGTCTTAAGCAGGGATTTCAAAAGTGTTCAGTTTAACATGAACAGACTATACTGTTACTTCATATACTGGATGCCACGCAGTTCTAATATTGCTAGTACAAAATAAATTTTGCCCACAGTTGCTTTTCTAACTGCTGTAACCAACTATTTGGTTGCAGTCATTACAACTTGAGCAAACTGGCTACGCGACATGTAAATTTGGTTTCCCTTATGTTTACCATAGCTAATGTACTGCATAAGTGAAAAATTTATTTGGCATTTTCTGCATTATTCTCTAACTCAAACACAAAAAATAAAAGCTCTTGCTGCAATACATTACATTTTAATCACAGAACTACTGTTTCAATACCAATAAAACTCATGTTAGTCTTATGTAACTTTAGTTTTGTTTATGCAAACTTATTTCTCACTGGTATTATCTCGTTCCGAAATTGTGTACTTCGAAAATACATCAAAATGCAAGATTGTTGAAATCAGAATTTTTAAACTTTGAGGAAAAATGAACGATTGTGGAAACGAGTATTTGCTTCCTAACCTCTGTATACAAAAATTCAAAGTCTAATATCAGCTCAAAAGGTTAAAATTTTTTCCAATATTCAATGTTTTTAATATCAAAATGTTCTGTTCACAGCCTATTATGTCAAGCCTTACAGCTGCAGGAAAATGTTACGCATTGCTTTAAATGTGCAGCAGACATAATTGAATGTTGAGTTTATAATCCACGACCAATGTTCCAGTGACAGACAACTGTAAATGCACCAGTACTTCTTATATCCAATACCAGTTATCTGCTATTGGGCCATCAATAGAATAATTATGTAGATAAATATATGGATGCTGCAAGATGTCTCGAACCTCTACTACATACAACGAAATCCATTTAATCAAAACATTAGACATTTATGCCAATATGAACCAGTGTGAGAAACACCTGGATTAAACTCGAGTTTTCCTGAATAAGGCAATGTTGTCCTCATATCAGCAAAAAAAAGTTAACATTCTCGTTGACAGAAAAATTTATAAAAGAGAAGGTAAGGCAAATTGCCCTCATATTAATGGGCAACAAAAGTCAAGAACTTGAGTTAATTTTCGAAAGTAGTACAAGGAACATAAAACAATGAATGCACAAAAAAAATTAATTCATTTTTAAATTTTAAAAATATTATTATTTAAAAACATTAAAATCATGGACTAAACATGCTGGTATAAGCAGAGAAGCATATGATGGGAAACATTCTACAGAATATTACAGTATGTGGTGCACAAACTGTGGCAGCACCTGAGAGCTGCAAACTGTAGTTATCAGAAAATGCATGAACAAAATATGTCCCATAAACATTATAGTAGCACCAATGACATACCATGCTAGCAAAATTGCACTGATAACTATAGTCATTAAGTACTATTTAGAAAATAAAACAGGTTACCAATTTGTAAATGAAGCTAAATATATTAAATGTACATAATTTGAAGTACTGTAAAATCAACTATATAGTTTCATTTCTTAGAGATAAAGTAGACTTCTAACCGTTGTTTAAAAGCTGTTTTAAATATCTGAACATACACAATAACAATGGCTTCTTTATCAATTGGTAGATTTCTGTTTTTTGCTGTGCTGGCTGCAATATCACACATTTCATACTTTGTTGCTGCTTCAGTAACAAAGTTCGAAAAAACAATCCAGTTAAAATTGTTGCCACAAACATGATGTAAAAAAAACCAATTAAAACTTCACACTTCAAGTTACGAAATACAATATGCCAACCTGCAAACTGTAGTTTCTTAAAACTTTATACACAAAAAAGTGAATACAATTTCTCTCTAGATGCTTACCGCAAGCCTAATGAACGACCGGCAAAGAGATCAAAATACAATTCTGAAATTCAAACAATAATAGGATGGGTTTTGAACCATTTACTCACTTTGGTACGTCCACAGAGTTTCCAACCCTCATGTGGGCAATATCGTTATAAATGGCAGCATTGACTACAAATTCCATGGGCACCACCACACCGTACGACTCTGGACCATGCTCGATAACAAGCGGGTCAGACACATTTGGGTCAAACATAACTGCATTTGTTGTAACCAGGAGAACGCCACCAACCACACCCTGTGCACAAAATACAAGTTCAATTTAATTCCTTCCAAGGAAATTTGCACAGCACATAGTAAATTCATAGGGAGGGATCCAAGTATACAATAGTATCGTAACACACAAAATAAATTTCAATCCTTAAGTTTGCAAATAAAGTATCCTAGCATATTGATTTATGTGATACAACTTGGTCACAGTTGCAAGAATGATAACTAACACTAAGCATGGTCAAAAAAAATTATTTATAACCCCATAATTTGTAGAAGTTCTGTACAAGATTATCACTTTTCTGATAAATATACAACTTTGGAATGGGCATAAAGTTTAATGTGGATACAATGCTGTAAAGATAATTTTACCAACAAGAGTCACCTGTTCACTCTTTTTTTTTGCACTTTAGTATGGAGAGATTCTTGCCGACCAACATTACTCACTAACGACCAACATTACTCACTAACGAAAATATAAACTCATCTTTCCTAAAGAATTTGGGGCAACAGGTTGATACTTTTCTTAATATAAAAGATGGGAAAAATTAACAAAACAGTATGAACTAATCAAAATGTAAGTTATTGGAGTTAAAATTTAATTTTAACATGAATTAACTGGTTAAAGATTAGGTTAAAATTAACTAACTTATATTTTAATTTTAAAGAATTAAAAACCACATTAATGTTAGACAAAATAAAGTCTCAAAAAGATTATTAATCCACAAATTAAGATAAAAAATTTAACACAATTGAGTTTCATAAAATTGTATTAAATACATATAGGCTGTTCACAGTAAATGGAGCACTTTTGAAAGTGCCTGCTTAAAGATCTACTTGTATGCACATTGTCTGGCCTGATAACTTTATTCATAAAACCGTTGAATGTAAAATTATTAGAAAAATTTATATTTTACAGATTTGCTCATTTTTACACTTGTGCATAATAAAACTAAAAGCAAAAGAAATCACTTCAGTGTTCACAAATCTTTACCCAACACTTGAAGTTGAATTTTAATACATGGTTGCTAGACAATGTGCTTATTGAAACACATCCATGTAGGGACAGCAACATTTTTCAAAGGATTTCAAAAGTGCTCAAATAGCAGAAAAGCCTGTAGATCTTGTTACTACAAAAACCTGCAACAGCAAGAATACACATTAAAGTACTTTAAAGAACAACCGCTTTTGTTTATTCATATTTTGTTCCATAAAAGGCACTAAAGCTCACATTGATATGTTGCAGTCACTTTCAGGCGATTAAAAAAAAAAAAGGATCCAATTCCTGGCCGCAATGTAGACGTAGAGGGAGAAAATATAAATTTATAATTTTTCTTATATAGAAATTATATAAGTAATCTCTTAAAACTACTGAATATAACCTGCCAAGAGACCAGTGAACACATTTCAACTATCAAACAATGATAAAACTGAGGACAAAGAGGTGACTAAATGAGATTTTAGCTCTGTGTACCGAATTATTGTGTTGATTGAGAAAGTGGTGCAACCCACCTGGTTACATGCGACTAACAACCCTCCAAGACTCAAATCACTACTTATAGATTGCGTCACTGAAATCAAGTATGTAGTGGTGTGTCATACAGGTAAATACCAGAGTGAGTCTGGTGCAAATTTAACATGTGTTACAAGAAATTACTTGCCTATCTGGGTGTCTATATTCCATGCTACCCTCACCTTCCCGACTAACATAAAATTAACAAAAGTTGGGCTGGTTACTATAGAAAAAACCGGAAGATAAATTNTACCCTCACCTTCCCGACTAACATAAAATTAACAAAAGTTGGGCTGGTTACTATAGAAAAAACCGGAAGATAAATTATAAACTGGAGTGGAGTATAACAGATGTATTTGGATATAAAAAGACATCACTAGAACAGACCGACATGCTATGAGAGCGCCATCATAGACTAGACTGAACAACAGCATGGCCTTGGACAATAACAGCGACTCTCTGTATAGCCAGGATTAACAATAAATATAGCAGAGGCTAANGGCCTTGGACAATAACAGCGACTCTCTGTATAGCCAGGATTAACAATAAATATAGCAGAGGCTAATATTCAACAATTACACAGTTGCACATATGCGGGCATACAGTAGATTGATACTGAGGTGTTTTACAAAGCTGGGCACATACTACAAGNTTACACAGTTGCACATATGCGGGCATACAGTAGATTGATACTGAGGTGTTTTACAAAGCTGGGCACATACTACAAGGCAGGCTCAAAGATGGGTGGAATGGAAATCAGAAGTAGTTGCTGCATATAATCTAGCTGTATAGAAGAAATGGAGAAGGAAGAAATTTTGTGAATTCATCCTATAAATATTACCAGAGGTTTGAAGGATGTTTTCATGACGCTCTAGCCCTACGTATATTTTCGTAACAATGAATTAAAAAAAACTTATTATTTTGTATACCCATTGCATTCTTCATAAGCTCATCAGTAAAACTGCATCAAGGTTACAAAATTGTAATGCAAACAGGATTCCAACATCTCCTACAGAGTGATTTGCAACTATTACGTTAAGTAAAATAAGGTGGAATGCCTATGAAATTACATTACTTTTAAGCAAAAAAAAAAGTTGTCTATAATGTATTTATCATTCTTAGCTGTGAGCTTATTGAAACATACATAGACACATTTTGATAGGAGTCTACACTTTACTAGTTTACACAATTATGTCACATAACTGTGAACAAAATTATTAAGTCTAAGAGTCAGAAGATGAAACCGAATCTTTGTGTCAAAGTGGAGCTTTTGGGACCTGGGACCTTACTTTCATAAGATTGTATTACTCCAAAAGTAATAGTATATTTTTAATTTTCCTAGAAGTTCTGCGTTATTACTTTCAAATCCATACACACACTTAAAAACAATTTCATGGTTTTGTCACCCAATGCTTCATTTTTGAATTGTTTAAAATTCTTCTATTTGGAAATTTTACACTCCAATCACCTTTCCTTCAGTATTATAGCTACTGTTGCCAATCAATGTTTACACTCTGAATGGGAACAGAGAAATTATTAAACATTATCTAATGGGACTGCTCCTATTTGAAATTATAAGGACAACGTTGGGTATATGCAAACATTAATAACAGTAACAAATGTTCAAAATGTCTGCCATCAGCAGCAATATATCATCTGCATCGCTGTAGAACAGAATCACAAACAGTACGTATGGTGTTTCCACGGGAGTGGATTCACAGGCAGTCACAATCACATATCTTATGGTATTCAAAGTCCATGGCTTTGCGGTGTGCAGTATTGTTCACAGTTCCCCACCAATAAGAATCTAACAGCATTAAATCTGGAGATCTTCCTCATCGGCCTACCCACCTACCAACAAATGTTTCATCCAGGAGCAACCATACGTCTGCGATGGTAACGTGGCGGTGCTCTATCCTGCTGGAAAAAGCACTTTTCATCTGGGTAGAGTTGGTGAATAGCTGGTACAAAGTTTTCCCGCAACGTGGTACGTTAACTTTCACCCGTCACCGTTTTGTCAAATAAAAATGGCCCCACAAGTCCTCTGGCAGACATACTGCACAAAAATGTTAACTCGGGAAGTTGTGGCAGTTGACAATTCCACTTAATTTAATGGCTGCCTCAAAAGACCAAACAGTTACACCAGTAAAGTGTTTGTTGTCATTGCACATATTCACAACCCACTCACAAAATTTGAAACACTTATCTGGCTCGTCCTCATCTATAGCATGAAATAACGTGGGAATGTAAGGACTCCACTTTACTTGCTTTAAAATGTGATAAGATCCTTAATTTACTGACACCTGATTAAACCGCAACCGGCTATACAGACGGAATCCCCGGGGGAACGAGTGAATGTGTGCAACACAGCCTCCATGCTTTCATAGTTAATATTTTCTTTCACTTTCTGCTGCACTGTTCTTTCTTTACATCACACACAGTTCCATCCCTCTCAAACTTGCCATGTAATTGTGTCACTGCTACACAGCAGTGGCAGAGTATCTAATTCTGCTCCCTCCCCACTCATCATCTCTGCACCTCTATCATTATTCACATTTCCAATAACACTCTAAAATCCACTTATGTTGTTCAAAAGAAAATCTTGTGACCTCGGTCATATCCCTCAACAATTTTAGTGCTGCCACTCGTGGCTGCAGATGGAAATGACAACAGTACAATGGCTACATGCACTTACACACACTCAATGTTGTTCTTAAAGCATCAAATTAATACACAGAGTCCCATCAGAACAGCTTTAATAATTTATCTGTCATTAACGTACAAAGAGAGTAAACTTTAATTTGCGACATTGTGTACATAACTTTTAATACAATTTAATGTATAAACTGTTTATGGTTAATTCAACACTTTGAAAATCCTGGTTTCTTTCTTCTTTCCGCTTACAGTGTATTTTTTTAACCCAATGCAAATTTTAATATTACCACACGCTTCATGACAGTGTCCATGCATTGGCGAAGTCATAGGACACTGTAAAAAACATGAATGTATAGCCATCATGCTGATTACCTTAATGTGTGTAAAACAAAGATACCAAATTCGTGTGTCACTTCCATTAATTTTTACTAAGATAGAGTATGAAAATATTTAAAATTTGCAGCCAGCATTACCGGGTGTACTCCAGTTTCCATTTGTGTTAAAATATATGTAGTCGCATGCTTGTTTTGAAGAATTTAATTTTTTTGTCAAGGTTTTAGTCTTAAAAGTGCTTAAATAATATCATATAAAATTTTTTTTATGCAACTGGACGCAACAAAGAAAAAGCAGTCCACTTATGAATAAAATTGGAAATTCACTAAAATCACTGGAACTTGCTGGATAAATGATTTGTAGATTAAGTGGAAAAAAAAGCAAAATGTTACATAGTATGTGTGTGCATGTGAGTGAATAAGAGAATTAACTCTCAGTTAACTGATTAGACACAGTATTACTGCTGCCTTCGCCTAATGCCATCACACAGTGTCCCTAATTGCAATTGAAATGCCACATTAAGTCTTGTTTTGTTCTTTTATTATTTCAGCTCTCCCGATCACAACACTTGCATATTCTATCTGTACGTTTAAATGACTTGATCCATCTTCTATGAGAATGGCAGGTATCTCGAGTGTTGTGAGCAGTTCTTCGTGGATAATTATCAACAATCCCATCATGTAACTTGCCTGTGGTGACAAAAGCTATGCAATATTTATTATTTCACTCTGAAATGCTGTGTTAATGACAATGAGTCGTACCCATAACAAACTAGGATGAATTTGTATGCACTTCAAACCACAGTTCTGTCTTGGACAAGAAAGAGTCCCCCCTGCAGCGAGTCATTTATTGAGAAAAATGCACCAGTGAAAATATATAGAAATAGTACCTTAATGTGGTTTTTACACTTAACTATTTTCAAAAACTTGCGTTTTCTTCATTCTGTAGTATATTAACTAGACTACAAACCTTCACAGGAAAACAAAATTACATTTTAAAACCGCAATTTTAAATGTGATTCTTTAAATCGTACCCTGTGCTCAATNCTTCACAGGAAAACAAAATTACATTTTAAAACCGCAATTTTAAATGTGATTCTTTAAATCGTACCCTGTGCTCAATACCATTCTGAAAGAAATATGAAAATAACAGAAGGAAGAAATTATCCAAAACATCCAAAGAACAAAAAAATATAATGACAGGAAGTTTGACACCTACAATCATTTTCACAACAAAAATATTATGTTTACTAGTTAAAATCCTGCACTAGAGATATAGATCTATCCCTATGGTTGCACAAATACATTACAGACAAATAGATTAATAATGAAAAAAATTAATGCAAAACCTTTGAAGATGATAGCTCAAATATAATAAAATTATGCCCTATATCCTGGAGGAAGACTGACAATCAGAACCACAAAAAAAAAACCACTACTTTTTTCACCTGTCCATCTGTAATGTGGTGAACATTTATCTTGAGAAATCCCTCAAAGTGNCTTCACAGGAAAACAAAATTACATTTTAAAACCGCAATTTTAAATGTGATTCTTTAAATCGTACCCTGTGCTCAACACCATTCTGAAAGAAATATGAAAATAACAGAAGGAAGAAATTATCCAAAACATCCAAAGAACAAAAAAATATAATGACGGGAAGTTTGACACCTACAATCATTTTCACAACAAAAATATTATGTTTACTAGATCAAATCCTGCACTAGGAATATAGATCTATCCCTATGGTTGCACAAATACATTACAGACAAATAGATTAATAATGAAAAAAATTATGCAAAACCTTTGAAGATGATAGCTCAAATATAATAAAATTATGCCCTATATCCTTGAGGAAGACTGACAATCAGAACCACAAAAAAAAACCACTACTTTTTTCACCTGTCCATCTGTAATGTGGTGAACATTTATCTTGAGAAATCCCTCAAAGTGNAAAAAAAAACCACTACTTTTTTCACCTGTCCATCTGTAATGTGGTGAACATTTATCTTGAGAAATCCCTCAAAGTGTTTCCTCTCGTGATCATCACCATCCACTGATGATGTGGTGGATGTCTTGGGAGAACACGGTGCCCGTACACGTTCTATGTGGCCTGGCAATGGCTTTGGAGAGACTGGTCGCAAGTTGTCGAGGAAATCTGCAACAATTATACATCGACACAATTAGACAAAATTAATGGCAAATTATCTTAGTACAAATAAGTATGTGATAAGTACTGGTCCAAAGTATTTTATACTTTGTTACGCCACAAGCAGCTTGCATCATGTTAAATACTACGAAGCCTAGCTTCATAACTGTTTTAGAGATCCAGATTTTATGTAAACAAAATCATGGTGTTTTTATGGTGTGTGTAATCCCTAATAGTGTATAATGAGTGCACAAAACAAGTGTAAAGAACAAGTGTAAATAAAACACTAGGCTAACAGTGCTTTCAGTACCATAATCTATAACTCTCTGCATCTGAGTATCACAGACAAGATGAATGTTAAAGAAACTTTGCAGTTTAATATTAACTATGTTGATGAATGTGATGCGTGTCGCGTCCCTCCCCCTTAGCCCGTTCGTCCTGTTACACCAACGCAGCTTCGACGTGCCCTTCACTGGAGGAAGTCGGCCTG